>RXID01022475.1:227969-257030 GCA_005019695.1 Trichopus zeylanicus subsp. travancoricus
TATTTATAAAGAAAAATATTAAAGGTGGTCTATTTTTAAATGTAAAAATAGTAAATTTGAAATTTTAAAACTTTCACTGTATTTTCCGTGAAATTTAATATTAAAAATGATTAAAATATTGGTTTATTTAAAAAAATCAAGGGATCTATTTGTAAATGTACAATATGAAACTTGTAATTTTAAATTTTAAGTTTTGAAACTTTCGATGATTTATTTGTAAAATTTACTTATAAAATAAATAAAATTTGGACGTATTTATAAAGAAAAATATTAAATGTGGTCTATTTTTAAATGTAAAAAATAGTAAACTTGTAATTTGAAATTTAAAAATTTTAAACTTTCACTGTATTTTTCGTGAAATTTAATATTAAAAATGATTAAAATATTAATTTATTTTAAAAAAATTCAAGGGGTCTATTTGTAAATGTGCAACATGAAACTTGTAATTTTAAATTTTAAGCTTTGAAACATTCGATGACTTATTTGTAAAATTTATTTATAAAATAAATAAAATTTGGACATATTTATAAAGAAAAATATTAAAGGTGGTCTATTTTTAAATGTAAAAATAGTAAACTTATAATTTGAAATTTGAAAATTTTAAACTTTCACTGTATTTTCCGTGAAATTTGATATTAAAAATGATTAAAATATTGATTTATTTAATAAAAACTCAAGGGGTCTATTTGTAAATGTACAATATGAAACTTGTAATTTTAAATTTTAAGTTTTGAAACCTTCGATGATTTATTTGTAAAATTTACTTATAAAATAAATAAAATTTAGACGTATTTATAAAGAAAAATATTAAAAATGGTATATTTTTAAATGTAAAAAATAGTAAACTTGTAATATGAAATTTGAAATTTTTAAACTTTCACTGTATTTTGCGTGAAATTTAATATAAAACATGATTAAAATATTGATTTATTTTAAAAAAAATCAAGGGATCTATTTGTAAATGTACAATATGAAACTTGTAATTTTAAATTTTAAGTTTTGAAACCTTCGATGATTTATTTATAAAATTTACTTATAAAATAAATAAAATTTGGACTTATTTATAAAGAAAGCCACTTCCTAATTAATGATAATCATTCATGAGATTTTATAACATATAGCCTGCCAGAACAATAATAGAAGGTTGCAGCTTGCTAGAACAATATAATCTAATCAGTAATCAGATAGCAATAGCAGTTAGAAAGTTCAAGACACAAGACAATATAACAAGGACAGTCATCTAAATCTGAATCAATATATTCATCTCTTTGCACACTGTGACACACAGAAGATTCTCCTGTCAAAGGAGTCAGCCTTGGTACAGACACCGCTGATAAAGGATCACCTATGTCCTCCACTGATATATAGATATTACTATATTTCAAGTCTTGAATTACTGTCCACATTGCTTCCAGCTAAATTTCACTGCTGAGGCGGGGCGGGGACAGGGGTGCCAGTGAGGCAAAGGGGGAGGGGGCGGGGGTGTCGGAGCCCGTCTGGGGGCAGGGGCGGGGACAGGGGCGGGGGTGTCGGAGCCCGTCTGGGAGCAGGGGCAAGGACGGGAGTGGTGGATGGGTCTGAGGACGTCGAGCGGGGAGGAGGTGGAGGCGGGGCAGCAACGGCGCGAGGGAACGGTGGAGGAAGGTGGAGGCGGGGCAGCAACGAAGAACAAGATGGTGGCTTACTGAGGACGAAGGAGGGCGGCAACGACGGCAGCGACGGGATGACGGTGTTCTCGCCGGCGGGGTAGCAACGGCGCGAGGGCAGACGGCGACGGCGACGGCGACGTCGTGGGGGGTGCGGCGCAGAGCAGCGACGGCGTGGGTGGCGCAGGGCAGCGAGCGAACGGCGATGGCGAGCCGGCGGGGCAGCAACGGCAGCAGCTGCGCAAGGACCGACGGCGGCAACGGCAGAGCAGCGCGGCGGCGGCGGCGGCGTAGATGCGTTTAGGGCTACAGGAAGAAGAGGCTTTTATAAGAAAGTTTTGGACTTTTTTGTAATTCAGAATAATTTCGGGGTGTTATTTGCAAAAATCCAAATTTCGGGGACTTTTCTGTAAATTTGAATAATTTCGGGGTGTTATTTGCAAAAATCCGCGCCCGCGCGCCGAGGAAGGAGGCGGAGGCCGAGGCCGAGGCCGTTCCACCCCCGCGTGCCGGGGACGGAGGCCGAGGCCGGCGCGCCGGCACGCGGGCGCGGACACCGGCACCAGCCCGGCCGGCCTCCGCCTCCGCTCCCGCCCGCGCGACGGGGTGTTATTTGCAAAAATCCAAATTTCGGGGACTTTTCTGTAAATCGGAATAATTTCGAGGGTTCATTTGCAAAAATTCGAATTTCGAGAACTTTTTTATAAATCTGAGTTATTTCCGGGTGTTATTTGTAAAATCCGAATTTCAAGGACTTCTCTGTAAATCAGAATAATTTCCGGGGGTTTATTTACAAAAATTCGAATTTCGAGGACTTTTTTGTAAATCTGAGTTATTTCGGGGTGTTATTTGCAAAAATCCGAATTCCGGGGGTTAAATATAAAAAAATAAGTTTTCAGGGGTGTATGTGTAAAATAGCCGGGGGTAAAATCGAAATTTTTGGCAAAATTTTGATTAAATAACAATAGGAGAGTGTGGGTAAATATTTTCAAATTTGAGAGGGGTGGGGGTAATTACGAAAATTACGGGGGGTTAAGCATAATTAAGGCTAATTAAGGGGGTTATCCGTAATTATCCCAAAAAATAATATGAAAGCTAGCTGCTAGCCCATGTGAGGGAAGAAGCTTGAGCTCAAGAAGTGACAGAGAGAAAAAAAAAAGGTTGAGTTGGTTTAAAAAAAGAAATTCAGCAAGTGAACAAAAGAGGCGTAAGATGAGAAGCAGAGGAAGGAATTGGTTCGCTCCATATTCGAGGCTATTCGTGATTTCGCTCATTTTTACTGCATCTACACTTGTATAATTGTCATCTTGAGGTTTGTGACCATTCGTAGCTTGCTTCGCATATTAATGGATTTTATCACCATCATGACCACTCTAATTTTGTATGTCTGCAAATCATTGAAGTAGGTTAGCTTTCGAGTTCATCAAAATTATGCCAACTTTCGAGCTCGTAAAACTAGGTTAGTCTTCTATCTCGTCGACACTATAAGTCTATTTTTGGGCTCGCCAAGATTAGGTTAATTTTCAGGCCCGCTAAAACTAGATTAGTTTTCGAGCCAGCCAAAAACAGACTAGTCTTCAGACCAGTTAAAATTAGGTCAACTTTCAGGATTATCAAAACTATGCCATCTTTCAGCTCAATTAAAACTCAGCTAATTTTTGGATCTGTCAAAACCAAACCAGTTTTTGGACTTGCCAAAACTAGGATAGTTTTTGGGCCCACTAGAACTATACTAGTCTTTGGTCTTGTTAAAATTATAGACCAACTTTCGGACTTACCAACACTATAAGCCTATTTTTGGGCCTACTACAACTATAGGCTAGCCATTGGGTTCGACAAAACTATAAGTCAACTTTCGGAACCCTGAATCAAGCCAACCCTTGGACTCACATTTTAAACTAATCTTTAGACTCGCATTTCTAAATCAGCCTTCGGATTCATACTTCTCAAGCTAATTTTCGGACTCACATATGTAAGACTGACCCATAAACTCGCCCAAAGTTATTATGATAATTCAAGAGCTTCTCGAATCGAGCTAAATTTAATGAACAAAATTAAATTGACTCAAATAGACCATTAAATTTACCTAGATTAATCAACTAAATGAACTAAAACTCAAGTTTAACTAGACCCAATCTAAATTGAGTTAATCCAAACCAAATCGGTTCAAATCCAACCCCGAATGGGTCAAATCGAGTCAATATGAAAGTAAATCAAGTTCAAATCAAATCATAATTGGGTTAAATAAAATTAAAATTGAAAATCAAGTGGGACAAATTAAACCCAAATTAAACAAGAAGTAGGTTGATCCAAAATTAAAACCAAGTTGAATCTAAATCAACTTGAATTTGAACCAAAGTCCAAACCTGAACCCAATAAGAGTCTTAACACAAGATCAAACTCAATCCAAATTGAATAAATCAAACTAGAGCCAAAATCAAGTTTTGAATATTAAAATTAAGTCAAATCAGACTCATACCAAAATCAATATTGTTTCGACTAGCCTTAATAATCAATATTTGACAAAATTTTTTTTCTGAAAATCAATGCCAAGCTTAGTAAATTAAATTCATTATTATAAATTAAATATTTACTGTCAATGCCAATAGTAATTCTAGGAATGGATATCTTATATGTTTCCCCTAGTTATGTTATAAGGAATCAGTGCAAATCTAACCACCAAAGGTCTTGGGAAGAAGAAACCAAAAGGATAATGAATTATAATCCAATTAAATTCTAAATATTGAATTGAATCAAATTAGATTTAAGTCAAAATCAAATTTTGAATATTTAACTGAATTAAATTAAATCTAAAACCAAACTGAGTTTGGATTTTAGATCAAACTGAACTAAAGTATGTTTGAACTCGCTTAGTCAGTCAGCCATAATACATTGTTCAAACAAAGTTATCATCTATACTTTATTGGCTATGGAAATACTTCAAATTATAAAGTTATCACTGATACCTTATTGACTATGAAAATACTTCAAATAATTAAATCGAACTAAGATACACTTGAACTTGCTTAATTAGTTAGCTGTAATGCCTTATTTAAACGAAGTTATCACCTACGTTTTATCGGCTATAAAAATATTTCAACACCAAAATTATTATATGTCTTATTGGTTATAGAGATACTTCAAGTAAAGTTATCACTTATGCCTCATCGGTTATAAAAATACTTCAAATCATGAAGTTATCGCTTGCATCTTATTTGATATGGAAACACTTCAAATAATCAAGTCAAACTAAAGTAGGTTTGAACTCGTTTAGTCAGTCAAGCATGATATTTTGTTCAAATGAAATTATCGTCTATGCCTTATTAGCTATAGAAACACTTCAAAGTATAAAATTATTGCCTATACCTTTGGCTATGGAAACACTTCACAAATCAAATAAACTAAAGTAGCCTTGAACTCGCTTAGTCAGTCAACCACAATACCTTATTCAAATGAAGTTATCGCCTACATATTATTGATTATGGAAACATTTCAAACTATAATATTATCACCTTACTTTATTGGTTCTGAAAATACTTCACAAATCAAACTGAACTAGGATAAGCTTGAACTAGCTTAGTTAGTCAGCTACAATAACTTGTTCAAATAAATTTACTACCTACGTTTTATTGGTTATGAAAATATTTCAATTCCAAGTTATCGCCTATACTTTATTAGGTATAGAAATACTTTAATCATGAAGTTATTGTCTATGCCTTATTAGTTATAAAAACGCTTCAAACTACAAAGTTATCGCTCATATCTCATTGGCCACAGAAATACTTCAAACTAAATAAAGTTATCGTCGATACCTTATTGGCTAATGGAAACACTTCAATCCAAAAAGTTATTACCAAAGCTTAAAGCTATTAGAAACACTTCTGTCTAATCCTGACAAGCCACTGATATGTCATCCAATAAAGTTATCGTTGAAGCTCAAAGTTATTAGAAACACTTCAAACTTCTCTCATTATCTTCCATATTCCGTCAAATGATACTATTAAAGCAAATCATCAACATTCATCAATGATCAAATCAAGACCTATCCAAGCCAAACTTTGCATGATCCAGCATGCAGGAGTGAGGTAGTAGCAAATATCAAGCTCTTTCCATTCTCTTCCTTATTTCATGTCATTTATGTATTCAAATATTTTTAAAATGTAAAGTGAGGGTATGCTCTTGCGTAAGCTATATATCTTTCTTTTTAAAAAATAATCAAATAATATTTTTCTTCTTTTCTTTTGTGTCTCTATCTTTGTTAGTTAGGTTTCTTACTTTAGGAGATGTTTAATGACTGTTGAGATAATTAACAATAAGAGATTATATTGTTGAAAGTTATATCCCCACAACACCTGATTGCACATTCAAATTACCATATTTTTTATTAGTTATTTTGAAGTTACTCCTCGAGGTCTTTACTATCTTAGGTGGTCTTCGATCTCACAAAACCCTAATTAAGTCAAGTTGAACTCAAATCCAAACCATAATTAGGTCACGTTGATTTTGACCCAAAACCTAATCAAGCCAATTTGAACTCCAAATTTCAAAATCAAAGCAACACAAAACTAACCTAAGTCAAACGGAGTCCCTCTGAGCATGCCTCCAAACTCACTGGCGATACTTCAGACTAGATCAGCAACAAGCCAAGATAGGTCATCAATTACTAAATCGAAGATAATTAGCATAAGCCAAGGCTACTGATAATTCCTTTAAATTAAATCTAGACAAAAGGTGGGCTAGCACTCACTCAATCAGTCAATTAGAATACATCATCTAAATAAGGTCAGTCAACAAAAAGCACAAGGCCATCAACAATACCTTAAATTCAATTCGTAGCAAGCCAACATAACCATCGATCACCAAATCAAAGATGATTAGCATAAGCCAAAGCCATTGATCATCTAGATAAAAGATAGACTTGCACTTGCTTAGTCAGTCAGTCAGAATACCCTGTCCAAACAAGGTCAATTGCCAAGAAGCCCAAGGCCATCAATAATGCCTTAAATTCAATCGACAATAAGCCAAGATAGACCATTAATCACCATATCAAATATGATTATCATAAGCCAAGTCTGCTGATCATTCTTTCAAATCAAATCCAGACAAAAGATAGACTTGCACTCACTCAGTCAATCAGCCAAAATACCTCATTCAAACAAGGTAAGTTGATAACAAGCCGAAGCCCATTGACAATACCTTTAATTCAATCGATAACATGCCAACATAAGCCATTAATTACCAAATCAAAGA
Organism: Trichopus zeylanicus subsp. travancoricus; assembly: GCA_005019695.1. Classification (NCBI taxonomy): domain Eukaryota; kingdom Viridiplantae; phylum Streptophyta; class Magnoliopsida; order Dioscoreales; family Dioscoreaceae; genus Trichopus; species Trichopus zeylanicus. The sequence goes on from RXID01022475.1 coordinate 234,866, forward strand.
TTATTAGCATAAGCCACAACCGTTGATCATTCTTTCAGATAAAATCGGAGAAAAAGTAGGCTTGCACTCGTTTAGTTAGTCAATCAGAATACCTCATTCAAATAAGGTCAGTCCACAATAAGCCCAAAACCATTAATAATATCTTAAATTCAATCGACAACAAGCCAACACAGGTCATTGATTACGAAATTAAATTCGAATAAAAGGTAAGCTTACACTCACTTAGTTAGTTAACCAAAATATCTCATCCAAATAAGGTTGGTCAATAACAAGCCCAAGGTCGTTAACAATATATTAAATTCAATCGACAACAAGCTAATATAGGCCATCGATCACCAAATCAAAGATGACTTGAATAAATCAAACACACTGATTATTCTTTAAAATTAAATTCAAATAAAAAATAGGTTTCCACTAGCTCAGTCAATCAGCCGAAATACCTCATCCAAATATGATCAGTCGATAATAAGCCCAAGGTTGTCGATGATAGCTTAAATTCAATCGATAATAAGCCACAATAAGCTATTGATCATCAAATCAAAGATGATTAGCATAAGTCAAATTCGCTGATCATTCCTTCAAAATAAAAGGACAAAAAGTGGATTAGAACTCAGTTAGTTAATCTAGATACCTTGTCCAAATAAGATCAACTGATAATACGCTCGAAGCCATTGGTCACCTTTTATTTAGTCAACCCCAGAAGTAATTGATAATGCACCACTTATGTCAACCTTAGAATTTGTTGATGATGCACCCTCCAAAACTAATCAATTACCCCAAGAAGATATTGATGATGCTCCCTTCAAAAATAAACTTGACAAGCCATCAGTAATGTCATCAAAAGAAGTTAAATGTTAATGCTTAAACCTATTGGCAATACTTTAAGCTAAACCTAATTAATCATCGGTAATGCTATCAACAAAAGTTAAAACACCTATACCCAAGGCTATCAGCCACGATTCAGACTAAACCTAACAAGCTATCAGTAACACTATTAAAAGGAGTTATTCGCTAATGCTCCTCATTTCATCTCTTCATGCCCCACCGGATCACATCACTAAATCAAGTCATCAACATTTACCAAGAATCAAGACAAGACCCATTTGAGTTAGAATCCATACGGTCCAATGCATGGGAGTAGGATAGCAGCACATATTAAAGCTTGTTTCCCATTTCTCTCTCTTTCTTTTATTTTATTTCCATGACCTACTAGTTGTAAAGTAGGGGAATACCTTTACTTAACACATGTACCATTTCTTAAAATCAATCCAATATTTTCCTCATTTATTTTTGTGTCTTTATTTTATTAGCTAGGTTTCTTATTTTAAGTGGTTTTTCACAACCATTGGAGTAATTAATAATAAGGGTTTGTGCATATTGAAACTCTTTGTGCATTAAGATTGCTCCCCATAGTCTCCACCATCTTGGACCACCAAAATCAATTCTTCAAATTCTGGCACATTCGGTGGGACTTGACTTTTCCTTTAAGTATAGAAACTTAGCTAATATGATAGAGACATTAATAAGATAGAATTATAATTGAAAACTAATCAATTGTATTCTTTTTTGCAAAATAAAGTACCACATGGCATCAACAATGAGCATCTCTATCCCAACCTACACATCATCCTAGGGGTAGGATCGGTTATATGTCTACCTCAGTCAGTGATCCTCGTAGAAGCTGTGGAAGTACAAATTGAGTTTGGGACCATCTTGGAGGTCATCTAGCTTAAAAGGGCACCTACTAGCCATGCAACTGGTGTTGCCATCATACAAGACAACTCTGCTTCTCACCTTCCGTTAAGGGAAAAAAGACTCATTGTCATCATCTCCAATGAGAAGAGTCAATCTGATGAGGAGTTAGAAGCTACACCTTAACCAGCAAAGGCATCCACCTTCCAAAGGTTAGGCATCAAACAGGTCTCAGTCTTTGATCGTTTTCACTCACCTTCTAACAGGGGAAAAAAAACATATTTAGACACATAAGTGAACAAAGGAGAACCTATCCTTTTTGTCACCAATAAAGGAAAGACTACTGAAATTTTTAGTTGACTCAGGAGTTCTACTCCTTCGACAAATTTAGTCATCACTATTCCCATCCCTAACTCCTTCGCCCCATTGAATGGCATCGGGAAGGGTAGAAGTAAGACACAGGGGGTACAATCCTATCTCAAGACTGTGGCTAAGGGTCAAATAACCAAATAAGGTAACAAAAGTCATCATAAGGCTATAACCTAACATGAAATTCTTAAAAGGGAAATTATCTACATTGTTAGAGTTATTTCTCATCATGACTTTGGAAGAAACTATGAGCCTATGCCTTAATTGGATAAGTGCTAAAAGAGGGCTACACAAACAAGGCTTATGAATAAGGAGGCGCAGGAAGAAAGAGCTCTTGTGAATCAATCCTTATTACCACACTGAAGAAAAGGAGTAGCTACTTGTTCTATGAGCAAACTCCTTAGTGAGGTAACTTGTCTAATAGGAGAAGTTGGCATCAATCCAAAACACACTAAACCTAGGCTTGACTCCCAAAATATAGGTCATCATGTCCTAACGGAAGCCTTAGCTATAACTGGAAGCTCTAGTGGAGAAATGACCATAGAGGCACTACAAGAACAATTAAGACAACTAGGGAAAGAGAGAGGATGAGGCTCAAAGGAAGGCATGAAATTAATGAAGATGATGATGCAAGTCAACAAAAGCTTGACAAGTTTGAGAGATCTCAGCAAATACCTCAAGAAGTCATAAAGGCAGTAGAAGACAGACTTGCAAATGAAAGTCATAAAAATGAAGGTCCTACACAAGTGCCTTCCTAGCCAACAAGGAATACTTGATCTCCAATCTTAGATATTCCTGATAACATGAAGCTGTCGGTGTACATAAAATGGAAAGTGTAATGAATGGCAGTTACCCAAGAGCTACACAATGCCTAGTTTTAAATAATTTAATGGCACGAGTAACCTAGAACAACATATAGCTCACTTTGTCACTCTATATGGTAATTCAAGTAATATCCCTTCATTGCTCCTCTACCAATTTTCAATAAGCTTAACAGGATAGCATTCGAGTGGTATATCAATCTACAACGAAAATCTATACAAACATAATCGCAAATAAAGGAGGCTTTCTAGATCATATTTGGAGGGATTAGTGACAAAGCAACTATTGCAGATCTCATCTCGACACCAACACATGATAACAAGTCAGTATTGAATTACATCACATAGTAGAGAAATCTCAATGCTAGTGTGAGAAAGTCTTAAGCCAATTCGAGGCTGTGAATTTAGTTTGTGGCAACATAAGGATTGGATGACACCCTATTTAAGTACTTCTTCTATCCACACCTTCCAAGACCTAATCATATAGGTCAAGAGGTTGGAATGAATCAGCCACTAGCCTTACCTAGTTCACAAGACTTCAAATTAGAGAAGGATAAGATTAGGCATAATGAGCTCTCTAAAAATGTGAGGACAATATTCACAGTAAGTAAGCAAGAGAAACCCACAAGCTTTGCCACAAATGGAAGTAATTCTCAATAGTTACTTGCCCTTGGGGGAGATGGGGAGGTGGAGCCATCCAACAATTTTCAACAAGAATTCAAGAAAAGGTACTCCTTTAAGAGAGAGAGAGTGGGCAAAATCTTCAAGTTGCTTCGAAACTAGACCTCCAATTGCCAGAATCCAAAAGGCCAAGTGAAATTAATGAAATAGATCACCCAAACTATTGTCCTTACCATAGAGTTTTGGGTCATACCATTGAAGACTATTTCGTATTCAAAGATTGAATTGAAAAAAATGCCGAGAAGGTAAGCTGACTCTCTCGGGATCAACCTTATTCGAAATATCCATCGAGTACATCAATCATATTAATGTGTTCAAGACATATGAGCTGCTTGGTGGACTCCTTTTGGGGGAAGAAGCACAACACATATCTAAACAAGAGAACTTGTGGGAGATCCATATTTCTAAAAGACTAAAGAAATTGATAAAGAAAATGACTAAGAACCCTGAAGGTTATAGGATGTAATAAGAAAACCTTTATCAGAACAAGCATCCCTACCTACTCAAGGAATCAAAAAGAAAAGAAATAGAAACAAGGGAATGAAACTAATTTAACTGAATGAATATAATGTTAAGAAATCAGCCATCCATGACTATATTGATGCTATAGAAGAATACATCAAAGAAGAAAGAAGCCAAGTAACTCTCAAGGGACTTCTCCCTGACAAATTCAGAACTTTGCTAAAAAACCACGATGCTAGAAACAAAGAAGATGAACTTCCAGTAGCAATGTGTGTTGCCATATTTATTATCAAAGGTTTATATTCAAATTGATCACCATTCCATTGTTTCAATAATAACAAAATTCAAAATGTAAGGTGAGAAGAAGTAAATAAATTCTTCAAAATGGTTACTGATGAAATGAAAGATCCCATAGGCCTTCTCGAGGGATGTATTCAAGATGACCATATCAGAGAGTGATTCGCCTATGAATATGATTATGGCATGATGAAACTACAGCTAGGAGTAGTGAAAGAATTGGCCATAACTAATAGGAGATATGTCAGAGGGCAAATACAAGTAATGAATGAACACATGCAAGCTATGGCTATCCATATGGAAAACATGTCAAGTATGACTTCTATACTTCATGGAGAAGTTGAGAGAGTGGAAAGCATGATAATAGAAAAGACAAATCCACACAAAAGGTCCTACAAGAGTGGTAGTACGTCACCTACCAACTCTCCTCGGGACCAAAATAACTATCCATACCTCCTATCCAAGGGGCAAAGACCTCCCATCGGACGGACAAAGGCCAAGTCCATCTAAGGGGCAAAAGACCAAATTTTATTGTGTCATATCTCGATGATGAAACAAAGGCTTCATTGGCGCAAACTAAGGTATTAGTCTTCCAAAGACTTGATAAACAAGCAAAAGTGTTAATTTTTAACTGTCTATAACTACCCTACTATTGATCTAGTTGTTGCTTCATCTATCCAATACAGATTAATTTCTTGCCTCCCATTCAGGGGGCAGAGACCTCCCACCTAAAGGACAAAGACCAAGTCCGCTTAAGAGGCAAGGGCCAAACCCATTTAAGGGGTTAAGGCCAAATGCCATTATACCAAACTTCGATGACAAACTAATGATCGTCGTGGGGACAACTAGAGTCCATATCTACCATCAGGTTGTGTCCAACTCCATCTAACTAATGTATGGTGTTTTTGCTTTCACCAACAGCATCACTACTCCTAGCATTGCTAATGTTATCTTTGATCCAATTACTACTCCACTTGGTTAGTACGGATATAGGGGGCAGAGACCTCTTACCTATCGGGGCAAGGACCAAGTCCACCCAAGAGGGAAAATACCAGGTTTGCCTAAGCGATAGAGGCCAAGTTCATCCAAGGGGCAAAGACCAAAATTCTTTGTGTCAACTCTCGATGACAAAACAAAGGGTCCATTAGGATAAACTAGGATATCGATCTTCCAGAAACTTGACAATAGGTAGAAAGTCAATTTTTGACCATATATAACTTGCTCTGCCATTGATCTAGTTGCTACTCCACCTATCCAATACAAATCAACCCCTCACCTCCCACTCAATGCGCAAAGATTAAGTTCACCCATGGGCAAAAGACCAAGTCCACCTAAGAGGTAAACTAAGTCCATCGAGGGGACAAAGACTAAATTTTATTGTGCCAAATCTTGATAATAAAAGGACCCATTGGTATAAACTAAGACATCAGTCTTTCAAAAACTAAATAATAGGCAAAAGTCAGTTTTTAACTGCCTAAAACTTATCAAAGGAAGGATTAGCACAACATTTAATCAACTTCAAGATATCAGATCAAATCTGAAGCCAGATTCTATAATCCCCATCTCCAATGCCACAAGGGCTAATGGAGAATAATAAAAGAACATGCGTTCAACCTTCTTCATTTAAGAAAAGAGCAACACCATCTTCTAATATCAGAGTGATCAATAGATGAGCATGAAAGAATCAAATACCTACATGACCTTCAAAAGCATAAAAAAATTTTAGCCTATGATGGAATATCAAGTCAAATCAAAACTAACTTATTAGGTATGTATTCCATACTTCTCAAGAAAAAAATAAAATTTTTTAAGAGATATAAAATAAGAAGTTCTTTTAGTATTCAAGTGAATCATCTTTTATCTTAAAGATAAAGTCTCTAAAAAATATAAAGGTAATGCTTAAAGACAAGGATGGTCGATGACGAAATATGATGAAGTTAAAATTTTTGCATCTCCCTCATCTGCTGATGCCCTAAGTTAATTGCAAAAATGCAAGTCTAGAGATAGGTGACCAATATGCAAGTAGATAGAACCCAACTAGGAAAGTTGTTTTAAAGACAAAAGTGCTAATATCAAAATTTAACTACTTGGGAATCTCCTTCTAGAGGTGAAAGATCATCCACCAAATGACTAATGAAAAATAAAGTCCTAAAAATAGATAAATTTCATATAAAAAGCCAAAACAAGAAAGACAGACTCAAAAGAGTAAGGACAAGTTGGCATTTGTGAACTTGCACAAACTTTGGATCCTCAAAGAGAAATGAGAGTCGTAAGTCAAACAAATAAAAAAAAGAGAAAAAGGGGAGAAAATTGGATCGCATGCTAGAATTAGGAGGATTTACCTAACTTTATCTCGATGTATTATTGACCAAAAAACACTACCCAAAGAATAAGTACTATATGACATCTATTAGTATAGACCTTGGAAATTCATGTCGAGAGGCATCCAAGATCAAAACCAAAGTCAAAGAAATAACTAACTAATAGGAATATAGTGAAAGTAGTGAAATCACCAGAAAAATAAGTTTTTGAAGAAAATATTGCACTTAGAAAAGATGTAAGGGAAGATCCATTGGTGACCTACCACATTCTAAGATAAATTCATCCTTAAACTTCAACAAATCGAATCAAGTAGGAGGTCTTAGTTGAAAATTAAAGGATATATCATCTAGTAAAAGAAATCTCTAAAATAAAAAAGGATTCTCTTTTAAATAAGTACAAACACATATGTTCTATATTATTTGCTTCTTCCAACATCATAATTGGAAAGAAAAGGGAGAATATCACTTCATAAAGTTACTTCTCTCGAGGCTCATGTACCAACTTAGCATTCTAGAAGATGAACTGTCGGCTTGAATTACTACAGTTCAACTAACATCGACCCGAACATCTACTTGCTAACTTAGCCGATTACTATAGAGTATCTTGCTCTAATATGCCAATAAAGAATTTTAAGGGACTGGGCTATATCTTTCCAAGTGTCTATTGGATTTCAAAATTTGGTGTTTATTTTATTAGACTTATAAATATTGCGTTTGTTTGATTGAACTTTTATAATATGGTCATTACTAAATTTAGGTGGTAAGATTACCCCATTTTAAATTTATTTTACCTTTTTGTTTTATTAATATTTGAAAAAATTTTGAAAAAATATTTTATATGATATTAATTGATAGATGTGTCAAGCTAGTAAGATAGAAGAGAAGAAGGGACATGTTAGAAATTAGTTTCATAAATTTTCAAATATTTTTATTTTATAAATCAAAGCATTATTAAGACACCAACAAAATTAGTTAGAGCATCATATGCCTTTTGAACACTTCCAATCTATAATCCAAAAGCTTCATATTATGATCCAATTCAAATAATTATAAAAGAGTCAACAAATAGGAATAACACATACTTAATAAGCTAAAACAAATCAAAATTAAAAATTTTATACTAAATTCGATGTGTTACCACCATTAGAGCAAAAATACTAAAAAGAGAAAAACTGTTAAATCCCACAACATTGAAAAAACAAAACTTTTGTGCCAAATTTAAGATCTATAACACCAGAAAAAGGAGATTGTAATTAAATTCAAACATCAACCAAAAGGATAAATAAAAATAGTATCTTTTTGCAAGATTTACAACCTTGAAACAAAAAAATAGCAGGAGCCCAAACTTTATTGACTGAAATTTGTAGCTCTCTTATGCAAAAAGTTTATAGATCTAGTAAAAAACACAATAAGAATCGAGATCAAGAGTAGGATAAAAAATGAAAGTAATAGAAAAAAAATTACGAGAGCTTCTAGGACTTTCATTAGAGCTAAAAAAGGAGAAAGCACAAAAAAAATAGAGAGAAGGAGAAGAAAAAAAGATGAGAGATCTAACCTTGTGGAGATCATCTGGAGAAGAAGGTGATGTAGGAACAATGGTTGCATGGCAGTGCGGCAGCAAGAGTATCGTTTAGGGGTAATATGATCTCTAAACTTAGACTTTAGAGTTTAACACATGATCTCACATGCAAGATTATAAAATCTATAATTTTGAGGTTCAGCTAATTTTGGTGAATAAGTAAATTCTAGATTTATTGGAATTTGAAATTCTATACAACAAACATAAGATTTTATAGTTATCAGAATTTGAATGTACAAAACTTTTAAATCCCACGAAACAAACAGACCCTAATGATCAAGTCCAAAAATAGATGAGGATCTATTAAGGGTCAAACTCAAACTTATTAAAGATCCATTAAGAATCCAACAAGGGTAGAATCCAAACTCATGAAGGGTCAAATTTAAATCCATTAAGGGTCAAATTCATATTCAATAAGGATCTAAGATAGGACTGAACTCGAGCCAAATTGAATCAAACCAAACTTTAACCAAAACTAAGTTTGAACATGAAATTGGATTGAACCAAACTTGATCTAAGACCAAATTTGACTCAAACCAAACTTAAATTAAGTGAAATTAGTTGACAATAAGCATAAAGTCATCAATAATACTTCAAGTCTAATAGACAACAAATTTAAAAAATTATCTATTGTTTAATAAATAATGGTTAGCATAAGCCAAAGCCACTAACCATTTTAAACTAAACTAAAATGGACTTTGACTAAACAGTCATCAAAACATTGTATTGAAAGGATGTTAACTAACAATAAGCACATAGTTATTGGCAATATTTTAAATCTAGAGATAAATTGACAACAAACAAATAGCTGTTAATTACCTTCAAAACCAAACTAAACTTAAGTAGACTTTTACTTAGTTAATCAGTCAACTGAATGCTACATTCAAATCTAAATTAAAAGGAGTTGGCAACCAACAATCATAAATCCATTAGCAATATTTCGAGGTCAAATAAGATCAACTGATATAAGGCAAAGCTATCAATAATACTCCAAAATCAAACAAAGTTATTAGCATTTGTCAAGGATCAAATCAAGTATCCATCTAAATCAAGCTTCAAATAGGTTGTCCACCACATCACACTCGATCAAGCATACAAGAGCGAGATAGCAAGCAAGCATGAAAATTTCTCTTTATTCTCCATCTTATGTTATGAATTAAATCATTTAAATTATAAAGTAAGAGTATACCCTTACTTAAGTCATATAATCTCAAAATTCAATTAATCAAATCATGTTCTGTCTTTTTTCATGTCTTTATTTTATTAGCTAGATTTTTTATTTTAAGATATTTCTAAAAATTATTGGTGTAATTAATAATAGGGCTTTGCATTTGTTGGAAGTCATATTCCCACAATATCTAAAAGCACACTTAAATCCATCCAAATTGATTTGTTACTTCGAGATTTCTGCTTAGGATTCATTAGCTATGCCAAGTGGTTGATCACAATTCCACAAGTATGAGTCAGGAATAACTCCAAATACATTGCTCCATGTAGGTAGACACATACACAATCTTCAATAGACATGCAAATAATAGAAACAAATAGAAGAATTAGAGAAAAAATAGTTTAAATTTCTCATTTTATTAACATGAAATTAAAGTACAAAGACACAATACATGCCACCAGAATAGTGCAAAATACAATCCACAACAATGGTGCAACAAGTAAAGTTGATGTTGCGATGACCGCCTCCTTATATGCCTAGCCAACTTTTCTTGTTAGATTGAGGAAGCTCTCAGAAATAGAAAAACACACCCCTTCATACATGACCACTAGAGAGATCCTTGAGGGAAGCTCATTGCAATTCCCTTTTGATGGCCCACTTGATCTCACAAACTAGATCAAATTTAAAGCCATGTTAGCCAGACCAATCAAGGGTGCTTCGCATCTTTTGGCCATCGTAGATGAGGCTAGGGTAATGAAGGTCTATCCCAAAGCTAGTTAGACCTTCACTAGACCAGAATACTAAAACCATGGTGCAAGAAGTTGGATGAAGGTGTTCTAGTTTCCTTCTCAACTAGACTTCCCCTCTTTCAAGATGAACTTCTAGTATGCTTTGTGCTGCATACTCATCATCTTAATCTTTTGCTCCCCAATGCCTGAAGGAGCAATTCAATCCTTCTTGTTAGATGCAAAACACATAAGAAAGAGGAAGACCAGGAGGAAATTTAATGGTTGCAACTAAAAGAAGAAAGTAGTAATGATTCTACTTTTAAGCCATCCATGATATCATACTTTAAAGAGCCACACCATAATACAAGGGGTCACTTATGGAAATTGTGCCCTCAAATGCCATCACGCCACTTACAGTATGCCACATGTCCCAATTTGACCGCTATGACATCAAAGGATGGAACACATTTATGGAGTGACTGCAACTTTCTTAGAAGCATTTATTACCCAATAAGAGAAAACTCAACTGAAGCTAAACCCTAGTAGTCGTAACATCAATCAGCATCATGTGCCCTCAGTGGAAGACCAAATCACTCAAGTAGTTAGTTATAATACTCAACAACCACATCATCATTTATAGAGTAGACTTGAATAGGTATGTCATGTCCACTTACCTCAAAAATATTTCTATATTATTTGAAGGAAGATTTTAAACTATCTATCATGCCATATCACCAAATGACAAACTTGTGCATCATTTCAACAAGCTTCAAGCTATTCCCCAGCAAAATAAGTTTTCACTCCTGCTCATCTCAGCACACAGCCTTGGTTGCAACTTCGAAAAAGGGAAAGTTGAGGGGGGTAGTGTTGAGGGAGCGATCCACTGAACTAGTCCATGAACGGGTCCGTCTTGATCCAATGCAAGAAAAGTCAACAATTGGTGCAAGTTGATAGTATTTAAGAACCACAATATGCCATATCGACAACTATATTGCCCATCAAGGCCCAGCAGCTCAACCACACTTTTTTGTCTTAACAAGCTCTTAGAGGCCTTGCCATGTCATCAACTCAATAGGTCCATCAGCTTGGCATGCCTCTATGACCATTACATAATAGCTCTCCATTATAGGGAGACAAAGTCGCAACTATATTAATGATAATGATCGCATCTAACACATCACATTTAATATTATAGTTATAATGTCTCAATGATGCATGAGAAACCTTTAGAATGCCTCTACTCCCATCATTAATAAGGGATGCCTCAATTATAAGTAATCACATATCTAAAATAGCATTTCAATAACAAGTAGGTCAGATGTCAACTCAAGGTCCACAAACTCTATAATCTAGCTTCTCAAAGAACCTTCTACCTCTTTTAAGTATAAAAGCCAAAGGCCAACCCTAAGTAATGGATTTAGATCACTTTGATATATCTCTACCTAGAGATTCCTTAACAAACTCCATCTCATGATACATTTTCTTCCTCATAGAAGCCATAAGTAGTTTAGGCACCACCACCATAACCACGATACAATTTCACATTATTTGGTTCTCATATAAACCCTAGGTTCCTCATGCATTATGATACATTTTCTTCCTCATAGAAGCCATAAGTAGTTCAGGCACCACCGCCATAACCGCAATACAATTTCACATCATCTGGTTCTCATATAAACCCTAGGTTCCTCATAAGTCCTAAGCATTCTTTAAGCTCTGGGATCTTCATAAGCCCTAGACTAGCATAGGCCCTAACAAATTTAGGCATCCATCATGTTATTGCATCATAAACTTGTCCCGACTTAAAGTGTCAGAGGGTCGACACATACCCTTCGCCCCATACTTCTTGCAAGATGTAGGTGAAAGTCTAAGGAGATGTGGTCCATTGAGGTTTTAAAAGGCCATAAGTAGTCAAAAGGCTGAATTTTAGATAAATATAATGATTGAAGAAATTGATTCTATACAAAAAAAGAGGGTTGATCTCTTATACACTCTTAAATTTTATAAACCAATTGGTTGTAAATGGTTTTATAAGACCAACTTGAATGTCCACCGTGATGTTGACAAGTAAAAAACATGATTACTTGACAGAGATTATACTCAAAGAGAACCTAATTATGAGAAAGATTTTTTTAATAATATTTAATTTCATATTTCAACTGAATTTTGATTAAATTTAATTTTTAATCAAAATTAACTCAAATACGGTGAAATTTAATTCACAGTTTTATATTTTTTTAAAATTATAAAGTTTTTTAGTAAAATTATCTGAAAAAACTAATTAAATACCTGATAATGATCCGAAAGCTGAACCGAACTCGTGCGGGTTCGGATCTGACATGGACCGGCCCGAACCCGACCCACTTGCAGGTTACAGCCTTGCATCTGTCAGGTGCTGCGCAGGTGATATACACAAGGAACAAAATTCCGTGTGGGATCTCCTTCGCTTGGGTTTCTCTAGGGTTTTAGGTTCGAGCTCCGCCTCCTCGGCCATGGCTGAAGACCCCATCGACGTACGAGCCGTTTCGGAGATGGAGGAAGACGAAGAAGAGGACCAAAACGACGCGTGGAACGATTGGAACTCCGACGAGGACGACGGCCTGTCGGAGCTCCTCTGCCTCTTCTGCGATTCGCAGCACGAGTGCGCCGAAACCCTCTTCAATCACTGCAAATCCGCTCATTCCTTTGATTTCAATGCTATTCGAAGGAATTTGAAGCTGGATTTCTACTCCTCCTTCAAGCTCATCAACTACATCAGGTCCCAGGTCCGGTTCTATTCCTCCTTTTGATTCTTATAAAGTTCCAAATTTTGGTTTTGGAAGGAAAAACATTGTAAATTTTGCTGCTTTTCAGGTTGCAAAGAATAAATTATGGAGATTTGAAAACAGTGAAGAGCATGCTTGGGAAGATGATATGTATTTGAAGCCTTTTATGGATGAGGATGCTCTATTGCATAGTTTTTCTGCCGATGAAGACGAGGATGATGTTGACGATACTATGTCAGTTGACAAGGATGAATTATTAAGAGAGCTAGTGGAAAATGGCGCGCTGACTGATATCAGCATCGATGATCAAACTGTTTCAGAGAATAATTGTTCTGAGCTGGAGGCAAATGTAGGAAACAATTCTGATTGCAATGTGGATAGGATCATGACGAATGGGATTTCCATGGAAGATCTCAACTCACCTCATCGGAATCAGAAAGCGAAACAGCTAAAGGTTTCTTTTGCCGATGTTGCAGCAAGAGAAATAAAAAAAGTCGATGAAGATTATTTTGGGGCATATGGTTCCTTTGGCATTCACAGAGTGATGTTAAGCGACAAGGTAATCTTGCTTTATTCTCTTAATTTTGATTTGCCATGTGAACCCTGTTAATGTGGAGAAAGTAGATGGATTTAGGAGGAGGATACTTATCTGTTGTTGTATGTTCTTGCAACATTAACTTTGACATTACTTGCTGCTACTGGGTTTTGTGATTGTTAAATTTCAGGTGAGAATGGATGCTTATAGAGGAGCACTTCTGAATAATCCTTCTCTTATGAGTCAAGCTACTGTCATGGATGTTGGTTGTGGCACAGGGATACTTAGGTAAGTCTCCATTTTTTATTTTATTATTTTTATTTTTAATTGTTTTGTTAAGGACTCTTGAAGACTTCGTTTATCTGTCAATGGAATAAGATAACTTTGAAATTAGTCACTTTTTGCACAATGTATTAAATTCCCACTAACTTGAGATACAAATTAAGGCATCAAAATTAGATTCGACGGGTGATAAGTTGTTCCTTATTTATATTGATTGAAAATTGTGAGCTGTGAAGTGGAAAACATATGGATTAGTTAGACAAAATTCTTGCTGCTACAACATGAGCAATTAGGCAACAGGGTGATTATGTGTGTATATTGCAAGTGTCTTCTTTTATGTGATAGCAATTTGCTCGAGTGCAAGAATATGGTTGGATGAGGCACAGTCCTAAATCCTAATAAAAGCAGCTCATCCAATCGAAGTTGGCTGACTCAATCTTATTTAGTGCATGCAACAAAATCTGGAGGACTGCCAGCTGTATCATTTGTATGGTAACTCTTTTCGATTTTGCGTCGGAGGTTTGGAATAAATTTGATGAATTGAACTGTATCATTTGTTCTATTCAAGATCAGACAATCTTCTGTGTTATGTTCTCAATGTCCTAACTGACTGGAGGAAGTTGATAATCAATAATTATGTTGCTATCTTGAGTTGCTCGGCAAATTTAATTAGGAGCTGGCTCTTGTGACAAACATAGTGATCCTCATTGTACAATGACTTTGAGAATGATTTTTTTTTTTTGGTGTGTGGGAAAAGATTGCTTACTATCAATAACAAAATTTAATGGTTAAGTTGAAAATGACTCTATTGTCAGTTAAATTTGACCCCCACCCCCCTCCCTACACTTCTGACTTATTATCTTTGTTATTTAAAGAAGTAGCATACCTGAGTTTTGCTGTACTGTCTTCTCTGATGCCATTCCTGTTCCATCTGACTCCATTTTTAGTCTCTTTGCAGCTCAAGCAGGGGCTTCAAAGGTGGTTGCAATTGAAGCAAGTACAAAGATGGCTAGCATAGCAACTCAGGTAATTCATTTGCAAATAGTAAACATCCTAACTCTTCTCCATTCTCAATTTTCTTTGTGATGAATTGATTTAATTAATTTAGATTGTGAAAGACAATGGGCTGCTAAAACAAGGGAGCCAGCATGGAGAAATGCAATTTTCTCCCGGAATAATTTCGGTGGTCCAATGCATGGTTGAAGATCTTAATAATTTTATTCGAGTTGAACCACAAAGCATTGATGTGTTAGTGAGTGAATGGATGGGCTATTGCCTATTATATGAATCAATGCTCAGTTCAGTACTCTATGCTCGTGATTGTTGGTTGAAACCAGGCGGGGCCATTCTTCCTGACACTGCAACCATTGTAAGACCATATCACTTAATTTTATAGTAGCTTTGGAAGTTTTAACTTACAATTGATCCTACACTTTTTGTGAATTTCTATTGCAGTTCGCTGCTGGGTTTGGGAGAGGCGGAACAAGTCTACCGTTTTGGGAGAATGTGTATGGTTTCAATATGTCCTGCATTGGCAAGGAAGTTGTAGAATATTCTGCTGAAACACCCATAGTTGATATATTGGACAGTCAAAACATCTTGACAGAGTCTGTTCCTGTTCAGGTAAGATGACTTTTTTAGTTGCTCTGGGCATATAAGTTCAGACCATGAGGGACACCATAATAGATCTTCCACTGGGCCAACTAATTTGATTTTTTTTTTTATTTAAGATTTTGAAGTTGGGTTTCTACTTCACATTTTGAATTTCTTTTTTTTGAGTAACTGGGATGCACCATTAAGCCTTGCCTATTGCAAGATTCGAACTTATGACCTCTCACATTTTGAAAATTTTAGCAAACCATGTTTCTGCTTCAAGTTTTTTCGTGCTTAGGTTTATAATTTCCTGGAAATCGGTAACAATATTTTGTCAAGATGAATGTATAACTGTAGTTTACTAGATATTTCTAATACATGTTCTTTTTAAACTATATATAGTTGGTATTTCCGATCACTTACTGAGATCCCTAGACTTCCTGAGAACTTGTGGGTCTGTAGCGAACATCTAGGTTTCCATGGATTCTTTTCATTTTATGATATAGAAGTCTGCTTATGTTATGTGTTGTTTTCACAACTTCATCATCTTGTGTTAATTTCGGTACCATACCATACTTTGAAATATATTTAGGGAAAATACATGACATTTAGTAAAGATGTCACACAAGCAGTGAAATAAAAATTGGTTTTTTCAAGTTTTTCAGCCCATGTCAGACCAATACTTCAGACTCAAAAAACTGGTTCATAATCGGTTGAGACCCATATGAATCAGTCTATTGGCCAAAACTTGCAATCCTTCATTTTAAATTTTAATGCCTGTTTTTGTATTTCTTTAGGGCTTTGACTTGACAACCATGAAGGCAGATGACATGGATTTCACGAAGAGTTTTGAGCTAAAGTTGAGACAAGACCACCCCCTTGGAGATGGCAGAGACAGAAAATCTAAGACTTCATGGTGTCACGGATTGGTGCTATGGTTTGAGACTGCTTTCACAAGTAGGTTCTGCAAGGAGAATCCGATCATCCTCTCCACCTCGCCATTTACTCCAGCAACTCATTGGTCTCAGACCATCTTGACATTCAAAGAACCGGTGGCAATGGCATCTGCTGAATCTGCTTCTAAACTAGCTGCATCAGCAGAAGTTGGCTCAGAGCAATGCCCTGCAACTAGGATCACCTGCCGCATCAGTCTAGTTCGCTCGTCAGAACACCGGAACATTGAAATATCCATTGAGATTATGGGGATTGGTTTAGATGGAAGAAAACGCAACTATCCAGTTCAAGTCTTCAAGTTGTGATGGATTCCCAGTGACCCTGGAGGTAAACTTGAGCTCACTGTTTCCTTGTTTTGAGTTGGTCAGCATCTTCAAAGAGTGTTACCTAAGTAATGAGTTTGAATTTGGGATTTTGCATTTTTACTCACTGTCTAAGATGGCATAAGTAGAATATATATGTACCTATAGTAGCCAATCTATTTCTCGTTTGTGGGAAAGTGGTTGAGCTGCTAATTCATATTATTAGGATGTTTACAAAATTATCCCTAGATTAGGCGTTTTGATGGCTAAGTTAATATATTTCAATTTCTTGCAATGCAAAGATTAGTAGAAATTGGTGATTGCAAGGGGGATTCTTGATCTAAATGCACAAATAAGTTGGTTTCATTTGAGCATATTAATTTTGGAATTTTTGGACGTGATTCTAAAAAAATATAGTTAGGGAAGTTTGAAAGGTAGTGGATAAGAAAATGACTTGAAAAGTTGGATACCTGACTCTCAAATTAGGAGAAAGGCCAAACTAGAAATTGTTGTTTGAGGTCTATGGTGGTAGCAGAGGACTTGGATTTATTACGGAACTGATTTGACCGTGATTTGTATTGTAGTTGAGAAACTCTTGTATTATGTTGATTTTGGCTTTTGTTTTGCAATAGTGAAACCTTTTGTTCACCCTTTTGTTTTGTCATCTAGCTTTGTGTTTCTGCATCATATTGTCACAATTGCAAGTTACGAAGGACATACCTAGCAAGTTACAAAGGATTGAATGTCTTTTAGGTAGCATGTGGACCAATTTTGAATTTGGAATTGAGAGATTGGCTAGTTCCAGAAAATTGATAAAATTGAAGAAATTAGATAATTTTAGTATTTAAATGTATATTTTTTTTGGTGGAATTGAGTAATTTCAAATTTCTTAATTTCGTAATTTTATTGTTTGATTTACAAATAGAATTAATTAGTTTTATTAATTTTTCGAACTTTGGTGGTTGGTTAGAATAGGAGTTGAGGAAATATAATTTGATGATTTGGGAAAGAAGTGATTTAATATAATTTTATAAACTTAAAATACGATTTTTAAAAAAAATTTGATGATTTATTTATAAGTAAAAAGGAAAATTTAATAAATTTAATATTAAGTTTGGTAAATTAATTTGAAGAAAATAATAAAATTTTATAAAAAGCCCCAAAATGAAGGGTTATAAAAATATATTTTAATTAATTAGGAATTTGTTTAATATAATTTTTTAGTTTTATTATTAAACTATTTTTATAAACTTAATATGCATACTTTTTTTGCAAAAATTTGATGATTCATTCATAAGTACATAGGAAAATTTAATGAATTTAATATTAAATTTGGTAAATTAATTTGAATAAAATAATAAAATTTTACAAAATTGTTCAATAAGTGGATGGTTATAGAAATATTTTTTAATTGACAAGAGATTTGTTATAATTTTTTAGTTTTATTGTCAAATGATTTAAAAAATTTTGATAATTTATTTATAAGTACGTATGAAAATATAATAAAGTTAATATTAAATGTGGTAAATTAATTTGAATAAAATAATTAAATTTTGCAAAAATGTTCCAAAATAGATGATTATGAAAATATATTTTAATTAATTAGGGATTTATTTAATATAATTTTTCAATTTTATTGTCAAATGTTTTTTATATACTTAAAATACATACTTTTTAAAAAAATTTGATGAATTATTTATAAGTGCATAGGAAAATTTAATAAATTTAATATTAAATTTGGTAAATTAATTTAAAAAAATAATAAAATGTTCCAATATGATCCAAAAATGGATGGTTATAGAAATATGTTTTAATTAACTAGGGATTTGTTTAATATAAGTTTTTAGTGAAAAATTAATAAATTTAATATTAAATTTATTAAATTAATTTAAACAAAATAATAAAATGTTCCAAAATGATCCAAAAATGGATGGCTATAGAAATATATTTTAATTAACTAGGGATTTGTTTAATATAATTTTTTAGTTTTCTTGTTAAATGATTTTTATAAACTTAAAATATAATTGGACACATAACAAATAAAACTTGATCAAAGAAATATGAGAAATCTTGACACATAACCAAAAATACATTTAAGATTCATCCATATGTTAAAAATTAAAATACACAAGTATATAATAATATTCTAACTTATAAGAACTATAAAATTCTTATATAATAATTCAAAAAGTTTTTTTTTTTAAACTTGTTTTCGTTCAAGGTTTACAAGAAATTTTCTTTGTTCTTACTTCATATTCTTTTAAAATTAGAGTTCTCTCTACTAAAAAAAGATAAGATTTGTATAAGTTACTTAAGAATTCATTGATTTAATCATGACAATTTGACCATGTGCTATAAATATCTGGATATTTCTCATGGAACACAACATAGTAATGTATTTTAATAATATTTTATGAGTATCAGTTGACATGTTTACATACTATAATAAGGGACATAATTGACCTTCAATCAAAATATAGAACAAAGATACAAAGGTGGCCTTAAATCATAATATAAAATAGAGACATATAGTCGGCCTTTAATATGATTATATAAGTAAAACATATAATTGGCTATCAATAACAACACATAGATGAGTTATACAATCAGTCTAGAAAAATAACATAAAATAGAGGCATATAGTCAGATTTTAATATGAACATATAAGCAAGATGCATAGTTGACCTAGAAAAATAGTATAAAAAAAATACGATTGATCTTTAATCACAATATAAAATAAAGACATCCAGTCATCTTTCAGTATAAATATAAAACAAACACAACGCAAGTATAAATATAACATGATGAAAAGTAGTAAACACAAATAAATTCAAGGGATAATTACGGATAACCCCCCGTAATTAGTCTTAATTATGCTTAACCTCCGTAATTTTCGTAATTACCCTTACCCCCTCAAATTCGAAAATATTTACCCACACCCCCCGATTGTTATTTAATCACAATTTTGCCAAAAAATTTCGATTTTACCCCCGGTTATTTTACACATACACCCTGAAAATTTATTTTTTTATATTTAATCTCCCGGAATTCGGATTTTTGCAAATAACACCTCGAAATAACTCAGATTTATAAAAAAGTCCTCGAAATTTGAATTTTTGCAAACAAACCCCCGGAAATTATTCCGATTTACAGAGAAGTCTCCGAAATTCGGATTTTTGCAAATAACACCCTGAAATAACTCAGATTTATAAAAAAGTCCTCGAAATTCGAATTTTTGCAAATAAACCTCCGAAATTATTCCGATTTACAGAAAAGTCCTCGAAATTTGGATTTTTGCAAATAACACCCCGTCGCGTGGGCGGGAGCGGAGGAGGCCGGCCGCGAGAGCGGAGGCGGAGGCCGGCGGCGGGAGTGGAGGCGGAGGCCCGGCGAGCGGGAGCGGAGGCGAAGGTCGGCGGCGGGAGCGGAGGCGGAGGCCGAGCGGGCGGGTGCCGGCGGCGGGAGTGGAGGCCGAGGCCGAGGCCATTCCGCCCCCGCGTGCCGGGACGGATGCCGGGGATGGAGCGCCCGCGTGCCGGGGACGGACGGCCTTGGCCTTGGCCGTCCGCGTGCCGGCGTGCCGGCCTCGGCCTTCGCTCTCGTCGCCGGCTCGCTGGCGCCCCGGCCTCCGCCTCCTTCCCCGGCGCGCGGGCGAGGATTTTTGCAAATAACACCCCGAAATTATTCAAATTTATAGAAAAGTCTCAGAAATTTGGATTTTTGCAAATAACACCCCGAAATTATTCCGAATTATAAAAAGTCCAGAACTTTCTTATAAAACCCTCTTCTTCCTGTAGTCCTAAAGGCATCTGCGCCGCCGCCGCCGCTGCTTTGCTCTGCCGCTGCCGCCGTCGATCCCTGCGTAGCTGTTGCCATCGCTGCCCCGCCGGCTCGCCGTCGCCGCCCCGCCGGCTCGTCGTCGCCGTTCGCTCGCTGCGCCGCGCCCCCCACGACGTCGCCGTCGCCGTCTGCCCTCGCGTCGTTGCTGCCCCGCCGGTGAGAACACCGCCGTCCCGTCGCTGCCGTCGCTGCCGCCCTCCTTGGTCCTCGGTAAACCACCATCTTGTTCTTCGTTGCTGCCTCATCTCCACCGTCCTCCGCCGTTCCCTCGTGCCGTTGCTGCCCCGCCTCCACCTCCTCCCCGCTCGACGGCCTCGGACCCATCCACCACTCCCGTCCCTGCCCTTGCTCCCAGACAGACTCCGACACCCCCGCCCCTACCCCCAGACGGGCTCCGACACCCCCGTCCCTCCCCCTTTGCCTCACTGGCACCCCTGTCCCCGCCTCAGCAGTGAAATTCAGCTGGAAGCAATGTGGACAATAATTCAAGACTTGAAATATAGTAATATCTATATATCAGTGGAGGACATAGGTGATCCTTTATCAGCGGTGTCTGTACCAAGGTTGACTCATTTGACTGGAGAATCTTCTGTGTATCACAGTGTGCAAAGACATGAATATATTGATTCAGATTTAGATGATTGTCCTTGTTATATTGTCTTGTGTCTTGAACTTTCTAACTGCTATTGCTATCTGATTACTGATTAGGGTAGATTGTTCTAACAAGCTGTAAGCTTCTATTATTGTTCTGGCAGGCTATATGTTATAAAATCTCATGAATGATTGTCATTAATTAGGAAGTGACTTTCTTTATAAATAAGTCCAAATTTTATTTATTTTATAAGTAAATTTTATAAATAAATCATTGAAGGTTTCAAAATTTAAAATTACAAGTTTCATATTGTACATTTACAAATAGATCTCTTGATTTTTTTTAAAATAAATCAATATTTTAATCATGTTTTATATTAAATTTTACGCAAAATATAGTGAAAGTTTAAAAATTTCAAATTTCAAATTACAAGTTTACTATTTTTTACATTTAAAAATATACCACCTTTAAAATTTTTTTTTATAAATACGTCCAAATTTTATTTATTTTATAAGTAAATTTTACAAATAAATCATCGAAGGTTTCAAAACTTAAAATTTAAAATTACAAGTTTCATATTGTACATTTACAAATAGACCCCTTGAATTTTTTTTAAATAAATTAATATTTTAATCATTTTTAATATTAAATTTCACGAAAAATACAGTGAAAGTTTAAAATTTTCAAATTTCAAATTACAAGTTTACTATTTTTACATTTAAAAATAGACCACCTTTAATATTTTTCTTTATAAATACGTTCAAATTTTATTTATTTTATAAATAAATTTTACAAATAAGTCATCGAAGGTTTCAAAGTTTAAAATTTAAAATTACAAGTTTCATGTTGTACATTTACAAATAGACCTCTTGAATTTTTTTTAAAATAAATCAATATTTTAATCATTTTTAATATTAAATTTCACGGAAAATACAGTGAAAGTTTAAAATTTTAAAATTTTAAATTTTAAATTACAAGTTTACTATTTTTACATTTAAAAATAAACCACCTTTAATATTTTTATTTATAAATAAGTCCAAATTTTATTTATTTTATAAGTAAATTTTACAAATAAATCATCGAAAGTTTCAAAAACTTAAAATTTAAAATTACAAGTTTCATACTGTACATTTACACATAGATCCCTTGAATTTTTTTTTAAATAAATTAATATTTTAATCATT
>RXID01022475.1:257050-389988 GCA_005019695.1 Trichopus zeylanicus subsp. travancoricus
TGATTTGTTTAAAACTTCTACCAACTCATTAAAATTTTAAATTGAGTTGTATTTAATTTAAAATTTGAAAAGAAAGAAACCTATATAATTTAAATTTTCTGTTAGTTATATAGATAGACTTCAATCTTGTGGACATGAAAAATTATTTTTTTAATACAATTCTAATTTAGCAATTTTTTTCTCTTATTAATATAGGGAGTTTTTAACAAAAGCGATGATATTTTTTTGTCTTTTTGTTGCGTTAAGTTTTCTCAAAAAAAGTTATTTTTAGTAATC
The DNA here is from genome assembly GCA_005019695.1 of Trichopus zeylanicus subsp. travancoricus. Lineage (NCBI taxonomy): Eukaryota > Viridiplantae > Streptophyta > Magnoliopsida > Dioscoreales > Dioscoreaceae > Trichopus > Trichopus zeylanicus. Next base: position 257,327 of record RXID01022475.1, read on the forward strand.
ACATACAACAACATTCCATCAAATATTAGTGAAGACTTGGAGGTTAATTTAGACCAAATAATATATAATTCAATTCCAACTCGATCCGACTGAAGTAGGTTTGAATTTATTATAATTAGGTTTAAATTGTAATTAGGTTGATTCGATTATAATTCAAATTCAAATTATAATCGGATTAACCCGTATAACTTGTTTTGTAACCCGATTAGTCCGTTTATTTGTCGAGTTATAAATGGGCCAAATCAGATCGAGTAAATCTATTTAGTAATTAAGCCAATTAAAATTAGGGATAATTACGGATAACCCCCGTAATTTCCGTAATTACCCCCACCCCTTAAATTCGAAAATATTTACCCACACCCCTGATTGTTATTTAATCAAAATTTTGCCAAAAAATTCTGATTTTACCCCCGGTTATTTTACACATACACCCCTAAAAACTTATTTTTTTATATTTAACCCCTGGAATTCGGATTTTTGCAAATAACACCCCGAAATAACTCAGATTTACAAAAAAGTCCTCGAAATTCGAATTTTTACAAATAAACCCCGGAAATTATTTCGATTTACAGAGAAGTCCCCAAAATTTGGATTTTTGCAAATAACACCCCGAAATAACTCAGATTTACAAAAAAGTCCTCGAAATTCGAATTTTTGCAAATAAACTCCCGGAAATTATTCCGATTTACAGAAAAGTTCCCGAAATTCGGATTTTTGCAAATAACACCCCGTCGCGCGGGCGGGAGCGGAGGCGGAGGCCGGGACGCCGGCGAGCCGAAACCCGGGCGAGGACGGCCACGGTCGAGGCCGTTCCGCCCCCCGGGTTTATTTTTTAATGTATAAATATTAAATTTGTAATTATAAATATAAAAAACACTAATATCTTTTTTGTAAAATTTTATTTAAAATATGATTAAAAATATAGACTTATTTATAAATAAAATATTTAAGGGGTCTATTTGTAAATGTACAACATGAAACTTGTAATTTTAAATTTTAAGCTTTGAAACCTTCGATGACTTATTTGTAAAATTTATTTATAAAATAAATAAAATTTGAACGTATTTATAAAGAAAAATATTAAAGGTGGTCTATTTTTAAATGTAAAAATAGTAAACTTGTAATTTGAAATTTGAAAATTTTAAACTTTCACTGTATTTTTCGTGAAATTTAATATTAAAAATGATTAAAATATTAATTTATTTAAAAAAAATTCAAGGGGTCTATTTGTAAATGTACAATATGAAACTTGTAATTTTAAATTTTAAGTTTTGAAACCTTCGATGATTTATTTGTAAAATTTACTTATAAAATAAATAAAATTTGGACGTATTTATAAAGAAAAATATTAAAGGTGGTCTATTTTTAAATGTAAAAAATAGTAAACTTGTAATTTGAAATTTGAAATTTTTAAAATTTTACTGTATTTTCCGTGAAATTTAATATTACAAATGATTAAAATATTAATTTATTTTAAAAAAATCAAGGGATCTATTTGTTAATGTATAATATGAAACTTGTAATTTTAAATTTTAAGTTTTGAAACCTTCGATGATTTATTTATAAAATTTACTTATAAAATAAATAAAATTTGGACTTATTTATAAAGAAAGTCACTTCCTAATTAATGACAATCATTCATGAGATTTTATAACATATAGCCTGCCAGAACAATAATAGAAACTTGCAGCTTGTTAGAACAATATAGCCTAATTAGTAATCATACAGCAATAGCAGTTAGAAAGTTCAAGACACAAGACAATATAAGAAGGACAATCATCTAAATTTGAATCAATATATTCATCTCTTTGCACATTGTGATACAGAGAAGATTCTCCTGTCAAAGGAGTCAGCCTTGGTACAAACACCGCTGATAAAGGATCACCTATGTCCTCCACTGATATATAGATATTACTATATTTCAAATCTTGAATTACTGCCCACATTGCTTCCAGCTGAATTTCACTGCTGAGGCGGGGACAGGGGTGCCAGTGAGGCAAAGGGGGAGGAGCGGGGGTGTCGGAGCCCATCTGGGGGCAGGGGCGGGGACAGGGCGGAGTGGATGGGTCCGAGGCCGTCGAGCAGGGAGGTGGAGGCGGGGCAGCAACGGCGCGAGGGAACGACAGAGGAAGGTGGAGGCGGGGCAGCAACGAAGAACAAGATGGTGGCTTACCAAGGACGAAGGAGGGCGGCAGCGACGGGATGGCGGTGTTCTCGCTGGCGGGGCAGCAACAGCGCGAGGGCAGACGGCGACGGCGACGTCGTGGGGGGCGCGGCGTAGAGCAGCGATGGCGTGGGTGGCGCAGGGCAGCGAGTGGACGGCGACGGCGAGCCGGCGGGGCAGCGACGGCAGCAGCTGCGCAGGGACCGACGGTTGCAGCGGCAGAGCAGAGCAGCGGCGGCGGCGGCGCAGATGCGTTTAGGGCTACAGGAAGAAGAGAGTTTTATAAGAAAGTTCTGGACTTTTTTGTAATTCGGAATAATTTTGGGGTGTTATTTGCAAAAATCCAAATTTTGAGGACTTTTCTGTAAATTTCAATAATTTCGGGGTGTCAAAAATCCGCGCTCGCGCGTCGAGAAAGGAGGCGGAGGCGGAGGCGGAGGCCGTTCCGCCCCTGCGTGTCAGGGACGAAGGCCGAGGTCGGCGCGCCAGCACGCGGGCGCGGACGGCCAAGGCCAAGGCCGTCCGTCCTCGGCACGCGTGCGCGCCGGCCTCAGCCTCCGCTCCCACCGCGGCACCCGCCCGCCCGGCCTCCGTCTCCGCTCCCGCCCGCCCGGCCTTCGCCTCCGCTCCCGCCCGCGCGACGGGGTGTTATTTGCAAAAATTCAAATTTCGGGGACTTTTCTGTAAATTGGAATAATTTCGGGAGTTTATTTGCAAAAATTCGAATTTCGAGGATTTTTTTGTGAATCTGAGTTATTTCGGGGTGTTATTTGCAAAAATATAAATTGCGGGGACTTCTCGGTAAATCGGAATAATTTTCGGGAGTTTATTTGCAAAAATTCGAATTTCGAGGACTTTTTTATAAATGGGGTGTTATTTGTAAAAATCCGAATTCCGGGGGTTAAATATAAAAAAATAAGTTTTCAGGAGTGTATGTATAAAATAACTGGGAGTAAAATCGGATTTTTTTGATAAAATTTTGATTAAATAACAATTATGCGGTGTGGGTAAATATTTTCGAATTTGAGGGGTAGGATAATTACGGAAATTACGGGGGTTAAACCTAATTAAGACTAATTAGGGGTTATCGGTAAGTATCTTTTTTGTTACCTCATCTTCTCCCTCGACAAAACCTGCTTCCTCTCCTCCTTCACTCGATTCTTCTCCATCTTCTTCCATTTTTCCCTCACACCCTTAGACGAACAGCTCTCCGAATCGTTGTCTCCTTCCAACTCGTAGACGGATCCGACCGGGATCTGGCCAGATCCAGCTCCAACCAGCAGCCTACGGTGGCGAGATGCTGTGGATGGCAGTGCTGGATATGAGGTAGACGATGACCATGGTGGTAGAGTACAACATGGTGGCAGAGTACAGCAAGGTAGCAGAGCTGCCCCACGGCGGTTGGGAGAAAGACGGCGATGTAGAGCTGCGAAAAGGTGTTGTGCAGAGGAGGCGCTTGGTAGTAGCTACCGACAGAGAGTGGTGAAGAAGGCAGTGGGAGTGAAGGAGGCCACCGGCGTGGGGAGCACCGCTGCGGGCAAAGCGCAGTCGTGCGGGTCTGCACATTCGATGTAGATGCGATATGTCGGTGCTAGACCAGGGGTGTTGGCTGTAACTGCTACGCGAGGGTGAAGACGGAAATGCAGCCAGCTGTGCGCAAGGTAGCGCCTAGATGCGTAGGAGCAACGCGGGGTGATGTGCAAAGGAATCTGCGCATGACTCAGGCGGTTGGGGATGGCTACAAGGTCGTCAGGGCAGCAGGAGTGGCACCAGCTAAGGTAGAGGCGGTGGTGCCCATATGGCACACCGAGGTAGTAGCATAGCTTGCCGAAAGGTGGGCAGTTGGCGAAAGGTCATTGGGGTAATGAAGGCATGGCGACAGAGCCACCAGCGGCTGCTAGAGCTCGGTCCAACGACAGAACATTGCTAGGCGGTGGCAGCATGACCGGCAAAGCTGGCCACAAACGTAAGCACTTTCAGAGAGGACACCGGAGCAGCTTTTGCGCAGAGACAAGGTCATCACCGGTCAACACAACATTAGCATGAGTTGGTTCACTGCTGGTAGCTTGGGGGTGCATGATTGTAGGCATGCACAGATCACAGTGGTGTGGCTGCATATGCTGGAGGCAGTGGCTGTGCGGTTGAAGGCTCATCAAAATAGAATATTTGAAATAAATTATAATTTTATAAAATTTAAAGGTCTTTCTGTAGAAAAAAATTATTTATAAAATTTTAAAACTCACATGATCCTTTTCGAATAAAATTTCAATTTTTGTAAATGAAAATTTCTGAAGGACTTATTTACAAAAAGTCAAAATTTAAAGAGTTTATTTGTAAAATTTTTTAAGAGGTTTATTTGCAAACTCTAAATTTTATAAAGACTAAATTATAATTATTACTTTTTTGAGTGATTTATTTGAAAACCCTAGATTTCGTACGAACTTATTTATAATTTTAGGGTTTTATTAAATTTTTTCACAAAATTTTAATTTTAACCTAATTACAGTTTAATTCAAACTTGATTTAACCCAATTAGGATTTTAGTTTAAATTCTGTTCTAATTTTAGGTTGACCTAATTTGAACTTGACTAGAATTGAGTCTAAACCAATTTGACTCGGACTAACTCAATTTGGATTTGAGTCTAGTTTAATTTGAATTTTAGTTTGTCTATTTGATCAATTTAGATTCAATTGATAATTTGTTGGAGTTGATTTAGTTTTGTTTATTTATTCTATCTGAGTTTGTTTGAGTTCAATATAATTGAGTCACCTTGATTTGTATTAATCAATTTGGTTCAAGAGCCCTTAAGCTGTTATGATAACTTTAGACAAGCCCACTAGTTAGCTTAGATGAGAGAGCCTGAGGGCTAACTTAAGTGTACAAGTCTAAGGACTGACTTAAGTGCAAGTCAAAAGGCTAGTTTAAATATAAGCTCGAAAGTTAGTTTGAGTGTGGTCTCAATGACTAGCTTAAATGCGAGTTCAAAGATTGGCTTAGCTGTGAATTCGAGAGTTAATTTGAATGCAAGTTCAAAAACTGGTATGCGTGCAAGTCTGAAGACTAGTATAGTGATGAGCCTAAAAAATAACATGATGACGAGTTTAAACACTGACATGAAGACGAACTCGAAAGTTGTCATAGAAACGAATTTGAAGATTAACATAATGATAAGACTGAAGGCTATTATAAAAATAAGCTTAAAAATTGATATAAAGGCGAGCTTAGAAATTAACATAGAGACAAATCCGAAAGCTAGCATAGGCCCCAGCAACTGAAATTGAGACCAAACTCTTATTTATTTTTGCCCTTTTTTTTGGCCAACAAAATTTTTTTCTTCTAGAGCTTCACCCCCATTTCTTCAAACCAGAGCAAAGGCTCTTCATTCCTTCACACCATGGCTGGATCTAGCCCCTGAGTTAGTGGTGGACAGCAAGGGCGGGTCTCGGGCTCCCCCACCCACACCCACCCCCCCACCCCCACACACCCCCCGGGTCGATAGGAAGGCCGGGGGCTGTGCGGCATGGAGCCGCAGAGGAGGACGGTAGGTGGCCTGCATGGCCAAGCTGAAGGGTGATGATGCTAGGCAGTTGGCAAGCTGTGAAGGGCAGGCCATGAGGCTGAAGGGGCCAAGCTCACGGACGTGCTGAGCTCGCAGGCAGGCGATGCTTCGGCAAGGTGCGAGTTGGCATGGTGGGGCCTCAATTGAGGTTGGCGGGTAGGGTTCCAGCGAGCGGCAACGGGAGGCAGTCAAGCACAAAGCCTGTAGGCAAGGACAAAGCCAGTGGGTGCAGCTGGCAGGAAATGGAGCTAAGTGGGGTGTTGCATTGTTGGAGATGAGCAGGGTGGCCATGGGCAGTGGTCTGAGACTCCTTTCTCGAGTGGACATTGATGTCGGGGTGATGGGGTTGTTGGAGGGTGGAAGAGGCTTGCCAGAGCGGGTAGGGCATGGTAGCAGAGCCATCCCTTGTGGCGGCTAGTGGCATGGAGGGCAGGTTCAATGAGGCCGGGAGGCGACCTGGCGGTAGAGAGGAGCAGGGGTTGCTCAGTGCAAAGAGGCGACAGTCTAATGAGGCTGAGGGACGGCCATGCAGTAGGGCACGGGTGCGGGGAGTGAGACGGGGTAGCAGTAGTAGTAGAAGACCGAAGACCTTGTAGGGAGAGAAGTACAAGGAGGGAGAGAGAAGAATAGGATTAGGAAGAAAAGAGAAGTGAGGAGTTACCTTTCTTTCTTTCATTCTTGTTCTGCTCTCAATTTTCTCTTGATGACCTCCTTTGATTTTCTCTTCTTTATTTTTTTTTTCTGCAGGTTTTTTCTCAATTTTATAGGCACCAAGAATATCCCAAGTTAGTTTCATTTTGAAAATATATTGTATTGTGATTGGTAATTGAATTTTATTTTTAAATTTTGTCTTGATTGTGATGTAGTCCCTTGAATTGAAATTTGTTTACTTACGAAGAATTTCTAAATTTATATTATTTTTGGATATTAAATTTTTAGAGGAGATATTTTTAATTTTTTCAAAAAATTTTGTTCTAGAGGTCTTTTTATAAAAGGACCTTTATTTATGAAATTTTAAAATTTTCAGAATCCTTTTTGTAAGAAAATTTTAGTCAAAAGTCTATTTGTAAAAATATATTTAGTTTACAGATTTATTTGTAAAGATTTTATATTTCTATTTTGGTCTAAATATTTGATGAATTTTGGGTCTGATTTTGGTTTGCATATTTGGCTCACTTGACCCACAAAATTTTCTAATAGTTTAGGTCCAAATTGAATTTAATTTTTGGTTAAATTTGATAGTGATCTAGACCCAATTGAGACCTATATTTGAGTTATAGTCTAGTGGTATTTAAGTTTTAATTATGATCATATTTAGACCAAAATTCAATTTTGGTAAAATCTCCTCAAACAACACCCAATTTAGCCTTCAGGCTCACACTCAAATCAGTCTTTTGACTCACATATAAGCTAGTTATCGGGTTTGCACACTTAAGATAGCTCTCAGACTCACACATCTAAGTCAATCTTTAAACTCACATATTTAAGCCAGTCCTTAAACTCGAACACCTAAGCTAGCCAAAGTAGCCCTCGGGCTCGCACACTTAAACTAGCCCTCAGACTCGTATATCTAAGTCAGTCCTTGGGCTCGCTCATTTAAGCTAGTTATTGGGCTTGCACATCTAGGCTGACTTGCGGGCTTGCTCAAAGTTAAGATGATAGCCAAAGGGCTTGAACCAAATCGATTAACAAAAATAGATTAAATTAAAGTAACTCAATTACATTGAATTTAAACAAATACAGCTAGGACAAATGAATAAAACTCAATTGACTTAAATGTACTATCAAATTGATCTAAATCAACCAAGTTAATATACTAAAACTCAAATTAAATTGGATTCAAATCCAAATTGAGTTAATCCACATCAAATCAGTTTAAACTTAACCCCAATTAGGTTCTAATCAAGTCAACTCAAGATTAGACTAAAATTCAAAGCAAACCCTAATTGAGTGATATCAAGTCTGAGATAAACCCTAATTATGATAAGACCAACTTCAATTAGGTTAAACTAAATTCAAACAAACCCTAATTGAGTCAAGTTAAACTCAAATCCAAACCCTAATTGGGTCAGGTTAAGTTCTAACCCAAACCTGGTTGGGTCAAATTGAACCAAAGTAAGGCTGAATCCAACTCAAACTAAATCAAATTAGACTCAAATTGAGATCGAGTTTTGAATGTTTAACTAAATCAAATCAAACTTGATCCAAATCAACTTTTGAACATTGAATTAAATCAAATCAAACTCGAATTGAAGTCAACTTTGAATATTGAATTGTGTCAAATCAAACTTGATCCAAATTAAGTTTTGAACATCTAATTGAATCAAATTAGACTCAAATCGAAGTTTAGTTCTGAATATTGAACTGAATTGAATCAAAATTGACCAAAATCAAGTTTCCAACACTGAATTGAATTAAATCATACTTGAACTGAAGTTGAGTTCTAAATATTGAACTGAATCAAATAAAACTTGATCCAAATCAAGTTTTGAACATTGAATTGATTCAAATCAAAGTTGAGTTCTGAATTTTAAACTGAACCAAATTAAACTTGATCCAAATCATGTTTTGAACATCAAATTGAATCAAATCAGACTCGAATCAAAGTTGAGTCCTAAATATTAAACTAAATCAAATTAAACTTGATCCGAGTCAAGTTTTTGAATATCGAATTGAATCAAATCGAACTTAGTCTAAGTTAAGTCTTGAACATTGAATTAGATCAAATCAAACTTGATCAAAATTAAGTTTTAAAGATTGAACTAAATCAAATCAAACTTGACCCAAATCAAGTTTTAAATATTAAACTAAATCAAATCTAACTTGATCCACATGAAGTCTCAAACATCAAATGAATCATATTAGACCTAAATCTAGGTCAAGTTTTGAATATTAAACTAAATCATACTTAAAATAAAACAAACTCCGAATTTCAAATTGGGTCAAACAGAATTCAAGCCATATCAAACCTAACGGAACCCAAACCTAAATCAAAACATAGGTCATGTCTGACTCGGATAAATTAAAATTGAACTAAAATAGGATTAAGCTGAATCCCACTATATGTGCTATAAAAGCCGTTAGTAGTACTCAAGGTTACGCCCAACTCCATAAGTCGTGCATAGTGCTACAAGCCCGTTCTAAACCAAAATGAGTTTGAACATAACTAAACTAAGTCAAACCAAGTCTCACTAGGTATGCCACTAAAGTTATCAGCAACACTTCAAATTCAATTGGCAATAAGCCAAGGTAGGCTATTAATTACTAAAATAAAAATGATTAGCATAAGTCAAGGCCATTGATCATTCCTTCAAATCAAATAGAACAAAAGGTAGATTTACACTTGCTCAATTAGTTAGTCAGAATATCTCATCCAAACAACATTAGTCAACAACAAGCCCAAGACCATTGACAATACCTAAAATTTAGTTGACAACAAGCCAACATAGGCCGTCAATTACCAAGTAAAAAATAATTAGTATAAGCCAAAGCCCCTGATCATTCTTTCAAATTAAATTCGAACAAAAGACAGGCCTACACTCACTTAGTTAATCAATCGAAATACCTCATCCAAACAAGGTTAGTTAGTAATAGCTTAAGACCGTCGACAATACCTTAAATTCAATGGACAACAAACCAACATAGGTCATCAATCATCAAATCAAAGATGATTAAAAAAAGTCAAGACTACTAATTATTTTTTCAAATCAAATTCGGACAAAAGGTAGGCCTGCACTCGCTCAGTTAGTTAACCGGAATATTTCATCCAAACAAGGTCAGTTGATAGTAAGACCAAACCTATTGATAATACCTTAAATTCAATTGACAACAAGCCAACATAGGTCATCGATCACCAAATCAAAGATGATTAGCATAAGTTAAGACTATTGATCATTCTTTCAAATCACATTTGAAAAAAAAGGTAGGCTTGCACTATTCTATCAGTCAGTTGGAATACCTTATCCAAATAAAATTAGTCAACAACAAGAACAAGGCTGTCCACAATACCTAAAATTCAATCAATAACAAGCCAATATAGGCCATCTATCACCAAATCAAAGATAATTAACATAAGTCAAAGCTGCTGATCATTCTTTTAAATTAAATATGGACAAAAGCTTGCACTCTCTTAGTCAGTCAGCCAAAATACCTCATCCAAATAAGGTCAATCGGTAATAAGCCCAAGGTCATCGATAATATCTTAAATTTAATCTATAGCAAGCTAATATAGGTCATCGATCACTAAGTCAAAAATGATTAGCATAAGCAAAGGTCGTTGATAATTCTTTCAAATCAAATCTAGACAAAATGTAGGCTTACACTTGCTTAGTCAATCAAGCAGAATACCTCATCTAAACAAGGTCAGTCAACAATAATCCCAAGCTCATCGACAATACGTTAATTCAATCTATAATAAATCAACACAGGCCATCAATTACCAAATCAAAGATAATTAGCATAAGACAAGGCTGCTAATCGTTCTTTTAAATTAAACTTGGATAAAAGGTAGGCTTGTGTTCGCTCGGTTAATCAGTCAAAATACTTCATCGAAACAAGGTTAGTTAATAATAAGCCCAAGGCCATTGACGATACCTTAAATTTAATCAATAATAAACCAAGATAGGTTGTCGATCACCAAATAAAAATAATTAGCATAAGTCAAATTCAACAATCATTCCTTCAAATTGAAAGGACAAAAGGTGGATCTAAGCTTGATCAGTTAGTTAGCAAGGATGCTTTATCCAAATAAGGTTAACCAATAATATGCTCGAAGCCATTGATCACCCTTTAAGTTAGTTAATCTCAGAAGTAGTTGATGACATACCACCCAAGTTAATCTCAAAATCCATTGATGATGCATTCCTTAGGCTAGTTAAAGAATCAATTGATGATTCACCTTTGAAATTAATCAATTCCCCCCTGAAGATGTTAATGACACTCTCTTCAAATCTAAACCTGACAAGCCATCAACAATACCTTCAAAAGAAGTTAAACAGCAATGACTAGTCAACGGTAATACCATCAAAAGAAGTTAAACACCTACACACAAGGCTATCAACCACACTTCTGGCTAAACCTGACAAGCTATCAATAATGATATCAAAAGTAATTAATCACCAACGTCTCTTAATGCCCCAACGGACCATGTCACTAAATTAAGTCATCAACATCTGCTGAGGATCAAGTCAAAATCCATCTAAGCTAGAATCCACATGTTCAACATGCGATAGTAGGGCAGTAGCACACATCGAAGCTTCGTCTCTTTCTCCTCTTTTCTCATTTTCATATTTTCCATGATTTTAAAATTCTCTATAAAATGGGGTATGCCCTCACTTAAGCCATGTAACTTTTCTCAAATCAATCGAATGATGTTTTTTTTCTTTTTTTGTCTCTATTTTATTAGCTAGACTTTCTCACTTGATGAGGCTCTTAACAATTGCTGGGATAATTAACAACGAAAACTTATACCTGTTAAAAGTCAATATTCTCATAATATCTGATAGTGCATTCAAATTAAATACACTTTGATTTGTACATCGAGATCGCTCCTCGGGATCTCTACTACTCTGGATTGTCAAAATCAATCCCACAAATTTTGCCATACTTGGTGGAATTTGACTTCTCCTTTAAGTACAGGAACCTAGCTAATACGATGGAGATGTCAATAAGATAGAATTATAATTGAAAATTAATCAATCGTATTCTCCTTTGTAGAAGAATGCATCACATGGTATCAATAATGAGCATCCCCACCCCAACCTACACCATCATCCCAGGGGTAGGATCGATTGTATGTCTACCTCAGACAATGATCCTTGTAGAAGCCGCAAAAGCTTAAATCGAGTTTGGGACCATCTTAGAGGTCATTTAGTTCAAAAGAGCACTACTAGCTAGTAGATCAATGTTGCTATATAAGACAAATATGCTCCTCACCTTCCATCGAGGAAAAAAAGACCCAATGTCATCATCCCAAGTAAGAAGAGTCAATCTGATGAGAAGCTAAGCTGAACCAACAAAGACATCCATCTTCTAGAAGTTAGGCACTAAGCGGGTCTCGGTCTTTGATTATCTTCACTCACCTTTTGACAAGGGGCAAACAAAAACAAATCTAGACATATGTGTGGATAAAGATGAACCCATCTTGATTGTCACTAGCATAGAAAAGGCTACTTGAATTTTTAATCGACTTGGGAAGCGACTCCAACAAAGTCAGTAATCACTATTCTCACCTCTAATTCCTTCACTCCACTAAATGGCTTAGAGAAGGGTAGAAGTAAGACACAGGAAACATAGTCCTACCTCAAAACTATAACTAAGGGTCGAATAACCAAACAAAGCAACAAAAGTCATCATAAGACTACAATTGAATATGAAACCTTTAAAAGGGAAATTGTCTACATTGTCAAAGTTATTTCTCATTATGACTCTGAGAGAGACTGTGAGCCCATTCCTTAACTAGCTAAGCATCGAAAGAGGGCTACACAAACAAGACTTATGAACAGATAAGTTGAGAAGAAGAGAACCCTTGCAAATCAATCTTTGCTGCCACGACAAAGGGAAGGTGTAGCTACTCACTCCATGAGCAAACTCCTCAGTAAGACAACTTGCCTAATGGAAGAAGCTGGCCTTGATCCAAAACACACTAAACCCAGGCTTGACTCTCAAAATGTGGGATATCATGTTGTGATCAAAGCCTTAGCCATAACTAAAAGTTACAGCGGGGAAATAACCATAGAGGCACTACAAGAACAATTAAGGCAACTAGGGAAAAAGAAGGATGAGGCTCAAAGGAAGGTCATGAAATTAATGAAGATGATAATTAAAGTGAGACAAAAGCTCGATAAGTTTAAGTGATCTCACTAAACACCTCATGAAGCTACAGAGGCAACAAATGAAATTCATGAAGATGTAGGTGCTTCACAAGCGCCTCCTCAACTAGCAAGGAATATTTGATCCCCGATCTAAGGTATTTGTAAAAACTCGGAGCTACCAGTGTATATATAACAACAAGTACAATGAATGGTGGTTGAAAACTAAGACAAGAAAGTGAAATGGGTATGATAAAAGATGCAAACAAGGCATATCATAGTCATCATGACCGAATGCCATACCTCGGGGCTACATAGTGCCTAGCTTCAAATAGTTTAATGGCATGGATAATCTAGAATAACATATAGCTCACTTTTTGACTCTATGTGGGAATTCAAATAATAACCCTTCATTGCTCCTCCACTAATTTTCAGCAAGCTTAATGGGGGTAGCATTTGAATGGTATACCAATCTACAACCAGAATCTATACAAATGTGGTCACAAATGAAGGAGGTTTTTTGGATCAGGTTTGGAGGGATTAGTTACAAGGCAACTATCACGGACCTCATCTCAACACCCAAGCATGACAATGAGTCAGTATTAGATTATATTATATGGTGGAGAAATCTCAGCATTAAGTGTAAAAAACCCATAAGCCAATTTGAGTCTGTGAATTTAGCCCTTGCAAACATAAGAAAGGATTGGATGATACCCTATTTAAGCACTCCCTTTATCCATACCTTCCAATACCTCATCATATAGATCTAGAGGTTGGAAAGAATTAGCCAATCAACATTATCTAGTTTACAAAATTTTAAATTAGAAAAGGATAAGATAAGCCCTCTAAAAATGTGAGGACAATATTCATAGCAAGTAAGTAGGAGAAACCTTCAAGCTCTATCACAAATGGAAGTAATTCTCAATAGTTACCCACTCTTAGGAGAGATGGGGAGGTAGAGTCATCAAATGATTTCCAACAAGAATTCAGGAAAAAGATACTCTTTTAAAAGAGAGAGAGTGGGCAAAATCTTCCAAGATGCTATGAAACTAGGACTCTAATTGTTAGAATTTAAAAGACCAAGTGAAGCTAACAAAATGGATGACCTAAAATATTGTCTTTACCATAGAGTTTTGGGTCATACCACTGAAGAATGTTTTATGTTCAAAGATTGGATCAAAAAATAATATCAAGAAGGTAAGCTGACTATTTCAGAATCAACCTTATTTGAAACATCTACTGAACACATCAATCACATTATTGTGTTTAAGACATATGAGCCACTTGCTAGACTCTTTTTTAGGGAAGAAGCATAATGCACACCTGATCGAGCACCTGTGGGAGATCCATAACTCTAACAGACTAAAGAAACTGATAAAGAAGATGGCTAAGAACCCTTCATTAGAACAAGCTTTTCCACCTGCTCAAAGCATCAAACAGAAAAAGGATAGAAGCATGAAAAAGAAATTGGTTCGACTGAATGAATACAATATCAAGAAATCAGTCATCCAAGAATACATTGATGCCATAGAAGAATACGTCTAAGGAGAAAAAAGCTAAGTAACTCTTGAGGAGTTTCTTTCTAACAAACTCAGAACTTTACTGGAAGACCCCGATATTGGAAACGAAGAAGATGAACTTCTAGTGACAATATGCACTGCCATATTTACTTTCCGAGGTTCACAACCAAGCTGATTACCATCCTATTGTTTCAATAATAACAAAATTTAGAACACAAGGCAAGAAAAAGTGAATGTATTCATAAAAAATGTTACTGATGAAATGAAAGATCCCACAGGCCTTTCCAAGGGTTGTATTCGAAATGACTATATCATAGAGTGGTTCGCCCACAAATTTAATTATGGTGTGATGAAACTACAACTAAGCATTGTAAAAGAGCTGACTATAACTAATATGAGATATGTTAGAGGGCAAATACAAGTGTTGAATGAACACATATAGGATATGGCCCCCCATATAGAAAATATGTCAAGTATAACTACTATACTTCATAGAGAAGTCGAGAGGGTGGAAAGTATGATAATAAAAAAGGCAAAATTGCACAAAAGGCCTACAGGAGTGGTAGAAAGTCACCTACCAACTCTCCTCAGGATTAGAATAACCATCAACACCTCTCATTTGGAGGACAAAGGCCTCCTATTTAGGGGGCAAAGGCTATGTCTGTCTAGTGAGAAAAAGGCCAAACTTTATTATGCCAAACCTTGAGATGAAATAGAGTCTTCATTAGCGTAAACTAGGGTATTGGTTTTCTAAAGACTTGATAAATAGGTAAAAGTCAAATGTTGACCACCTGTAACATACCCTATTATTGATTTAGTTGTTACTCCACCTGTTCAGTATGGATCAATTCCTCCCCTCCCATTCAGGGGCCAGAGACCTCTCCACCTAGGAGGCAAAGACTAAGTCCACCCAAGAGACAAGAGCCAAATTTATTCAAGAGATTAAGATCAAATGCCATAATGCCAAACCTCAATGACAAAACAACGATCATCTCGAGGGAAACAGGAGTCCATATTAGCTATCAAATTGTGTCCACCTCCATCCAACTCATGCATGGTGCCTCTACTTTCACCAATAGCATCATTGCTCCTAGCATTGTTAATACTATATTTGATCCAGTTACTACTCTAACTGCTCGTTATGGATTAGTTCCTCACCTCCTATTTGGGGGATAGAGACCTCTCACCTAGGAGGTAAGGACCAAGTCCACCTGAGGGGCAAACACTATGATTACTCAAGCGGTAAAGACTGAGCTCATCTAGGGGCAAAGGCCAAGATTCATCATACCAACTCTTGATGACAAAACAAAGGGTCTATTAGCATAAACTAGGGTATTGGTTTTCTAGAGACTTGATAATATACAAAAAAAATTAGTTTTTAACTGCCTATAACCTGCCCTACCATTAATCCAGTTACTACTCTACCTGTCCAGTTCGGATCAATCCCTTGCCTCCCACCCAATAGACAAAGATTAAGTGCACCCATGGGATAAAAGACTACATCTACACAAGAGACAAAAGCCAAATCTCAATGATGAAACAAAGGACCTATTTGCACAATCTAAGGCATCAATTGTTGAAAGGAATAGATAAAAGTCAATTTTGACAATCTATAACTTGCCAAAGGAAGAACCAGCAAGGAATTTGATCGACCTCAGAATGACCGATAAAACTGAAGCTAGATGCTATGATCTCTACCTCTAACTCCTTGACAATGCAACTAGAGCTAGTGAAGAACAAAAAAAGGATGAGTGTTCAATGTCTTTGACTGACAAAGGAGTAATGTCATCTTCTAATGGCAGAATGATTAATGGATAAGGAAAAAGTTACTTGTGGCAAATTTATGGAAGAGTCAAATAGTTGCATGAGTTGCAAGAGCACAAAATAAAAAAAATATTTAGCGTATGATAGAATGTTTAGTCAAATCAAAGATGACTAGTCAAGTATGTATTTCGTACTTCTTGAGGCAAAAACAAGTTTTTTAAAGAGATATAAAATGAAAAATTCTCTTAATATTTAGGTGAATCACCTTCTATTTTAGAAATAAGGTCTCTAAAAAATATAAAAAAATTATTTGAAGACAAGGATGATTGATGATGAAATATAGTAGAGTTGGAATCCTTGCACATCTCCCGCCTATTAATGTCCTAAGTTAACTTTAAAAATATGAAAAAAGTGCTAAAATTGAAAGATAACCTTTCGGGAATCTCCTTCTAAAGACAAAAAAATTACCCCCTAGATGAACAATGGGAAACAAAGTTCTAAGTAGATAAAATCTCATATGAAAAACAAAATCATGAGAAGCAAATTCAAAAAGTAAGGATTGGTTGGCATTTGCAAGCCCACAAACCTTAGATCCTTGAAGGGGAATGAGATTTCTAGGTCAAAAAAAATAAAAAATGAAAAATAAGAGAAAATTGGATCACATATCGGAATTAGGAGGACTAGCCCAAACTCATCTCATTGTATTATCGACCAAGAAAGACTACCCAAAGAATAAATACTAGATGACATCTACGCATGTGTAGACCTTGGAAATTGAGGTTAAGATATATCTAAGATCAAATCCAAGTAAAAAAAAAACCAACTAATAGAAACATGGTGAAAGTAGCGAAATCGCCAAAAAAATATATTTCTAGAGAAAACATTGCACTAGGAAAAAGATATAACGGAAGATACACCGATGACCTACCATATTCTGAGATAAAATCATCCTTAAACTTCAATAGACCAAATCAAGTAGGAGGCCTTAATAGAAGATAAAAGGTTATATCAACTGTTTACTAAAAAAATTTCGAAAAAAAAGATTTCTTTTGAAATAAGTACAAATATATATACTCTGTATCATTTACTTCTTCTAGTGTCAAAATAAAAAAAGAGAGATCACTCCATAATGTTACTTCTCTTGAAGCTCACGCACCAATTTAGCATTCTAGAAAACTAATTATTAGCTTGAATTACTATAGTTCAACAAGCATCGACTTGAGCATTTGCTTGTTGAACCTATGAGTCTACTTGCTGACTTAGCCGATTACTATAGAATATCCTACTTCAATGCACCAATGAATAACTCTAAAGGACTGGGCTATATCATTCCAAATATCCATTAGACATCTGTCCAATAACAAGGTTGGTCAAACATCATCCATGCTTTCTAATACACAAACTACATATGTTGAGCTAGCCACAGTATTCCAAACATCATAGGAAGGTGAAGTCCTTTGCAAAACTTTAAGAAAACCTAAAGAAAGGGGTATGATGTAGCCAAGATATCTTTGAAGCTAAAAGAGGAACCTTTGCCAAGTCTCACTCAATATAACGAACCGCTTGGTGAAGAAATACTGTGGTGCAAGTCAAAATTGATGAACTGATGGAAATCAATTTTAGTTCAGGGAAAAGACCTATGCTACTGGTCAACATCTGATTCCTAAAGATGTATTATGCCTTACCCTCCGAGGGTAACAACAACACAAAACATTTATGTTTTATTTATGACAAAATGTCCGACTTTCTCAAAGAAAAACCAGGTCAAACATGTGCTCCATGTTTGTTGAGATAAAATATGGACACAAAACCCGTTGTGTGGCGGTCAAGTCCACAACCCTATGACAAATCAAGTCCACTCATTATAGTAACTTGAGTCCACTCATTATGGAAAATCAAGCCCATTTATTATGACAACTTAAGTGTACTTATTGTGGCAACTAAAGTCTGCTCATTGTACTAACTCAAGTTCACTCATTATGATAAATCAAGTCTACTTATTGTGACAACGTAAATCACTTATTATGGCAAATGAAGCCCACTCATTATGGAAACTCAAGTTCACTCATTGTGGCAACTCAAGTCCATTTATTGTGGAATCTCAAGTTCATTCTTTGTGGCAAATCAAGTCCAATTTTCATGGTAAATCACGCTCACTTCTTATGGCAAGCCAAATCCACTTCTTATGGCAAATCAAGACCACTCATTGTGACGCTTCAAGTCCATTCCTTGTGGTAAATTAAGTCCATTCCTTATGAAAAATTATGTTCACTTCTTGTTGCAAATTAAGTCCACTTATTGTGGCAAATCAAGCTCGCTTATTGTGCTAATTCAAGTTCATTTACTGTGGTAAATGAAGTCTACTCATTATGATAAATCAAGTATATTTTCACATAGTAAATTAGGTCCACTTATTATGGCAAATTAAATCTACTTCTTGTGATAATTCAAAGTCCACTCCTTATAAAATCATTCAACAATGCAAATCAAGTCCACTCTTATGTAACAATATGAGTCCATTATTGCATAATAACTCAAACTCTATTCCATATAACAAACAAAGTTCATTTTTCATATGGTAATTTAAATTCACTTCTATGTAGTAAATTCAAGTCCATTTTCCATGGCGATCAAACCTGCATTGATATAGCAAATCAAATTTGTTCTTGCATAAAAAATATAGTCAACTCTCATAATGTTGACACAAGAGTTAGATACTTGAAAATTATTTGTACCTCTCCTCTCGTCATACTCAAGAAAAAGGTTATGAAGGAAGCAATTTGTTTGAGGTAATTTTTGCTTAGATTAAATTTTGATCAAAATATGATCATAATTGAAACTTAAATATCACTAAATTATGACTCAAATACGAACTTTAGTTGAATCTAAATTACAATCAAATTTGACTGAAAATTAAGTCCAATTTGAACTTGAATTATTAGCAAAATTTGGGCCCAAGATAAAATGAGTTGAGTGGACCGGATATTTAGATCAAAATCAGACCCAGAATCCATCAAATATTTAGATCAAAATAAAAAATATAATACAAATAGTTTCTTGAACCAAATATATTTTACAAATAGGCTTCTATCCAAAATTTTTTACAAAATAGTTTATGTAAGTTTTAAAATTTCATTAATAGGTTTTTTCTACCAAAAGGTCCTTAGAACTTACAAAATTATACTTTAGTCCAAAATTTTCAAAAAATTTTGCAAATATCACCCTAAAAATTTAATATCCAAAAATACTATATATTTTGAATCTTTCATTGGAGAGCAAATTCCAATCAATGAAATTACATATTAATCAGAAAAATATGAAAATATAATATCATCACCTTAAACCAATTAAATATATGATTTTGAATTTGCTTAAGGCCTATAAAATTGATGAAAAGCTACAAAGAAAAAGATAGGGAAGAGGGGATCAACAAATCGGATAGGCTATCAAGAGTCGAGAACCTGAAGCAAAAGAAAAAATTATGGTAATTCTCTACCCTTTTCTTTTCTACTGATCATCTTCCCGTCTCTTCTCCTTCTTCCTCCGAAGGAACGATCTCGTCTGCTACCCTTCTTGCTCATGATCTTTGACCTCTTCTAGAGCTTTTGACCCACCGTTGAGGCTGAAGTTCAGCCCTTCCTTAACTTTGTCCACCCTGCGAATTGCTCACCTCACTTGATGACCACCACAAGCCCTGCATCATCGATGGCCTCTCCAACTCCGCACTTCTAGCCAGAATCCTGCTCCACCACCGCGAGCACCTCCTCTCTGATAGAGCCTGGCCCACTCACAGGACCAAGCCCTCCTCAATAGTTGAACTTGTGCTCGCCATTGGCCTCAATCCCATCCTCCGCCCACACGATCATTCCCGAGCTTACTGCCGGCCTGGTCTCCCCCCACCTCCCTCCCCGAGCTCCGTCGGCCTCCTACCAACCCGTTTTATCCTCTCCAGCCACGGTCCTTCACCCCGAGCACTATCGACCTCACCTCTAGCCACCCAAAGCCTTCCATTGTAGGTCTCTTCATCGCCTAAGCTACTTTGACCGCTCTCTGTGATCATCACTCACCGATTATGGCCAGATTTGGCCGGAAGAAAAAGAAAAAGGACATTCGGGAGAAGGAGAAGAAAAAGAAGAATTATGGAAACACTTGGGCCTTTTGTGTTGTGTGCATCACCACTTTATTGCTTTTTGGATTTGCCATCAACTTTTGGATTTGTCTTCATGTCAATTTTTGGACTCACGTTTATGTTAGTATTTGAGCTCACCTCTATGCTAGTCATCGGACTCACGTTTATACCAATCTTTAGGCTCTTTATTTTGTCAATCTTTGGGCTTGTGACTATATCAGTTTTCGAGTTTACCACTTTGCTAATTTTTTGGTTCGCACTCAAGCTAGTCCTCAGACTTATAACTAAGCAAACTCTCAGGCTCGATCTCAAATCAACTTTCGGACTCTCACTTAAACTAGCTTTTGGGTTTTTACTCAAATCAATTTTTGGGCTTGTATTCAAGCTAGTATTTGGACTCGCACTTTAGCTAATTCTTGAGTTCACACATCTAAGCTAGTCCTAAAGCTTGTACATCTAAGACAATCCTTGAGGTCGCTCATCTAAGATAGCCCTCAAAGTCGCACATCTAGACCAACTCACGAGCTTATCCAAAGTTACTATGACAATTCGAGGGCTTTCAAATTAAATCAATTAGCAAAAATTAATTAAATTCAAGTGACCCAATCATATTAAATTCAAACAAATTCAGCTAGGACAAATGGATAAAACTCAATTGACCCAAATGGACCATCAAATTAATTTAAATTAATTAAGTCAATAGACTATAACTCAAATTAAACTGGACTCAAATCCAAATTTAGTCGATCCAAGTCAAATCAATTCAAACTCACCCCCAATCGAGTTCTAATTAGGTCAACTCAAGATCAGACCAAAATTCAAATCAAACCCTAATTGGGTTAGATTAAGTCTGAGTTAAACCCTAATTGGGATAAGACCAATTTCAATTGGGCAAAAATGAATTCAAACAAACCTTAATCGAGTCAAGTTAAACTCAAATACAAACCCTAATTGGGTCAAGTTAAGTTTAAAACAAAACTTAGTTGGGTTAAATTGAACCAAAGTAAGGCTAAACAACTTAAACTAAATCAAATCAGACTTGAATCAAAGTCGAGTTCTGAATATTAAATTGAATCAAATCAAACTTGATCCAAATCAAGTTTTTAACATCGAATTGAATTAAATTAGACTTGAATTGAAGTTAAGTCATGAATATTAAATCAAATCAAATCAAACTCAAATTAAAGTTGATTTTTAAAAATTATATTGAATCAAATCAAACTTTATTCAAATTAAGTTTAAACACGAATTCAATCAAATCAGACTCGAATCAAAGTTGAGTCCTGAACATTAAACTAAATTAAATCAAACTTGATTCAAATTGAGTTTTTGAACATCGAATTAAATCAAATCAGACTCGAATCAAAGTCAAGTTCTAAATATTAAACTAAATCAAATCAAACTTGGTCCAAGTCAAGTGTTGAATATCAAATTGGATTAAATTAAACTTGATCAAAATCAAGTTTTGAATATTAAACTGAATCAAATCAAGCTTGACCCAAATCTAGTTTTAAATATCAAACTGAATCAAATCGAACTTGATCCACATCAGGCCTCGAACATTCAAACTGAATCAAATTAGACCTAATTTGGGTCAAGTTTTGAATGTTGAATTGAATCATAATTAAACCAAAATCAAGTCTAAATTTCAAATCGAGTCAAATTAAATTCAAATCATATCAAACTTAACCAAACCAAAACCTGAACCAAAATACAGGTTATGTCTGACCCAGATAAATTCAAATTGAACTAAAATAGGGTCAAGTTTAATCCCACTAGACGTGCTATAAAAGATTTTGGTAGTACTTCAAGATTACGTCCAACTCCATAAATAGTGCATAGTGCTACTAGTCCATCCTAAACCAAAGTGCATTTGAACAGAACTAAATTGAATCAAACTGAATCCCACTAGGTTTGCTACTAAAGCCATCTATGACATTTCAGACCAATCAACAATAAGCCAAGATAGGTCATTGATTACTAAATCAAAGATAATTAATATAAGTTAAGGCTGCTAGTTATTCCTTCAAATCAAATATGATAAAAGGTAGGTTTGCACTTGCTTAGTCAGTCAACTGGAATATCTCATTCAAATAAGGTCAATCGACAATAAGCCCAAGGCCATTGACAATACCTAAAATTTAGTCAAAAACACCTAAAATTTAGTTGATAACAAGCAAACAAAGGCCATCAATCAATAACTTAAAAATAATTAGTATAAATTAAAACTGCTGGTCATTCTTAAAATCAAATTTGGATAGACGATAGGTTTGCACTTATTTTGTCAGTCAATTGGACTATCTCATCCGAATAAGGTTAGTCGACAACAAGCCCAAGACCATCAGCAACACCTTAAATTCAATCGACAATAAGCCAACATAGGTGATCGATCACCAAATCAAAGATAATTAGCATAAGACAAGGTCGCTAATCATTTTTTTAAATCAAATTTGGATAAAAAGTAGACTTACAATCGCTTAGTCAATCAATCAAAATATCTCATCCAAATAAATTCAATTGATAATAAGCCCAGATTCGTCGATAATATCTTAAATTCAATCTATAACAAGCCAACATAAGCCATCAATCACCAAATCAAAGAAAATTAATGTAAGCTAAGGTCGTCAATTATTTTTTCAAATAAAATTCAGACAAAAGGAACATTTACGCTTGTTTAGTCAGTTAGCTGAAATATTTCATCCAAATAAGGTTAGTTGATAATAAGCCAAGGTTATCGACATTGCCTTAAATTCAATCGATAATAAGCCAACATAGGCCATCGATCACCAAATCAAAGATGATTAGCATAAATCAAATATTCCGATCATTCTTTCAAATTGAAAGGACAAAAGGTGGATCTAAACTCTCTTAGTCAGTCAGCCAAAATATCTTGTCCAAATAAGATTAACTGATAATATACCTAAAGTTGTCAGTCACCCTTTAAGCTAGTCAATCTCAAAAGTAGTTGATGATGTACCACCTAAGTCAACCTTAGAATCCGTCAATGATACACTCCTCAAGCTTATCAATGAAGCAATTGATGAGGCACCCTCCAAAATTAATGAATTACCCCCAAAAGATGTTGATGACACTCCTCATTCAAAGCTATACCTGAAAAGTCATTGGCAATGTCATCAAAAGATGTTAAACACGAATGACAGTTATCAATGATGCTATCAAAAAAACTTAGATGTCTACACCCAAGGCTATTAGCCATACTTCAGGATAAACTTGATTAGCTATTAGTAACACTATCAAAAGGAGTTAATTGCCAACACTCCTCATTTCATCTCTTCATACCCCACTAGACCACTTCACTAAATCAAGTCATCAACATTCGCTGAGGATTAAGTCAAGACTGGTCTAAGCTAGAATCGACAAGGTTCAACATGTAGGAGTGGGACAGTACTGCACATCGAAGCTTCTTCCCTTTCTCCTCTTTTATTATTTTCATATTTTCCATGATTTCAAATTTCTTTATAAAGTGAGGGTATACCCTTGCTTAAGCCATGTTACTTTCTCAAATCAATCAAATGATGCTTTCTTCTTTTTTTTTGTCTCTATTTTATTATCTAGGTTTTCTCACTTTAAAAAGTTTCTAATAATTATCAGGGTAATTAATAATAAAGACTTACATATGTTGAAAGTCAATATTCCCACAATACCTGATAGCACACCCAAATTAAACACACTTCGATTTATGTATCAAGATCACTCTTTGGGGTCTCCACCACTCTGGACCACTGAAATCGATCCCACACTAGAAAGTGGGTAGTGATGAGGGTGCCTATAGGAGTGCAGAATCGTAGAGCAAAAAGTAAAGAACACACAAGGGAAGGAAATAAGATGAGTTTCAAAACCTATTAATTTTTGGTTTTCTCTTCTATATTTTCAATATATTCTTTGGTAGTTGATCGCTTCTCCTATCTTCTATCTTTGATTTCTAATTTGTTCCTCTCCTCTGTAGCTAGCATCAATTGATTGTATATTTTTTCTTCCCCATCTTATCTTCTTCTCTTCCATTCTTTAACAACCTTGCCCTTCCTTCTTCCTCTATCAAACCCCTCCCCTTTCTTCTCCATCTTGTGACTAGATTTACTAACTCTGGCTGAATCCATCCTTCGTTGGAGATGACAATGGTTGAAGGGCAATGGGGAGCAGTGCAAGTAGAATAGCAGCAAAGTGATGATTGCATTGTGGGGGTTGTCAAAGGGTATCGTGCTAGAGCATAGAGGCACGGTTAGGGGGCTGCTGTAGTGGCTTTGGGTTGGAATGCTGAGGTGGTAGAGGGGCATGGTTTGCAAGTTCCAGCAATTGAACATTGGGGTTCGATCACCTGAACTTCAGCAATAGGTGCCAACAGAGCCATCAAAGTGGTAGATATGTGGGCAAGCTAGCAATGCAAAAGTTGAGCTAGTGGGAGGTTGGTGGAAGACTAGCGGTGAGTGGCCATGGGCTACTTAGGGGTGGCTAGGCAACATCTTGGGGCTTTGGTGGCTGTAAGAAGGGTTGGTAGGGGATTATGACAACTCACAACTAACTGGAGTCTGACAAGAGGTGGTGGATGCATGGTCACTAGTGGTAGAATAATGATATTCGTGTACCTATAGGAAACAAAGGAGAGAGCAGTGGTGTGAGTCGGTTGGAGAAGTTGGAGATGGTTCAATCACCTGAACCTCAAGATTCGGGAAACTAAACTATAAGATTAAGTTGACTGAATGTGAGTAGTAGGTGAGTGGAGCAGTGAGTGCATGAAGAATAGCCAAAGATCATATAGAGGAAGGAAAAAGGCAAGAAGGAAGTGTATAGAAGAAGATAAGTTAGATACTTCTTTCTTTGGTTCTCCGACTTTTCCACTAGTTCTTGACTCCAATTTCTCCTCTCCTTTACTCTCTGATTTCTCTTCTCTTTCTAATTTTCTTCCCTCTCCTCTCTTCTCTCTGCAAGATTCTTGATGTTTTATAGGTTCTAGTCCAAGTTAATGGGATTAGATTAATCTCTTTCAAATTTTGAATTTTGTAGATGTGGACTATGATTTTTTGTTCAAATTGTAGATAGATATAATTCTATTTTTCTTTGGATGAGGCTGAGATTCTCTACTTGAATGTCGATAAAGATTTGTATTATCTTGAGATATCAAGTCATTTGCAAAAATTTTGTTTCCAGGGACTAATTTATCATTTTAAAGAATTCGAGGGCCTTCTCATAAAATAGACCATAAGATACTTTTTGTAGATTTTGAAAACTTTCCAATATTTTTTGTCAAATTTTATTTATAAAAATGATAAAATTTAGACTTATATGTAAATAAAAAATCTTTGAATAACCTATTTTTAAATTTATAAGATACTAGGTTTGTAATTTAATATTTCATGGAGGATTCGTCTATAAATTTATGAAAAATTATCTCAAGCGCTTATTTGCAAATATAAATATTTTGAAAATCTTTTTACAAACCCTAAATTGAATAAAGATAAATTTACAATTATCAATCTTGAGAGGCCTTTTTCCAAGTGCTAGATTTGTGAGGACTAATTTGTAATTTAAAGATTTTCATAGATCTTTTAGTAAGAATTTTGAACCCAAGGATATTTTTATAAATATTTTATTTGGACAAGGACTTGTCTGTAAAGATTTATTTAATCAAGGGACTTATTTGTAAAGACAATTTGATTTAGGGACCTATTTGTCAGAGAAAAATTTGACCATTGATCTTTTTATAAGAGAAAATTAGGCCAATGATCTAATTATGAGAGTCTTATTTGGTCCATAGACCTATTTATAAATATTTTGTTTCTCTCGTTTTGGCTTAATGAGTTTTGTATCCAATTTCGATTCAAATTTTGGGCCCACTCAGTTTATTTAGACTGAACTCAATTTGAGCCCAAATTCTATAATAGTTTAAGTCCGAATAAGTTCAAATTTTGGTCAAATTGGATTGCGATCTAGGTCCAACTAAAAACCAGATTTGAGTCATAGGTTGAGCCTCAATTCTAGTAAGATTTTTATCAAACTTAACTTGATAAAAACCACCTAAACAATATTGTATGTCTAAGTGTCCGCTACAAGGTTGTATGCTTGACATGTTAGGTAGAAACTGAGCATTGATGTTACTACTTGACTAAGTACTATTTTTAGAGCCGGATCTAACTCGCTCTATACTTTATCACATTAGAGCAATCTATTTGGTGTACTAGTCAAGAGTTGAGTGTTGCAAAATCAACACTTGAGTGAACATTGTGTTTGGAATTTGATCTGGCTAACTTTTTACTATGCTGCCTTAACAAGACAAACTTGATCGAAGTCGTCGCTAACTCGCATTATGCTAGATTGCACTTTATGCCCTTGAAAGCTATGTTTATAAAATAAAGGTGCATAAAGAAATGAGTTGCAACTAAACATAATGAAGTTGCATACTTGGTGTTAGGGCATCTGCCCACACTCCTATAGAAGGGAAAATAAGCCTTGACAGTGATGAAAGAAAGAATGTCATTCTAGTAATAAGGCGCTAGTACTATCAAATTGAACTCGGAGTGAAGACCGTGCTAAGTTACCAAAATACCAGAATGCCTAGCTAGAAGTCTCAAATACTTTGTTTAGCTCATGGTAAAGACCTAGCCGAGCTAAGAAGAATACAAACGTAATAGTTGTAGTGAAAACCTGTCTGAGCAAATAAAAATCTAAAATACCAATGAATTAATAGAGTGCTTGAATGCATGTAATATGCTTGTGGTGAAAACTCTGCAAAGTAGAGAGATGACTTGTATGAGTCAAGAATTGTAGCCTAACTATATCAGGACTTTGAGGGCCAAGCTCAAGGAAATTAGCTTGTCAAGATGGCTAGATTTCCTGGATGTGACAAGGCTTTGAGGCCTAGATATATTAGGACTTTAAGGCCTGGGTATATCAAGACATTGATGCCTAGGCTTCTACTAGGACATTAGTGTCTAGAAGGTCAAGGGCTTGGAATACACCAAGATCATGGAATCACCCTGTCGAGCTAGCAAGAGTGTCTGGACAAATCAAGGTTTATAGTTGCCTAGGGCTTGTTAAATATCTAGGACCTAAAATGTCTTATTACAATAAGGACTTTGGAGGCACCGAGCTCATGGAGTCACCTTACTGAGTTGGCAAGAGTGCTTGGAAGGACTAGGGCTTATCCTTGCATAGGGATTATGAGATTCTTAGGACTTAAGATCCTAAACAAGTCAAAACTTAGGATATCTAATTAAGTTAGGGGCTTAGTTGCATTGATCTTATAGAATCAACCTATTAAGCTAGCAAGAGTGTCTAAGCTTACTAGGACTTATGATTGCTTAGGTCTTATGAGATAGATAGGATTTTATAAGCCTTCATAAGTCAAGACTTAAGATGTTATTACCTAGCTGAGCTAATGAGATTGCTTGAGAGGACTTGAACTTATGAGATGCTTAGGGCTTAGAGTGCATGCTTACATTAGGAGTTAAAAGGCTTTAGCTTAGTGAATCATCCAATCGAGCTGGCGAGAGTGACAGGGTAGACCAAGGCTTATATTTGTGTAATGCTTATCAAGTGTCTAGAGCTTAAGTTGCATGATCAAATCAAGACTTAGGATGCCTATTGAATAAGAGTTTAGATGCCTTGAGCTTGTAGAGTCACCTTATCAAGCTGGTGAGAGTGCTTGGGTGGTATACTAGGATTTTATACTTGTCTGGGGATTATAGAATTTCTAGTGCTTAAAGTGACTAACAAAATTAGAGCTTCAAAGGCATTTAGATAGTGCGATTTTATGGGTGAACTAAAGCTTACTGTTGCCTAGGGCTTTAGCAAGTCTAACTCATAAAAATTGACCAAGCAAGCTTGACTTGATTTCTTGGATGAGCTAGGTCTTAAACTTGCCTAGGGCTTATGTAGTGTCTAGGGTTTTGGCAACCTAGAAAAATCAAAACTTACACTTTCCTAGGACTTATAAGATGCATAAAAATTTGAATATGTGGCATCATAATGCTGAGGTGGCCTAATGGAAGCAGGACTTACAATTGTCTAGGGCTTTGAGTTTGTGGCATCATAATGCTAAGGTAGGCTAGCAAATCAGGACTTCAAGTGTTTGGCAAATTAGGACTTGCACTTATCTAAAATTTGGCAAGTGTCTTAATAAGGCTTTTGTCATGCCAAGCTCATGGGAATCACTCTGTCGAGCTAGACAGACTATTTAGGTAGACTAGAGCTTATACTCACCTAGGACTTATAAGAATGTTTAAGGTTTAGAGTGCTTGATTACATCATGATTTAAGATGCTTGAGCAAATTGAATTTGAGATGTTTAATTAAATCAAGACTTTGGATGCATCGAGCATGTGAAATCACCCTGTCAAGCTAGTAAGAATGCCTAGGTTTACTAAGTCCTATGCTTGCTTAGGACTTACGAGAATACATAAGGCTTAGAGTGCCTGATTACATCAGGGCTTTAGAGGTGTTGAGCTTGTGGAATCACTTAATTGAGTTGGTGAGATCACCTGGGAGGACCAGGGCTTATGAGATATTTGGAGTTTAAGATGCTTGAATACATCAAAACTTAAGAGGTGTCAAGCTCCAGGAATTAACCAGTTGAGTTGGTGAGAGTGCTTGAACAAATTAGAACTTATACTTTCCTATCACTTATGAGATGTTGTGGGCTTAGAATGCCTGATTAAATTAATATATGAGATGTATGATTAAATTAGAGCTTAAATATGCTAAGCTCATGGAATCACCTTGTCGAGCTAGTAAGGGTGCCTAGGAGGAAAATGGCTTATACCTTCCAGGACTTATGAGGTGTCTAGGACTTTTATTTGCCTAAGGCTTATGAAATATCAAGGACTTTACATGCTTGAATAATAAGGATTTAGAGCACGCCAAGCTTGTAGAATCACCCTACTGAGCTGGCAAGAATGCTTGGGTAGAATAAGACTTATACTTTTCCAGGGTTTATGAGATGTCTAGGGCTTAGACCCAACTTAATAGCTTATACAAACTAAGCTGGTGGTAAAGGACTTTGGTCTACACAAAATATTATAACATGATAATATGAAAAGGAGAGCAATCTTGTACAAATCTGCTAGTGGAACCTATTTAGATTATTATTGTATTAGGTCCTTGGAAGGAGCGTTCTATCTCTCTGAGAATGTTGCTAATGTCAATGACTCAATATGGTCCTTTCTAATTTGCAATGAGCTTGCTAACCATCTAACGGATAGACTCAGTCTTTCTGAGGACAATGTTATTGATATGAAAACTTTTTTCTTTGACTTTCCATCAATGGTACCTAGCTACTCTTTATTAGTGGGTGACTATTTCGAGTTAAGCCTATTCCCTCAGTTTGGGGAGAAGGTCCTTCTTTGCTCTGAGGATCTTCTAATAATGTTAGGGTTATATCTATCTACCCTAAGGGAGGGGATATTGATGTCCACTGGGATCATAGCTTCAATGCTAATGCTAGGCAAAAGGGGCTTTCATTGGTGGACACTTATGAAGTTTTCCTATAGGCCCATAATATGCTGGGGAGATGATCGACCCAGGATCTGCTAAGGTCCTCCAGTCACTTCTTTAAGTCAACTTAGCCATGCCATTGGCTTGTGAATGGGTGATAGACATGAATCTCTCATAGATGTAGAAGTTAACACAAAAGACCTTGAATCAGGCACTATCAAATAGAGTTTCATTGGCCATCACCAATGAATAAGGAAGGTTGTAGCAGCATATGATCTTTCTCTAGAAGAAGTCTTCAATCTTTTGTTCAAAGACGGTGGTGATGGGCTTTGCTTCTACCTATTTGATAAAATAATCGATGGCTACCACTAGTAGCTTTCTATGTTCTAGAGCTAGTGAAAATGGTCCTAGGATATCCATTCCCATTGATCAAAAGACTAGGGGACTAGCTCTTGTGTAAGTTGAGCAATGTGATGATGAATGAGGCTGACATGTTGTTAACACTATTCGCACCATCGGACCAACATTTAAGTATCTTGATGCATAATTGGCCATTAGTATATTGTCAGAGCAGCTTGTGTGCTATGATCTAGCCTCCTTGATGATGTCAACTAATTCCTTTGTGCACCTCCTTTAGTGCGCTAGTTGCATCAGCTAAACCTAGACAATGGAGTAATGGTCGGGTCAATGATCTCAAGATCTCTTATGTAGCTAGTCATCCTCCAGCAAGATGAAATTCGGGGGCTTTAATTTGTGCACGCCATGTGACCTTGTCTTGAGGGAACAATTCATCTTTTAGGAATGCTATGATAGAATCTCTCCAACTAGGTTCTGCCTCATCTAGACATATCTTTGCTACTTGCTCATGTATGGAAGGATAGTTGATGGTCTCACCATGCACTAGCCGATGTGAGCAAAGGTTTTGACATTGTTGTAAACCTTGAGAGGGTGTTAGTGTAGACATGTATTCTCAAGGGATGTGGTTGAACTCCACCATATCAAATTATTTGACCATATTCTCTATCATCTCAAGGTAATCAATTTGAAGTGAGTTCATAGTTTCAAAGTCACCTAATTCTTGGATGACTATCAGTTGGAAGTCAATTCTTGGCTGCCAAGAGCGAGCTTCTACCAAGTCAACAATCTTGGGCCCTAAGATTAGAGCTTCATACTCAGCCACATTGTTGGAGATGGGAAAATTGATCTTACTGGAGTGCTCGACTACATTGTCATCTACAAATCCAAGAATATTGTCAACTCTGTTACCTTGCCTAGAAGTGGAGCCATCCACCTTTAGCATCCACCATTCTTTTGGGGCAAGTATTTCAAAATTTTTAGTCACAAAATCTAATGAGCTTGGGTCTTGATGGTCATTTGAGGTTGTATCAGATGTCAAACTAGCTGAGCTTGATCATCCACTTTAGGATTTTTCCTAATTTTTGTAGCTATTACAAGGCAGTTTGTATGCCTACCACAACATATAGATACATTGTCTCTCCTAGAATTGGCTTCACAGGGGGAGAGGACATGTACTACTAGGCCCCATTTGGTTTGGGATCAGGATCAGGATCAGCCTATTTCAGAATTATTATTTTTTTCTTGTAAAATTAATATGACTTATTTTACACTATTATTAAATTAAATTATTATAAAAAATTAAATAGTTTTTCGAACTTTAAATTATTGAAACGTTAATTTTGATAAAAAGATATTAGTTTACAAAAGCAGTTCATTAGTTTTGATCTTGATCTTGATCCTAATCCCGAACCAAACGATGCCCTAGAGATCAACAAAGGCTTGATTGCACTCCTCATCCCATTGATACACTTTCTTCTTCTTCAGAGGTTTGAAGAGGGGAAGGCACCTCTCCCTTGACTTTGAAATGAAGAGGGAGAGGAATTTAATACAACCATTGAGGCATTGAATTCATTTAATGGACATGGTGGTTCCATCTCCAAGATCACTTAGATCTTCTCCAGATTGGCTTTGATGCCCTTTTTAGGACCATGGGACTAAGAAGCTTACCAGACTCTACACCTAAGACACATTTTTCCAAGTTGAGCTTGACTTGGTAGGGCCTAAGAGTATTGGAGGTCTCGACAAGGTCAATGAGATGCTCCTATGTTTGGATGCTTTTGACAAGCATGTTGTTGACATAGATTCTATCTTTTTGCCCAACTAGTATTGAAAGACTTTGTCCACTATGCACTAGTAAGTGGCTTCCACATTCTTAAGGCCAAAAAGCATAGAGCCATATGTATCCATGTCGATAGTGAACACTGTCTTTTTCTCATCTTTTGGATCCATATGTATCTAATGGTAGCCTAAGAAGGCATAAAGGAAACTTAGTAATTGTTTGTTAGGATCAAAGTCAATGATTCGATGAATCTTAGGGAGGCAATAACTATATTTGGGGCATGCCTGATTCAAATCATTGAAGTAGATAAACATGTACCACTTTGCACTAGCTTTCCTAACTAGTATCATATTCACTAGCCACTCAAGATAGTAGACTTCTTAGAGAAGCTTGCAACAAGCAACTTCGTTACTTCCTCAGTGAAAACCATCTAGAATTTTTGGTAAAGTGTCTCCTCCTTTGCCTTACAAGCCTGAATTTAGGCAAGACATTGAGTGTGTTGGACCACTTTCAAGTTGATCTCGAACATGTTTTTAGGACATCATGCCATGATTTCCTAGTTCACTAGCAAGAAGGAGAAGATGGCAACGAGTTGTGGCCATTGCGGAGCTTGAAGCTGGAGAGCATAGACAAACCTAGATGGTGAGGTGAAGAGATAGAAGGGTTGCCTTTAAATAGGAGATGAAAGACTATAGCTTTAAAGATTATCATCCCTAATAATCAACTTGGTTTTTTAAAAGATTCTGATTCTATTGAATATCTAACTACAATGTAGCATGTAACGAGGAATATTCTTTGTTTTGATGTTATGTGAAAAAAAAATGTGCCACACAGCAAAAAAAAAATTAAAATATTTTTTAATAAAAAATTGCCTACGTTATTATGCTGATGTGGCCAAAAACATAAAATTAGGATTTAAAAGTAAATTTAATTTTAGTGAGTTTAAGATTATTAGACTAGATAAGCTAAAATAGAGCAGAGCTAATCATATTTTTTGCCACATTAGCATAATAATACGATAAAATTAACTCAATTTGTCTTATTTAATGAGTCTATTTGACCTAATTAATCTACTTGTGGTTAAAGAACACACAAAAAAATGATGTGGAAAAAAAATTAGAGGGGTTGCATTTAATAGCAAACATGCATGTGAATCATGATCTTTAACAATCAGTTTGATTTTTTTAAACGATCTTTATTTTATTAGACATCTAACTATCATATGTCACAAAAAAAAAATGTCTTTTGATATCATTGATACTAAACTAAAAAATGCTTTGCGAGCACTTGTACTTCATATTTTAAAAATATCAGAAATTATCGATGTTTATAGATAAATACGGCCAATTTTCAATAAATTTGTAGTTTTTTAAGAAACAACTTGAGATAACCATGGCTAATCTTAACAACATAATTGATCCCAATTATTACCTGATACAAACTTGCGGCCTAGGCCAATTGGTATCGGAGTGTAGGATAAACTTGAGATAATCCGAAACCGAGCCAACGATGAGAAGAAAGGAAGCAAGAAGGAGAAGATGACAACAAGTTGTGGTCATCGCGGAGCTTGAAGCTGGAGAGCACAAGCACACCTAGATGGTAAGGTGAAGAGATAGAAGGGTCACTTTTAAATAAGAGATGAAAGACTGTAGCTTTAAAGATTGTGATCCCAAATAATCAACTTGGTTTTTTAAAAGATTCTGATTCTGTTAAATATCTAACTATAATGTAGCATGTGACGACGAATATTCTTTATTTTGATGTTATCTGATAAAAAATGTGCCACACAGCAAAAAAAAATGTTTAAAAGATTTTTTAATAAAAATTGCATAAGTTATTATGCTGATGTGGCCAACAACATAAAATTAGGTTTTGAAAGTAAATTTAATTTTAGTGAGTTTAAAATTATTAGACTAGATAAGGATAAAATAGAGCAGTGTTGGTCATTTTTTTTTGCCACAATAGCATAATTTTACGATAAAATTAACCCAATTTGTCTTATTTAATGAGTCTATTTGACATAATTAATCTATTTGTGGTTAGAGAACACGTACACACGAAAATGATGTGGAAAAAAAATAGAGGAGTTGCATTTAATAGCAAACAGGCATGTGAATAGTGATCTCTAACAATCAATTTGATTTTTTTAAACAATCTTTATTTTATTAGATATCTAACTATCATATGTCACAAAAAGAAAAATATTTCTTTTGATATCATTGATACTAAAATAAAAAAAACTTTCCAGGCTCTTGTACATCGTATTTTAAAAATATCAAAAATTATCGATATTTATAGATAAATACGGTCAATTTTTAACGATTTTGTAGTTTTTTTAAAAACAACCTGAGATAACCACGGCCAATTCTAACAACATAATTGATCCCAATTATTACTCAATACAAACTGCAAGGATTTCAAACTTGCAACATAGGCCAATTGGAATAGGGGTGTAGCGTTAACCTGAGATAACCCTAAACGGAGCCGACGATGAGTAGCTAAAAGTAAGAAGGAGAAATGGCAACAAGTTGTGGCCGTCGCGGGGCTTGACACTGGAGAGCACAGGCACACCAAGATGGTGAGGTGAAGAGATAGGAGGGTCGCCTTTAAATAGGAGATGAAGGACTGTAGTTTTAAATATTGTGATCCCAAATAATCAACTTGGTTTTTTAAAAGATTCTGATTCTATTAAATATTTAACTACAATGTA
Organism: Trichopus zeylanicus subsp. travancoricus; assembly: GCA_005019695.1. Taxonomy (NCBI): domain Eukaryota; kingdom Viridiplantae; phylum Streptophyta; class Magnoliopsida; order Dioscoreales; family Dioscoreaceae; genus Trichopus; species Trichopus zeylanicus. The sequence goes on from RXID01022475.1 coordinate 291,566, forward strand.
GCATGTGACGAGGAATATTCTTTATTTTGATGTTATCTGATAAAAAATGTGCCACACAGCGAAAAAAAGAAATTTAAAAGATTTTTCAATAAAAAATTGCCTACGTTATTATGTTGATGTGGCCAACAACATAAAATTAGGATTTAAAAGTAAATTTAATTTTAGTGAGTTTAAGATTATTAAACTAGATAAGGATAAAATAGAGCAGAGCTAATCTGATTTTTTGCCACATTAGCATAATAATACGATAAAATTAACTCAATTTATCTTATTTAATGAGTCTATTTGACATAGTTAATCTACTTGTGGTTGAAGAACACATACACAAAAAAATGATGTGGAAAAAAGAAATAGAGGGGTTGCATTTAATAGCAAACAGGAATGTGAATCGTGATCTCTAACAATTAGTTTGATTTTTTTAAACAATCTTTATTTTATAAGATATCTAACTATCATATGTCACAAAAAGAAAAATATTTCTTTTTATCTCATTAATACTAAAAAAAAAACTTTGTGGACGCTTGTACATCGTATTATCAATATTTATAGATAAATACGTTCAATTTTCAACGAGTTTGTAGTTTTTTTAAAAACAACCTGAGATAACCATGGCTAATCTTAGCAATATAATTGATCCCAATTATTACCCGATATAAACTATAAGGATTTCAAACTTGTTGCATAGGCCAATTGGAATAGGAGTGTAGGGTTAACCCGAGGTAACCCTAAATTGAGCCGACGATGAGTAGCAAGGAAGCAAGAAGGAGAAGATGGTAACGAGTTGCGGCCATCATGGGGCTTGAAGCTTGAGAGCACAGGCACACCAAGATGGTGAGGTGAAGAGATAGAAGGGTCGCCTTTAAATAGGAGATGAAAGACTGTAGCTTTAAAGATTGTGATCCCAAATAATCAACTTGGTATTTTACAAGATTCTGATTGTGTTAAATATCTAACTACAATGTAGCATGTGATGAGGAATATTCTTTATTTTGATGTTATCTGATAAAAAATGTGCAACGCAGCAAAAGAAAAAATTTAAAAGATTTTTTAATAAAAAATTGCCAACGTTATTATGCTGATGTGGCCAAAAACATAAAATTAGGACATAAAAGTAAATTTAATTTTAGTGAGTTTAAGATTATTAGATAGATAAGGATAAAATAGAGCAGAGCTGAGCAAATTTTTTTACCACATTAGCATAATAATACGATAAAATTAACTCAATTTGTCTTATTTAATGAGTCTATTTGACATAATTAATCTACTTATGGTTGAAGAACATGTAAAAAAAAATGATGTGAAAAAAAAATAGAGGGGTTGCATTTAATAGCAAACAGGCATGTGAATCGTGATCTCTAACAATCAGTTTGATTTTTTAAACAGTCTTTATTTTATTAGATATCTAACTATCATATGTCACAAAAAGAAAAATATTTCTTTCGTTATCATTGATACTAAAATAAAAAAAGCTTTGCGGGCCCTTGTACTTCATATTTGAAAAATATCAAAATTATCGATATTTATAGATAAATACGGTCAATTTTCAATAATTTTGTAGTTTTTTTAAAAACAACATGAGATAACCACAGCTAATCTTAACAACATAATTGATCCTAATTATTACCTGATACAAACAACAAGGATTTCAAACTTGCGGCATAGGCCAATTGGAATAGGGGTGTAGGGTTAACCTGAGATAATCCCCGAGCCAACGATGAGTAGCAAGGAAGCAAGAAGGAGAAGAAGGCAACGATTTGTGGCCATCACGGGGCTTGAAGCTGGAGAGCATAGGCACACCAAGATGGTGAGGTGAAGAGATAGAAGGGTCGCCTTTAAATAGGAGATGAAAGACTGTAGCTTTAAAGATTGTGATCCCAAATATTCAACTTGGTTTTTTGAAAGATTTTGATTCTGTTAAATATCTAACTACAATGTAGCATGTGACAAGGAGTATTCTTTATTTTGATGTTATCTGATAAAAAATGTGCCAAACAGCTAAAAAATAAATTTTAAAAGATTTTTTTAATAAAAAAATTGCCTACGTTATTATGCTGATGTGGCCAACAACATCAAATTAGGATTTAAAAGTAAATTTAATTTTAGTGAGTTTAAGATTATTAGACTAAATAAGGATAAAATAGAGCAGTGATGATCATATTTTTTGCCACATTAGCATAATAATACGATAAAATTAACTCAATTTGTCTTATTTAATGAATCTATTTGACATAATTAATCTACTTGTGGTCAAAGAACACATGCACAAAAAAATGATGTGAAAATAAAAATAGAGGGGTTGCATTTAAAAGCAAACAGGCATGTGAATCATGATCTCTAACAATCATTTTGATTTTTTTAAACAATCTTTATTTTATTAAATATCTAACTATCATATGTCACAAACAGGAAAATATTTCTTTTGATATCATTGGTACTAAAATAAAAAAATCTTTGCGGGAACTTGTACATCGTATTCTAAAAATATCAAAATTATCGATATTTATATATAAATACGGTCAATTTTTAATGATTTTGTAGTTTTTTTAAAAACAACCTGAGATAACCACGGCTAATCTTAACAACATAATTGATCTCAATTATTACTCGATGCAAACTGCAAGTATTTCAAACTTGCGGCATAGGCCAATTGGAATAGGAGTCTAGGGTTAACTTGAGATAACCTGAAACGGAGCCGACGATGAGTAGCAAGGAAGCAAGAAGGAGAAGATGGCAACGAGTTGTGGCCATCGCGAGGCTTGAAGCTGGAGGGCACAGGTACACAAAGATGGTGAGGCGAATAGATAGAAAGGTCGCCTTTAAGTAGGAGATGAAAGACTGTAGTTTTAAAGATTGTGATCCCAAATAATCAACTTGGTTTTTTAAAAGATTCTGATTCTGTTAAATATCTGACTACAATGTTGCATGTAATGAGGAATATTCTTGATTTTGATGTTTTCTGATAAAAAATGTGCATCACAGCAAAAGAAAAAATTTAAAAGATTTTTTAATAAAAAATTGCCAACGTTACTATGTTAATGTTGCCAAAAACATAAAATTAGGATTTAAAAGTAAATTTAATTTTAGTAAGTTTAAGATTATTAGACTAGATAAGGATAAAATAGAGCAGAGCTGATCATATTTTTTGCCACATTAGCCTAATAATACGATAAAATTAACTCAATTTGTCTTATTTAATGGTTCAATTTGACAAAATTAATCTACTTGTGGTTGAAGCACACGTACACAAAAAAATGATGTGGAAAAAAAAAATAGAGGGGTTGCATTTAATAGCAAACGGGCATGTGAGTCGTGATCTCTAACAATCAGTTTGTTTTTTTAAATAATCTTTATTTTATTAGATATCTAACTATAATATGTCACAAAAAGAAAAATATTTCTTTTGATATCATTGATACTAAAATAAAAAAAAGCTTTGCTAGCACTTGTACTTCACATTTTAAATGTATCAAAAATTATCGATATTTATAGATAAATACGGTCAATTTTCAACGATTTTGTAGTTTTCTTACAAACAACGTGAGATAACCATGGCTAATCTTAACGACATAATTGATCTCAATTATTACCCGGTACAAACTGCAAGGATTTCAAATTTGCAGCATAGGCCAATTGGAATTGGAGTGTAGGGTTAACCTGAGATAATCCTAAACCGTGCCGACGATGAGTAGCAAGGAAGTAGGAAGGAGAAGATGACAACGAGTTGTGGGCATCACGGGGATTGAAGGTGGAGAGCATAGGCACACCAAGATGGTGAGGTGAAGAGTGTTGGGGAGACATAAGAGTGTCAAACCAAATCCATATAGTGAGACAGATACCAAACCATCCCAAAAGCTCAAGCTCATGGGATATGGATCTTTTTTCACTATATCTATTGGACTTTATCTATCCAATATCCGATGTAAGACTAATTCATCACACCTGACATTATAACAATCTTCCTCTTCAGGTGTGATTTGACCACATCAATTTTAACACTCTTAATTAATAACTCTTTTTATTCGACCACTTCCACCGTGTGACCTATGTTCTCTCACCGGCCTTTAGTGCCCGTGCCTTTGCGTCGGCTTTTGGCACCCACACTTGTGGTCTCGCCATCTTGGTACCAGCGCATGCGCCCTCTCTCCGGCCTCAAGCCGTCCTCGCCCGAGCGCCCGAGCCCTTGGGCCTGCACTCACGCCCTTGCAGGCCTCGCGCCCGCGTCCTTTCGTCGATCTTTGTCATGAGATTAATATGTGACTAAATTCAGTTGCATCATCGCGGTAATTTTTGGTCTTAAGAGTTTGCACAGCTTTGAACCTGAAGCTCTGATACCACTTGTTGGGGGAGCCACAAGAGTGTCAAACCAAATCTATATAGTGAGCCAGATACCAAACCATCCCAAAAGTTCAAGCTCATAGGATATGGATCTTTTTTCACTATATCTATTGGACTCTATCTATCCAATATCCAATATATAACTAATTCATCACACCTGACATTATAACAGAAGAGATCAAAGGGTCGCCTTTAAATAGGAGATGAAAGACTGTAGCTTTCAAGATTGTGATCCCAAATAATCAACTTGGATTTTTAAAAGATTTTGATTCGGTTAAATATCTAACTACAATGTAGCATGTAACGAGGAATATTCTTTATTTTGATGTTATATGATAAAAAATGAGCCATACTGTAAAAAAAAATTTTAAAAGAATTTTTAATAAAAAATTATCGACATTATTATGTTGATGTGGCCAAAAACATAAAATTAGGATTTAAAAGTAAATTTAATTTTAGTGAGTTTAAGATTATTAGACTAGATAAGGATAAAATAGAACAAAGCTAATCATATTTTTTGCTACATTAACATAATAATATGATAAAATTAACTCAATTTGTCTTATTTAATGAGTCTATTTGACATAATTAATCTACTTGTGGTTAAAGAACATGTACACACAAAAATGATGAGGGAAAAAAATAGAGGGGTTGTATTTAATAGCAAACAGGCATGTGAGTCGTGATCTCTAACAATCAGTTTGATTTTTTAAACAATCTTTATTTTATTAGATATCTAACTATCATATGTCACAAAAAGAAAAATATTTCTTTTGATATCATTGATACTAAAATAAAAAAAGCTTTGCAGGCACGTGTACTTTGTGTTTTAAAAATATCAAAAATTGTCGATATTTATAGATAAATACGGTCAATTTTCAATGATTTTATAGTTTTTTGAAAAACAACATGAGATAACCACGGCTAATCTTAACAACATAATTGATCCCAATTGTTACCCGATGCAAACGGCAAGGATTTCAAACTTGCGGCATAGGCCAATTGGAATAGGAGTGCAGGGTTAACCTGGTACCTTCGTCTTACTTGACATGCCTTTTGATTTAGCAGAGGTAATTGCTAGTTGGGAAAAAGATTCTTTGATGTTCACTTGTTATTGTGGTCCATATTATGTCTGAGCATGCCCTCTTTACTATACAAGCTAAAATATTGAACGAAGACCTATTCGAGATTATATATTGTCATGCTTTGAAAGTTTCATCCGATAATGCAGCAAAACTATGAAACCTATCTCGGCAACCCAATTAGTAAGGTTGGTGCAGCACCTTCTTTCTAGTATGAGGGCTCTTTAAATTTGTGGCTTCACTTCAATATCTTTCTCCTATCAATATTCATACCTCAATACTCCTTAACCTCCTCAAACAAATTCCTTCAGCAAGTACATATTATGATTGATGCAATTCTTTTATTTATCCAATATTTTGTTTAAGGAGCTACTATCACATCCCAAACTCAAAATTTGTAAACTCAAATACACGAAAATATTGTACATTTATAAAATCGAAATTCCATAAACATACAAAATCAAAATCTTAAATTAGTATAAATTAATAACTCACAAACATTAGAGTAATTACTCACAAAAATAAATCTTGATAATATAACTATACATCCTTAACTAATCTTACAATAGAGTTACACAATTTTTAAGTACAAAAAATAAACAAACTTATTCTGAGCTTCAACATCACTTTACAACTTAGCTCAAAAACTCACATTTAGCAGTCAAATATATAACAGTAGTACTTTCATTAAGATCTGCTTCACCACCTTTCTCCATCAATATATCCAGAAACTCTCTAGTCATGCCTCCAACAATAAGGGCATTGATGTCTAGAAATCACCTCGGGGGGCCAGGCTGCCCTTGCACTAGCAAAACCAAATAATTCCTCTAGTGGGTCAAGTGAATCGATTCACCAAGCCAACTCAACTGTACAATTACTTGAGCAATAGGAAACCTCGGGAGCCCCTATGCAAACTATCCCTGAGGTACTAATAGCCCCTCCAACTCAATGAGTCGGCATGAGTTTTTCATGCTAACTATAAAAGTTCAGCAAATAATGCAATTACTAGAAGCCCAAATGCAAATTGTACAGAATCTATAGGCATAGTAATTGCAAAATCAGGAGCAAATGATGCAAAATTTTCAAGTTCACCAAGCCCAAGTTCCACCACAAGGTCTCCTCAAAGGAACATTACTCCCGAATTACAAAATTCACCAGTTCAATGTTATCTTAAAGATGATCCTAACGAACCCAATGAAGCAAAATGAAGCTGCAACATTAGCTGGCAAATGGTGGGCCATCACTGGGGAGCAGGAGAAATAGAAGGATGTCAAACATCAACATGGTGATCTTGAATATGGAGATATAGTCTTCCCGGTAAAAGATATGTGAGGTATTTCAGTATCGTATAATGACGCTTTAATTATCTCAACAATTCTAAAAGGCTACTCCATGCAGCGCATTATGATTGATAAGGGAAGCTCAACTAATATTTTGTTCACTGGAGTTTATGATCAAATCAAAATCGAGGGAAAGATGGAACTATATATAGGGACACTAGTCAGGTTTATGGGAGATCCAGTTACTCCACTTGGCATAATCGACCTATTCTTAATAGTCAATAAAAATCCAAATAGTGCCACAACCAAATCACAGTTTATAGTTCAAATTTGCTCGGCTTACAATATGGTGCTAGGTTATCTAGCATTGAACCAACTCAAGTAGTAATTTTGACCTTTTATTTAGTTATGAGATTTCCTACTAAACATGGTATAAATAAAGTGTGTGGAGATCAAAATCTTGCGAAGAAGTGCGAGGCAACTTACTCATAGAGTAACCTCAACCAAAAAGGGAAAAACTCAGTGGTTGCAGAGGTCAATAAATATACGTGTCTAAGTCTAAATCATGATCCCCACATCCAAGTCCCTGCTCACCTTCCCTCTACCCAATTGCACAAGCTATGCATGTCCAACATGTACTAATAGGATCGATATATAATATTTTATTTGTAACAGATGACATTTACCCCAGTAGTCTGGAAAGCAGAAGAAGTCCTCCTTGAATTAGCCTTGCTACTGCTAGCATTGTGTTGCTGCTGAGATGCTACACTTATTCATATCTTACAAATATGTGTAATCATCAGTTCAATGTTATGTATATACAATGACATCTCCCCTGTATATACAACGACATTCACCCTTGTCCTGCAAGAAGTCTAAGTCAAAGAGGGTTCTTCTAACAAAGACCCTATGCTTAAATCAAGATAGGATTTTGATGCAATAATATATAGTCTTAGTGTCTAAACTCGTAAGGGCTTATGTCGGCCTAGACTTAGTAGGGGCCTTCGGCTTATTTGAGAACCATGCAATGCAGAGTTGTGCTATAATTATGGTGGTGGTGCCTAAGCTGGACGAGGCTTGTATGAGAATGAAGATGCACCCAAGTACATGAGTGAGGGTTTGCCAAGGAGTCTATAGGCAAAGACATATTAAGGCGATCCAAACCCTTTACAAAAGGTTAGCATTGGGCTTTTATACCTGAAAAAGTGAAAGCTTCTAAGAGAAGCTATATTCAAGAGTTCATGTGAAGTTCTGTGGTAGCTTGTAATTGAGACACTCCCCACTAATAGGAGTGGAGGCACATTAGAGATTTCATACATGCTCCTAAGGCCACCTGATTGAAATTATTGTATTAAATATGGTCCATTAGATTGAAATTATTGTATTAAATGTGGTCTATTAGATGATATTTTGTCATTAATGCAGCAACTCCAAGATCATTATATAGTGTCTATAGAGGTATGCTAAGTTAATAACATTACAAGGCCTCTAAGGGCTTCTTGTGTCAATGAGATGGCTAAGCCACTTGGACTTAATAAACTAAAAAAGTGCCAAGTCCACAATCCATCCAGAAGAAATATGATTTGATTCAAAAAAAAAGATTTTTTGGATTGAGAATAAACTTTTAGTGTATTATAATTAATAAAAAAATTTAAAAAGAATGAAGGCAATGTGTTTGCCAAAATCTTATGTGGATTCTTGGTCATTTCAATTCACAAATATCAATCTAAAGATGATATTATGTAAATAATAATACATCAACCAAATTTGTTTCATGAATCATGATTAATTTATTTAAAAACCCAAATTGTCACACAAGTCCAAAAAATCAATTCTACATATGCTACGTAAAATATTATAATTGGAATTTACGAATCATCGACGAGATCATCCATGTCAATAGCTTTCTCAAATTAGGAGTATGAGAAAAAATGAGACAATCAAACCATAAACACATAAACGAGATGAAATTGAATAAAATAAATTTACCTAAAATATCTAATTGAGGATACATCTATATTATTAACACCTTTTGTTGAGTTTCAAGACAAGTTTTATGTTTAATTCAAAAAGATTAATTCAAAACATTAGACACTTAATTACCTATCGTATGCACCAAAATAATCAAATTTGAGAAGCCATGACACCAAATGGAAACAGTTCTAATTCAAAAATTCAATTTTATTCCCCTACAAATTCCCTTTGATAAATAAACTTCAATCCAACAAGGAACACGAAAAACGAAAAGAAACAAGTGTTTCAAATATCCGAGTTGCTCCAGTATCTGTTGTAGAACCATGTAGAATCAGCAACAACAGGATAGCTGTCATGATTCCTATGCCATTCGTAGTATGCATGAGTCCGGTTCTTAATGGAGAACATAGCATGGCCGAAGCTGTCTTCCCGAAAGGCCGAGTACTTGGGTTGTGGATGTGTCATGCTGCATCACAGGAAAGGAAAAAAGAAAAACTGAGGTTAACAATCTGCTTCAGTGAATTGCGGCTTAAGAAGTAATCAGCAAACATACAAGTTTGCGTGCCCTTCTATGTTTCCTCCGTCGCCGATGGTGATGTATACAGGAGCATTTCTGTCGGGCATGGGCATGCATTTGCCATTGACAATGTCGTATGCGATGTTTGATATCCGATGCTTCACAGTAAGAATATCACAACAATTAAAGATGCAAGGTTGCTACAGAATTGACTGTAAGAGGAGATTTGGGTCGAATTGATGTAGACTTACAGTGCGTTCGTAGGCATGGACATGACCTGCAATCACGACATCAACTTTGTACTTGACGAACCATTTCTCGAACATCACTCTCATACTTTCGCCTTCCATGTAGTGATACTGATAGCTGTTGTACCACGGAGAGTGCAGGAGGACAATCAACCACGGTGTTTCGGTTCGGTTGACCTTCGGGAGCTCCTGTTTGAGCCAGTCATACTGAGGAGTGTATTTACCTAGAACAAACAGAAGATTTTTTAGTGTTTAACACTTCTTTTATTGAGATCATAACTTCTAAAATAAAATAACATATGGCTACAAATACCATATGCTGAATAGGATGACAAGACGATTATGTAGGCGGAGGCTCGCTTGATTGAGTACCATAATGGAGAAGTGCTACCCGAGGCCCTGTAAGGAACAGCATACCTATGCATATATGGCTTGAACGGCTTAGTCTCGCCCTACAAACATACCATGATTTGGTTCATCATCCATACAATAATTCAGTTGACAATCCACGTTCGATGACAACTATACTCACAATTTCCGGAGCAAAATCTATCTCATGGTTTCCAGGAGACCATATCCATGCTTGATATGCAGTACTTCGCTCGACAAATCTGCCCCATGTATCCCATCTAACACTATCGTGATTCGGGTGGTCATCAGCATAAGAAAGGTCACCGGCAAATAGCACCGCCTGTCCTTTGAGAGGATTGTTCTCATAATGTGCAAGTGTACTATTGGAATCAAAAGTTTGTCCGAGATCCCCTGTACAAGAAAATCGAAAAAACCTTAAATCTTAGAACAAAGTTACCTTCAATACATTGAGTCCTTAGAACTGCAAATGCTTCAGTAACAAAATTTACCCATTACGCCAAATGTATAGGGAACATCAGGACCAACTTCTGGAGGTGTTGTAAACCAGAATTGCCGTGTCGTATGCCCGATCCCGACCTCATAGTAGTATTTTGTAGCAAACTGCATAAACGTTTTGAGTCCTGAGAAGATTTTGAACAAACATGCAGAAATACAAGCACATATGACAATTTAAGCAGGCACAAGCCGAAGAATGCTCTGAACAAAGTTATGTAAACACCTTCAAATTCTCAAGTGTACAGTGATGAATCCATCCGGATGTGTAGTTGAAGAATGTATATCTAGTGACTTTGCCTTCTGCCTTAAACTCAAGCTTATCCTTGCATGTCCCGTAGAGCACCGTGTTCGTGCCTGGCTCGTCCTCGGTGACCCACGACACGATGATTGCGGAACCATCGACGTTGCCTTGAGTGATGTGAACCTTCATTGTTCAGCAAAGCAAAGAAGAAAGACATTGGCCTTGAAAGAGATAAAGCCAACAAATAAAACTAGAAAAATGCATGAAATCTCATTTATGGTCGAATGCGTACCTGCTGAGGAGCATTGTAACCGGGAGGAACTCTGAAGACATCCACATCAAAAGGCATGTCGTCGGTCCTCCCCGCCTTGCGCACGAAGCTGCTGGTGATCCATGTTGCATTGCACTGTGACACCGAGCCGACGATGAGTAGCAAGGAAGCGAGAAGGAGAAGATGGCAACGAGTTGTGGCCATCGCGAGGCTTGAAGCTGGAGAGCACAGGCACACAAAGGTGAGGTAAAGAGATAGAAGGGTCGCCTTTAAATAGGAGATGAAAGATTGTAGGTTTAAAGATTGTGATCCCAAATAACCAACTTGGATTTTTAAAAGATTTTGATTTTGTTAAATATCTAACTACAATGTGAGAAGTATTCTTTATTTTGATATTATCTGATAAAAAATGTGCCACACAGTAAAAAAGAAAATTTTAATAAAAAAATTACCTACATTATTATGCTGATGTGGCCAACAACATCAAATTAGGATTTAAAAGTAAATTTAATTTTAGTGAGTTTAAGATTATTAGACTAGATAAGGATAAAATAGAGCAGAGCTAATCATATTTTTTGCCACATCAGCATAATAATACGATAAAATTAAGTCAAATTTTCTTATTTAATGAGTCTATTTGACATAATTAATCTACTTGTGATTAAAGAACACGTACACACAAAAATGATGTGAAAAAAAAAATAAAGGTGTTGTATTTAATAGCAAACAGGCATGTGAATCATGATCTCTAAAAATCAGTTTGATTTTCTTCAACAATCTTTATTTTATTAGATATCTAACTATCATATGTCATAAAAATAACAATATTTCTTTTGATATCATTGATACTAAAATAAAAAAAGCTTTGCGGGCACTTGTACTTCGTATTTTAAAAATATCAAAAATTATTGATATTTATAGATAAATACGATCAATTTTCAACGATTTTGTAGTTTTTTAAAAAACAACATGAGATAACCAGAACTAATCTTAACAACATATTTGATCCCAATTATTACCTGTACAAACTGCAAGGATTTCAAACTTGCGGCATAAGCCAATTAGAATAAGAGTGTTAACAAGATACCTTCATCTTACTTGACATGTCTTTTGATTCAGCACAGGTAATTGCTAATCGGTAAAAAAATTCTTTGATGTTCACTTGTTATTGTGGTCTAGATTATGTCTGAGCATGCTCTCTTTACTATACAGGCTAAAATATTGAACAAGGACCTATTCGAGACTATATATTGTCATGCTTTGAAAGTTTCATCTGATAATGTAGCAAAACTATGAAACCTATCTCGGCAGCCCAGTTAGTAAGGTTGGTGCAGCACCTTCTTTCTAATAGGAGGGCTCTTTAAATTTGTGGCTTCACTTCAATATCTTTCTCCTATCAATATTTGTATCTCAATACTCCTTAACTTCCTCAAACAAATTCCTTCAGCAAGTACATATTATGATTGATGCAATTCTTTTATTTATCCAATATTTTGTTTAAGGAGCTACTATCACATCCCAAACTCAAAATTTGTAAACTCAAATACACGAAAATATTGTACATTTATAAAATCGAAATTCCATAAACATACAAAATCAAAATCTTAAATTAGTATAAATTAATAACTCACAAACATTAGAGTAATTACTCACAAAAATAAATCTTGATAATATAACTATACATCCTTAACTAATCTTACAATAGAGTTACACAATTTTCAAGTACAAAAAATAAACAAACTTATTCTGAGATTCAACATCACTTTACAACTTAGCCCAAAAACTCACATTTAGTAGTCAAATCTATAACAAAATAACAGATCTAATATTTAACGAGCAAATTTAAAATAAAATATTCAAAAACTTGTTTAAGTGAAAACTAAATTATGACAAAAAAATATTTAAAATATATGTCATACAAATATATACTCAAAGTCAATAAGTAATACACATAATAGTTAAAATAACTATATTTTTCAAATAAAATACAATATAAGATAAAATTACTTAAACTGATATCTACTACACAAAAAAGGGTGCACACATTAGGTGATCTAAACCACAAATATAAAATGCCTCAAAAGGGGCCATAATATAAATATATTACTTCTCTAATGTTTATAGGAGGTAGGAAAACTAGTTTCTGATAATCACACTCATATATCGACATGATCATTATTTAACTCAATGATATAATTACATTTTAAATTACAAGAAAGACAACACAACCAAAACTAATAAAATACATAAATCCATAGGATATTCACAAAGTAGAAATTCTTGTTACAAACAAATATATGATTATTACAAATAAGTGTAATAAACAAAAATATGTATCAAGATATAATAAATATTTCATAAGTCCACATGTATTTTTATTTATTTTCATTAATCACAAATTATGAAATAACCATCAGTTTATATCAATAGCATATCGAAAAATTATTTGTGATGATACCTTAGAGTTATAAAGATTGGCCTAGTGAAATCAAGTAAGCATAAACCAATTTTAAGCTGACAACCGAAGTGACAAACAGCGAACCCCCAAAGTAGTTAACTGAGGTAGACTCTTTGAGTTAAACGGCTATTCGTTCTAAGCCTAAAGGCTAGGTGGTGAATTGATATCTCCAAGGTAAAAACCTAATCAAGTAGTAAGCTCAGTAACCTCGTCTCAATAATGGACTGACACACCAACATGTAATTCGATAAGAAATTTGGCTAAACTTATAGGTAAGCTTGGATGTCCTAACTGATTCACAGCCAATGATCATATAATTATGGTACCTCATCTATAGTTATTTGAGAAAGTCAATCACAAAGGATTTGAGATTAGCAACTATCCATTATGAGAGATCTAGAATGGCGATTACCTAAAATCAAGGAATATTGATACAACAGAACTTCGGGCATGATATAAAAGGCACGACACACAGCGAAGTAAGGACTAATGCTCAATCTTTGATAAAAATATATTACTTGGAGTGTAAGGCTAAGTTGAGCATCAATGCAGTTGCCACTGAAGAGTTTCCACTAGTTATCTTCATAATTCTTTTTTTGTGCAAGTTGATAGAGGAGCGACTTAGTAGATCTGATCCCAAGGAGTTTTCCAAACTGAAACCCGTGTGAAATCGGGCTCCATCAACAGTAGTATTTTCATTGAGATATGCTCTACCACCTTTCTCCATCGATATATCCAGAAACTCTCTAGTCATGCCTCCAACAATAAGGGCATTGATGTCTAGAAATCAACTTGGGGGCCAGGCTGCCCTTGCACTAGCAAAACCAAATAATTCCTCTAGTGGGTCAAGTGAATCGATTCACCAAGCTAGCTCAGCTGTACAATTACTTGAGCAATAGGAAACCTTGGGAGCCCCTATGCAAACTATCCCTGAGGTACTAACAGCCCCTCCAACTCAATGAGTCGGCATGAGTTTTTCATGCTAACTATAAAAGTTCAGCAAATAATGCAATTACTGTAAGCCCAAATGCAAACTATACAGAATCTACAGGCATAGTAATTCCAAAATCAGGAGCAAATGATGCAAAATTTTCAAGTTCACCAAGCCCAAGTTCCACCACAAGGTTCTCCTCAAAGGAACATTACTCCCGAATTACAAAATTCACCACTTCAATGTTATCTTAAAGATGATCTTAATGAACCCAATGAAGCAAAATGAAGCTGCAACATTAGCTGGCAAACGTTGGGCCATCACTGGGAAGCAGGGGAAATAAGAGGATGTCAAACATCAACATCAGGATCTTGAATATGGACATATAGTCTTCCCAGTAAAAGATATTTGAGGTATTTTAGTATAGCATAATGACGCTTTAATTATCTCAGCTACTCTAAAAGGCTACTCCATGTAGCACATTATGATTGACAAGGGAAGCTCAACTACTATTTTGTTCACTTGAGTTTATGATCAAATCAAAATCAAGGGAAAGATGGAACTATATATAGGGACACTAGTCAGGTTTATGGGAGATCCAGTTACTCCACTTGGCAAAATCAACCTACTCTTAATAGTCAATAAAAATCCAAATAGTGCCTCAATCAAATCACAGTTTGTAGTGGTTCAAACTTGCTCAGCTTACAATGTGGTGCTAGGTTATCTAGTATTGAACCAACTCAAGTAGTAATTTTGACCTTTTATTTAGCTATGAGATTTCCTACTAAACATGATATAAATAAAGTGTGTGAAGATCAAAGTCTTGCGAAGAAGTGTGAGGCAGCTTACTCATCGAGTAACCTCAACCAAAAAGGGAAAAACTCAATGGTTGCAGAGGTCAATAAATATATGTGTCTAAGTCTATATCACGATCCCCGCATCTAAGTCCCTGCTCCCCTTCCCTCTACCCAATTTCATAAGCTATGCATGTCCAACATGTACTAATAGAATCAATATATAATATTTTATTTATAACAGATGACATTTACCCCAATAGTCTAGAAAGCAAAAGGAGTCCTTGAATCAGCCTTGCTACTGCTAGCATTGTGTTATTGCTGAGATGCTACACTTATTCATGTCTTACAAATATGTGTAATCCTCAGTCCAATGCTCTGTATATACTCCGACATCATCCTCTATTTAAATGAATAAATATTAAAGTAAAAGAGAGAAATATTAAAGTCATGATAAATAATTAGCCAAAGTATTTCTAATAAAAATTGGAACTGATTTAAAATTGGAGCTCTAGATTTTTGAAAATTGGGGACCAAAATTGGAGCTCTTGATCTCTCTTATACTTATGCTACTAGGGGTTTGACAAAGTTGTGGCATCTTTCCCAAGTAGAGGTTTTAAATGAGCAAGATTAATTTGCAATTATGTAGCATTACACCTTATTTCAAATAGCAAATAGTTTAATTTAGAAAACAAGCTGAACATTGAGTTTGATAAAAATCAAGTCCGGGAAGAGAAGTTCAAGGTAAGATGCACTTTTCAATAATGAGTATAAATGGTAACTATTACCACAATAGGAATGACATCCATGATTCCTTGTTTACATAAGGAAGAACATTTGTATAGCCTTCCAATATCAACAAAGTGAAAGAAGGCCACGAGGAACCTAGGTAGCTAATTATCTTTCTGATTTAGTAAGTGGAAGAATCAAGATAACTAATTAATATGAGAGATGAAGTTCAAAGTTTTTGACTTAACTATGAATTTTATGAAGTGTAAGAAAAATGATGTGTATGAAAATACAAGTGATGTTGCTAAAAACAAATTGGTTTCTTTAGAGAGAACATATTATATATGTTATATTGGTGTTAACATGTCAACAAATATTACATTTTCATAAGAATCTAAGACCACCACATAAGGTTTTTCTTCTGAAAAGATGACAAAATAACCTATGACCAAAGCTAAATATTACATTAAAAGAAAAGAATAACAAAATAAATGCTTTCTTTTTATAGTCTTAGATAGATGACATTCCTATATCTCAGTGGATGCAACCCATAATCTACCAAGAAAGTTCTTAGTGAGAAAGCATCTCCAAACTCATCAAGATTTAGAAAAACTTCTTTGCTGATAAAAACCAATGACTCCATAGATGAAGTTCAAAATATAAAATCAAGCAAAAAAGATAAGCTCCTCTATCTAACAGGCAAAAAGTTGAATGTATGCCTCCTATGTAGAATTACAATAATAGAACAAAAGAATAGCTATGCTTTGAGAAATTACAAAACAACACAAAGAAAATAGATATAGACATCACTTTGAATCTAGTCCTATGGCTTAAAATGCTAGAAAGAAATAAGAATTAGCTTCTAAAATTGTGCAAGTTTCTAACCTTTGCATTAGCGACTAACCTAGAATAGGCTCTGGCCAGGGAGGTAGCGACCGGTGATGCCCCTGACCTAGCTGGATGTGGTAGTGGTAGCAAATCAAAAAGTTAGGGCCAACAAGAGCTAGCGACAAATCTCAACATTGGTGGCAATGAGAGCTAGTTGTGAAGAGAGCTGGTGGCATATCTCAAAATTCACCCAGGAGGGTGGGTCAGGAAAGAAGAAATCTATTTTGAATCGGGGCAAACAATGCACCCACTTCTTTTAAACAGCTTTTGCCAGCACTAAAGCATTATTATCGGCAATAATCGGAGAATTGGTGGTGCTAGGACGAATAGCACCACTAGTAATCTAGGTTTGGCTAGCACTAGAAGTGGCACCGCTAGCTTATACATATTGGTGACACTTCTAACGCCAAACTTATACTGCTAGGAAAGATTAGAAGTGTTGTAGTGCCTCCACTTGCCATTTAATTTCTTCAAGTAGTTAGCAGCCTCAGGTAACACTGCATTCATCTCATATATTGCTAACTCAAACCCTCTTTCTATATAAGCACGAGTAGCATTCGAAGTTATTCTTTCAACGTTAGCTCTAGGCCAATTCTTCTTAAAGTTTTTATACACATGCCTTATGCAAATTTGATATTTTGCACCAAGCATATGCATAGCTAGGGCTTCTACTAATCTATTTTCCATGTCACCCATCATTGTATGTTTTGAGGTGTCCATGTTCAAGGTCCTGCAACCAACTCAATGAACCAACTACAAAAATTACCACTTTCATTTTCAATCAAAGCAAATATTATTGGAAGAGACCATTGTTTCCATCTAAAGCAACTATAGACCACAACATTCCCAAGTATTTTCCTTTCAAATGACAACCATCCATACCTAGAAATGGTCTCTAGCCAAATTCGAAACCTTCAACAAAGCATCCAAATACCACAAATAATCGTTTAAACTTCTCCTCTTCATCAAGCTCATATTCCATCGTAGATAATAGATCTCTTTCTTCTATCTCCACTTTCAATGATAGAATAAACTTAAATTTTTCCTTGACATTTGCATGTACAAGGTTCACTACAGCTTCAACTCCCTGATAGCACCTATGGTATGAAACCATTATACTTAACTTGATTCTTATCTCTTTGCTTACTTTTACAAGTGAGAGCTCGGGATTGTCCCTCGTAGTAGTGGCCACATGATCTGCCATCTATGCTTGGAAGGCCATAGAGTTACCTGGCTCGTTCACATCAATACAAGTGTGATGTTTCTTCAATATCTTAACTTTAAAAATTCTCTTATCATATAGGCTTGAAGCATGGATGGACGAAGGACAGTCTTCGCTATAGCATCTAGCTATAACCTTGGGAGAATTATTTTTTAAAATAAAATTCAAAATTAGTTTTAATGTAATAATTTTCTAGGCTTATTCTGAATGCCTCCACAGTTACATATTTCATATCCTCCTCCGTACACTAAGTATCATCAACTGCCATCTCCTTCTCATATTTTACTATATTATTAACCTCATATCTAGACTAGGGGCCTAAATGAGCTGAGATGAATCGAGTACTTAGGTCAGCTCAGCTCCAAAACTAGTAAGCTATAAGTCAAGCCGAATCGAATGCTCGGCTCGGCTCCACTCCAAAACTAGTGAGCTCGAGCCAAGCCGAGCCAACTCAAATATAATTTTTTAGAAATTAATTATTTTTTAATTTAATTTACATTAAAATAAATTTTAAAATTTAGGAAAAAATTATAAAAAATATATCGACAACAACATCACAAATTACAATTCATAAATTTATAATAAAAAATATTAAACTTAAAAATTTTTGGGTAATACTAATGATATATATAATTTAAAAAATATGTATATTAAAGAAATTATGATAATTGAATAATATTTAGATATAAAAAACTATATCAACTACACTATGACAATTAAATAATTAAATATATATTACATACTATATATTATAAAGTATAATTTTTTAATATTAAAAAAATAAATGAGCTCTTGAGTTAAAATCGAGTGAGCTAGGTCCAGCTCAAACTCTCATTATAAATAAGCCGAAATGAGCTGAGCCAAATTCGAGTCGATCTCGAGCTACTCCCGAGCAACGAGTTAAATTGACACCCCTAATTAAAACTCTACATTTGAAGAAGCCATTGTAAAGTAAATCTCTTGTGGATAATAATCATCTGGCTCATTATCTCCTTTGTCCTCATCACATGGGTCTAATGCATCTACATTCTCCTCTACGTTAATTCCTACAAACCCTTATTCTTCATTCTCAACTGCTCTTTTTCTCTTACTCTCCATATTTGATAGGTGTTGTCTCAACTATGGCCCCACATTCACTACAGATGTGTCGACCTTTATGAAATACATATCCACCTTCCTCTCATTGCCATGTAGATGAAGCATGTTCAAATACTCTACCTCAGACCCAACCAGAGCAAATTTTTTAGGTTTTGTATTGGCAACAATATAGGATAATTGTAGCTTTTGTGCAAAAGGAGTGAAACAATAATTCTCAATATCAATCTTGAACTCATATAGGCTTGTATTTTCGATCGCTATTGTATATCTTTTTTATCTACCACATTCATATTTCAGCCTCTTTGTTCTAGGAATCCTGTTCTAAAAATCATCATGCCTCAAGATTATGTCATACTTACATGTGGAGACATGTGATTGCATCTAAAAGATAAAAAAGAGTTACCTAAACAAGTAGTAATCCTATGTTAGAAATTACTAACATGTCTATAGTCATCAAATGTAAAATATAATATACTCGCAATAGTATAATAATACACAATTAACTACTTCACACTGACAACAATTGGATATAACATGTGTAACATGTTTCAAAATTGAAAAATTGGACTATCAAGCTTACATGAAACTAATATGTCCTTAGCAGTTTGGATAATTGGTCAAAATAAATATAAAGTCAGTTATAAAATAAACAAAAATATCAATTCAATGATTCACAAGATTCGCTAGAAGCTACCCTATTTAATTCCTACCCTTGTCACAATTTCATTGTCTCCATCCCAAAGTCACATGCACCAGGAACCAACACCCCAAAAATAATACAAGTTCAGTTAATAAATCAACCCCCAAGCTCTTCCCATCAAACCCTATAATATAACTTGTTGACTTTTAGATTTTGATGATGATCAAAGTAGCATTTAACAAGTTTTTTAAGTTATAATAAACTTCAAGATTTGCAATGATCATTTAAGCTCGCGAAAGCTTGAGTCTCAAGATTAAACTTTAAAGATAATGACTCAAAAATAAAGAGGATAATAACTTGGAGATGAAACTTAAAGATCAAGTTAGGAACTCAAAGAATATTCAAGATGCAAAATCAACTTCAAACTAATAAATTTAAATTTTTATTTATTTTAGTCAAGTCGAAAATTTATTTTTGAAATTATTTGCTTAGAACATTCATCGTGTTAGATTTTGTAGGAAGCTTTTAATAGAGTTTTTTTTTACAAAACTAGATGACCGGTTGGAAAACTAGAAGATCAGCAAAATTTGTCAGTTCTGCTTCACCCGAAGCGATCAACTAGTTTAGATTTTCTATGCAATTAATAACTATTTTTTTACCTTTAGAACAAAACTAGTTACGAGATTTTACTTTCAACGGCTAATTTCAACCCAAGGACTATAAATAGACATGGTTGAGCTTCTCTAAATAAGTTTTTCCAACTTTATATTTATTATAGAGAAAATATCAAAGCCCTCTAGTCTAGTATTCTAAGAGTGCTTTATAATTATCAATTTTATATCAAATCTTCACTGTTTTTGTACTCAACTTGAGAGATTTTATAATGAGGCTCAATTGTCAAATTCTTATCTCTTTTCACTTATAAATGCTCCTAGGTTGTTAAAAATGAGAGTGTACAAAAGTTCTGTGTGGAGTAGATCTTGCTAGTGGAGCACGATCAATTATACGAGCGTGGTTTCATCCTAAGAAAGCGATAAGTGTGGCTTCACCTAAATGAAGCAACACTTTCAGATTTCAAGTTGATGTAAAAGCTTGGTTTCACCTTAAGAAATCCTTAAAAACGAAACAAAGACCATGAAATAAGAATGAGTGGTCTCCAAATCATATAAATCATAATATATTCTTTTTCTTATCTTACTTTACATTTATTATACTTATAATTTACTTGAGTTTCGTGAATATCTCTCTTGGTGAGTTATATTGAAATGTGATTTCTTTAAAATTATATTTTATTTATTAAACCTAATTTATTCCCTCATAGGTTGTCAATTTAGTCTTCACAACTAAAAAAAAAAAATAAAGATTTTCAAAGATGAAAACTACAAAAAAGAACAAAGATCTTCAAGAATAAAGATCTTTAGAGATGAAAAGCACAAAAAGAACAAAGATGTTCAAAATTCTCTCTCAATATTCTAATCCTATCCATAAATGTGGAAAAATCTTCATATTCCTTGTAAATCAAACTAATACCTTATCTTCAATGAAGGGAAAGGTGGGAACCGGGTAGTGCTTGCTAGCGACGATAATTCTGAAAATTCTAAAAATTTGTAGCTCTAAAAATTCTGCGGATGCTTCATCTTCGCAGGAGAAGACATCACTGTCTCCTCAAATTTTCTTGAGTGATTGCCAGTGATGAGGGCAACTCAGAGAAGGACATCTGAGAATTTTGTCACACTAAAGATTTTTAAAATGCTTTAGATCTCTACTGGATTCTGCCAGCGATGATGCTTTTTCGAGCCTTCTGAAGATTCTATAGATGCTTCCTCAAGCCCATGCTTTGGATCTCTACCCAAGTTACTATCTCCTCAAACCTTCCCAAGTGATTGTCGACAACTAAGGTCTCTAGCGGAAGGGATGGAGGGAACCAATGTGCGAATCGATTGGGCATCCGAAGAAAAGTGGGGAGCATCCTATGATATAAGGATAAGTGAGATAAAGAGTAATTTAGTATATTTACATATATAATTAAAAGTTAATTATAAATTAACTACTAAAATAAACAGAGAAACTTTTCTTAATAATGGAGTAAATTATATGGAATTATGTATAATTATGAAAAGATGAATAGTTATATATAATTATATATAATTTGGAAAAAATTATATATAATTAACCCAAATTAAAATTAGAAGTTTTAAAATAAGACAATGCAGGCAAAACAACCGTGGAATCCACATGTGGTGCAGTTTCTTCTTGGATACCAATGAAAGTGGAGACTAGATGTCTGTAATACATCCTCAGATGATGAAGGTTTTTTTTTTTTTTTTTTCAATGTTAAATTAGTTAACTCTATATAAATTTATCCATTCAGCTAAAAAGTTCACCCATCCATTTAGACCGTAAATTTATATATTTATAATCTAAAATTAAGATTTTTAAGTTTTATTTTTGTCAAAATATATCAATTTTAATTATAGAAATTATTTTAAATTATTTTATATATTTAAAATCATAAAATATTTTAAAAAAAAAAATATTTAACCGTTGGAATTATTGAAATAAAAATTATAAAAAAAACGCATTAATTTTGATGAATGACAAAATTAATTTTAAAATTAAAAATTAAAAAATTATTTAAAATATCAGAGACTATGATTGATTGTCACTTTCTCTAATGCCAGCACCGCATGGCTGATGTATTTCCCTGACTTTTAAGTCCTGAATCTTGTGATCCATCAATTATTTTGATTTGGTGGGGTGGTCTGTCGTATCTCACTCGGGACAGCGCTGAGTCCGACCCCCACCAACCACAAGTGTTAGATATCAATGTAAAAAGTAAATTGCTTCGAACATTGGATCGTCCAGATCGATTTGGATCGTTGGGTCTCTATTGTTAGCACCAGATCCAATAGAATGGAATCAGCGTGTTAGGACCGAACCGGACCTATCGGTCGACGGGATTGAGCCGGAACCCGCGGTCTTCCCTGTCTGGTCAGCCGGCATGGCTCAATCCATAATAAAAGCTCATTAAATCTTGTTTTTACATGAATTTGAATCCAAAACCTTAAGCCTTTTGATAAAGACTATAACAAATTATTCCACCGACTATATATTTTTAGACTCGAGTGTTAAAATTATCTAATTTAGCGCGGTTTATCCGGTTCGATCAATTTTGACTGACAGTTTAAACCGGATTAAACCAGACCAGAAACTTTTTTGTGGTTCGACTTCCATTCAATCAATCTTACAAGATCGATTGGAATTGTCACTACCATCGCTGTTACGGTAGTTACTGAATTTATTTCCATAAAATAATTTGGGAAGCCAACGCAGCGTAATGCTTTGGGACAATTGCAAACACTAAATGATCTGACAGGTAAATATTTGCGCGAATAACGGATTCGGATGCGGTCACTATTCTAATAATTGCATCTTTAGATTTACGACCATGGTTCGGCGTTTCGGCCGAAACGTTTCGGTTTCGGCCGAACCCGCGCCGAAACGATATTTATCGTTTCGGTTTAGGGTTTCGTCGTCGCAGCAGACAGCGTGGCGGCCGCAGGCGCGGGCGGGGGCGTGCGGGCGAGGGCGAGGGCGGCTACGGGCGACCGCGGCCGACCGCGGGCGAGGGCGGGCGAGGGCGGCGAGCTCGGGGCGGCTGCAGGCGACTGCGGGCGAGGGTGGTTGCGTGCGACTGCGGGCGAGGGCGGGCACTGCAGGTGACTGCGGGCTAGGGCGGCATGCTCGGGCGGCCGGCAGGCCGCGCGGGGAGGGCACAAGGCGGTCGGGGCAGCCGCAGGGCGTGAGGGACGGCCGCAGGGAGCGCGGAGCCACTGCAGGGAGCGCAGGCTGTCGGCGGCGAGCGCAGGGCGCGTGCATGGCGAGCTCGGCATGTGCATGGTGAGCACAGCGTGCGCGGGGCGAGCTCAGCGTGTGCGGGGCGAGCTGAGTGCGCCGGCGGCGAGCTCAGCACGCGCGGGGCGGGCACAGGGCGGTCGGGGCAGCAGCAGGCCTCGCGGGCCGGACGCAGGGAGCGCAGGCTGTCGGCGACGAGCGCAGGGCGCGTGCATGGCGAGCTCGGCGCGTGCATGGCGAGCGCGGCGCGCGTGGGGCGAGCTCAGCACGCCGGCGGCATCCTCAGCGCACTTGGGCCGACCGCAGCTCACCCACGGCGCCCACTGCGAGGTCAGGGCTCGAAACCGGCATCTCCCGCATCTCCGGCATCCCCGCGCGGCATCTCCGGCATCTCCGGCATCTCCGGCGAGCTCAACAGCCCGGCATCTCCGGCAGCTCCGCCGGCGAGGGCAGCTCGGCCGCTGAGCGCAGCTCCCCCCACGAGCGCAGGTCGGCCGGCGATGATCGTTGGCCCCGCGAGCGCAGTTCGGTTTAGGGTTTAACTGGTTAGTTTTATTTAATTAATCACGTTTAATTAAGTTAATCACGTTTAAACCGTGGAAGAGTCAATGATCAAATTTATCTGCCCTCTCAACAAGGTTCATTTCATGCTATCAATCAGCGTCTTGCCGCAATTTCCCCTGAGCACTTCGCACAGTGTGATCTTTATTTTTCATGGGTTATTGGACCACTTTTACTGTGTTGTCAATCAATATGGTTATCATTTTCATTTTGGACCTTCGATGTATGGTTATACTTCAAAACCATTGCCACGAGATCGCGCTGAGCTAGTTGTGCTGGATCGTATGCCTACAAATGTTCGTCCGGATCATCCAGGTATTGAATTTGTAATTCCACACCCAGATGTTCCAAACTCAACCGACGATGACTATGATGATTAGTTGTATTATCTTAGACTTTATAAATTATGTATGTGTGAAATACATTTTAATGAAAAGTTAAATTTGCTTATGTTAATTTTTAAATTTTAATTATATTCATATTATTTCTTGTATGTTTTTTTAATACACTAATATATATTAAAACTAGACAATATCAGTGACTAACTATCAAAATTAATTTTAATTAGCATAAATATTATTTAAAATTATTGTAAAATTAAATATAAATTTATTCATAATTTTTCAAATTTTTTCTAATTTTTTCTAATATTTTATCGTATTTTTAATTTGAAGTCAAAGTACAGTCAAAGTATAGTCAAACTCTGGTCAACGCCCAATTAATAATTTAAAAAATTCTTTCGGCCGAAATCGAAACGGCCGAAACTGAAATTGAAACGGCTGAAATGGCCGAAACGTATCGGTTTCGGCCGGTCCCGAAACCGAAACCGAAACCGAAACCGAAAACCTTGTTTACAACTATAAGCCTGATGGACTAAGAAATAAATTGTTTGACTAATTTTTATTTTTTATTTTTTTATAAAAAAAATATTATTAATTATTTTACATTATTTTTTTATATTAAATCATTATAAAATTAATTTAATATTTTTTAAATTTAATTAAACTTTAATTATTCGGTTGTTAGTCGAATTAGAAATAAAATTATTTAATTTTTTTTTAAATTTTGAAATCAAACGGTGACGAAAGATCCGGATCCTTAATTTATAAAAAGCAAATAAATTAAATAAAAATTTTAAATCGATCTATTATTTCGAATCGTACATTTGGATTTGTAGGATTCAGATTGGAGGGCAGAAAGTCGCGTCCCTTATCACGTGGGGATTGATGGCCTCTGCCCGTGCCTTATCATCATGCCGAGTATAGAACACGTTCGGGTCGATTAAACTAACCAAAAATTAATTTCTACCGACGGTTAAACGATCAGCGAGTCATGATCAAAATTTAAGCAAATATTAACATTACGATGTTTAAATAAGTAAATACGGATACAAATATCTTAAGTATCAATTTTATGATTTGTATTATCTTCTCGCATCTCAAAAATTATAAGTTCAAACCTTACTTTTAGTATTATTTCTAGTAACATTTTATTGTTACCGAAGGTTATGTGCAACTAATTTTGTTATTCTTCCCAACCCAAATGAAACCTTAAATTTCTAGTAACATTTTTTTTTTTTTTTGGATGCAATTATTCTGTTTTATCTAACAAAAAAATATTTTTCTGCTAAAGAAGAAATTTTCTTTTTTTTTTTATCCCTATTAAGCTTTTTATTTGATTCAACTCAAAATCTAAGCTTTTTATTCAATTTGGCCCGTATTTGGGTAGGTTTAATCCAACTCAGCCCTTTTCTCCCCCATGACATTGATCTGACACTTTTCTTCTGATTTTGCCATTGGTTTGCAGCAGCAATTGGTTGACTGAAAATAGAGTTTTATTATTTTATTTTTTTTAAACTATTCATTATCTTCAATCTTTGCCGAGTTTGATTCTGAGAGTGGCAATATTATTTTTAACGATGAACATAATCTATTTATCGTATTAATTTTATATATTTTAGAAATCGAATTTTAACTTTTAAAAAAATTAAGAATCGGAATTGTATCGGTTTAAATTAAGAATCGGTTTTGAACTGATTCTAAAATTGTTATACCGATTTTTTTTAATTATTTATTTTAAAATATTTTATTTTACAATAAAATCTTATAAAAATTTAAATTTAAATACACACAATACACAAATTTTTCCAAAAATTTTATTTTATTCATTATACTCCTATAAAAAAATAATTTAAAATATATTAATATACATATAATATAAAAAAAAATTTCTCCCTGTGGATATCTCTTTTTTCAACTATGTTCTCTTTTTGTGTAAGCAAACTGAGCCATGTTCTCCTTCTAACCATTTCTCCTCTTGCACAAGCAAGCCAACTACTGTTTTGGCATCTCAATTATCTCTTTTCTTTAGCGCCATTGCTATCTCACTACATCTCTGGACAGGATTCCGTCTTGACAAACATGAAGCTTCTGCCCCCGACTGCCCCCTTTTCCATCTCAAATTAGAGCAGTGTATTCATTTTTCTGATTTAGAGTTCTCCAATATGGATAATATAGTTCAATTTCAGATTTATTCTGGTATTGAGTTGTTTGTCAAGATGTCAATGATAAGATTTCAGTTTTTGGTTTTAATAGTTATGTTGGAGTGCATGTAATGTATTCGCTATTTAGTGAATAATTATTCATCATTTTATTTTATTACGTTTATTTGTCACTATTAATATACTCACAATTTTATATCTCATATTTATTTTTTTAATACAAATGTACTTATTTTTCTATTGTCTTATGTTCATTCACCTTTATATAAGTATATTAATTTGTACAGATTATTAACGTATGTGAACAAAACTAGCAGTTTGTTTATTCATCTCTTTAATTGTGAAAAGAATGTTTATCCTCCCCAAGTTTCATGGATTGCACTACCTTCAAAATATATTTTGTATATTTAGTAATAATTGGTTGTTCAATTGATTTTGCTAATGATGATATTCTTATTTTAAAATTGAAGTACATGACGTATTTAGTGATTAATGGACTGTCGAGAGCTACCGTGAATAAATTTGATACAAAATATTTTTTGCTACAAAATGACATTTTCTTTTGCTACACAATGACAAAGAACTAATATGTTGCATCTCTTATGATATTGTGTAATACATACCAATGCATGATATTATATATGGAGTTTAGTTACATATTGTTTTAGGTCTTGCATATGGACATGTGTGTTGAATGATTCAAAAAAATTGTTTTATATGCTAAATTGTAATTGGTATTTCTTGCAAATATACAAGTCATTTTTTAGTTGTATGATTATATTACGTCTCTCAATTATAAATATTATTGTCATTCAAGTACTTATAAAAGTGAAATACATATTAATTAAATAATAAATAATTGTACAATATACTATAATACTTATGGGCTATCCTGATGCTTTAGGATCAACGTATAAAAAATGTTACCAACTGTTAGCACTTCTGGCATAGTACCAATAATTACCAATACTTTTTAAGAAGCGTCAGATTAATCTAATATAACTCAGCACGTGCGACCGACATCTATTTTCTGCAAATGAATCAAATCTCTCATATCTCTATGCCCCTTTTGTTGACTTAACTGTATTTCGAATTTGGATTTTTTGGAGAGTCCTAGTTAAATTAGAATTCATATTAGAAAGTAATTTAGTAGGTCTAATCTTTCTCTGAGTTTGTCTTCTACTAGAAGACTTAGATTAGTTAAATTCTTATTAGAGTCAGTATTTTATTTTGACTTAAATTCAGTCAGGCCATATCTATAAATACCTTATTTATCTAAAGATTTTAATAGAGTGAAACATAGAGACATAGATCAAAACTTTCAAAACGCGTTGTGATCGGTAGATACTTAGTCTCTTGTGAGAGTTGGTAACATTAAAATTTTACCTTTATCATTATAATCTCCTCTTTCTTTCTCATTAATATAATATACTTTGTATCACCTTTGCCAGTGGAGTAGGTCGTAGATCGAACTACATAAATCTCTTATGTACTATGTTTTTATTTTTTTATTTTTTTCTACATCATGAATTGTGATGAACATCGATATTTATCACAATAAATTGATATCAGAGTTTGGTTCATTATGTCTACTACTCGATGTAGAGAAATTCAATGAAAAGCAAGAATTTCCTATTTGGCAAATAAGAGTTTGTATAATTCTTACTCAACAAGGATTAAGAAATATATTGGACAATGTCAAGTCTGAAGATATCACCGAAAGTATCTGAAAAAATCAGAATACTAGTGCACATAGCACAATCATTCTCAGTCTCACCGATAAAGTACTCTATCCGTTTCTTCATGAAACATCACCTTCAGAGCTATGAAAAAAGTTAGAGAAATAATATATGAGTAAGTTTATTTTAAATCGAGTTTACCTAAAGTAGAAGCTTTTCAATTTTTGAATGAGAGAAGGTACAAATATAGTTTATCATCTTAATGCTTTTAATAAACTAGTCTCTCAATTATTAAGTATTGATGTTAAAATTAAAAATGAAGATAAAATAATTATTTTATTATCGTCTCTAGTTCTTCTCTTGAGAATTTGAAGACTACTCTCATGTATGGTAAGAATTTAAAATTTGATGATATTTCTACTACTCTTCTATCTAATGAATATTTAAAAAAGATTAAAGAAAATGTGTCACACTCAGAAGCATTGATTGTCAGATGTCGTATCAAAGAAAAATCAAAGACAGGTCATTCTAGATCCAAATCCAAAGGAAAAAATTTTAAGAATTGTAAGAAAATGGGATATGTAATTGAAGAGTGTTGAAAGTTCAAAGCAAAAAAAGAGAAAGAATCTCAGTATAAAGAGTAAGTCAAAGAATAAATGTCAGTTACTAAAGAAAATTCTGATGATAATTATAGTAATGTTCTCTCTATTAGCTCTAAGTTTGATCGTTATCATGATATTTAGATTCTTGATTCTGGTTGTTCTTACCATATGTGTCCCAATAAGGATTGGTTTGAAGACTACAAGTCTTATGATGGTGATTTAGTTTTGATGAGTAAGAACAATTTATGCAAAACTGTTAGAATTGGAACAATCAAAATTAAGATGTTTGATAATATTATTAGAACTCTTACTGACATTAGACATGTTCCTGATTTAAAAAAGAATTTAATCTCTTTGGGTGCTTTGGATTCTGTTGGTTATAAATATTCTACTGAAGGTGGAGTTTTTAAGGTTGCTAAAAGCTCATTGATAGTGATGAAGGACCTAAAACATGAAAATCTGTATGAATTAATAGGAAAAACTGTTGAAAGTGCAGCAGCAATTTCTCAGGTTTTTTCTTATATGACCCACTTATGGCATATGTGTCTTGGTCATATGAGTGAGCAAAGTTTAACTGAACTCAAAAAAAAAATTATTGAAAGGCCTCAACTCATACAAATTGAATTTCTGCGAGCATTGTCTTTATGGTAAATAGTTCAAGGTAAAGTTTAACACCACTACTTATTGCACTAAAGGCTTAATTGATTATATTTATTTTGATATGTGATGCTCTCCCATCCATCAAAATCTAGTGCTCATTATTTTATTAATTTTATTGATGATTTTTTCAGAAAAGTGTGGATTTATTTTTTGCATCACAAAGCCAAAATATTTTCTATTTTCAAATGGTGGAAAACTTCAGTTGAAAAAAGGACAGGCAGAAAAATCAAATAACTGAAAAGTGATAATGGTGAAGAATACAAATCAATAGAGTTTCTCAAATTCTATGAAGATGCAAACATCAAACACCACTTTACCATTCTAGGAAAACCTCAACAAAATGATATGGCTGAAAGGATGAACAGAACTTTACTGGAGAAAACGTAGTATATTCAGTGTAACTAATCTTGACAAGGATTTTTGGGCAGAAGCAGTCAATACAACATGTTTCATTGTGAATCACTCCTCTCAAACAGTCATTGATTATAAAACTCCTGAAGAGGTATGGACTGATGAACCTACAAATTATTCTTCTGTATAGATTTTTGGTTGTCATGTTTATGTGCGTGTCATTAAAAATAAGTTAGATGCACGTTCCAAAAAGTATATTTTCTTCGATTATGTCAAATGTGTTAAGGGTTATTGTTTGTGAGATCCTACTATTTCTAATATAATTATTGAGAGAGATATAGTATTTGATGAAAGTATTATATTAAAATCTCTCAAGAAAGATTCCAGTGATATAATGCAAGTAGAGGTGGAGCATGTAATTCTTTTAAAAGAAAATATTCAGAGTGTGCCAAACTTTCAAGAAAATTCTAAGAATCAAAATTCTGAGAAGACTCCATTCAAAGATCTCAAAGAAACATAAAATCATCCGAAATGTATGGTTTTGAAGATATGATAGCTTTTACTTTATTTACTGACATTAGTGATCCTTCTTCGTATAAAGAAACAGTGCAAGATAAGAATTCTTTTCAGTGGCAAGTTGCTATGAATGAAGAGATGGATTTCTTTCAAAAGAATCATACTTGAAACTTGGTGAAACTACCAGAAGGTGCTGCAAGGAAGATTCTCGGTATGAAGATTAATCAAAATCGAAAGCATGGCAAGTTATAGCTCAAATAGAGCAAGTATCTCAAGAAGATTATTTCTCGTCTTCACTCAACTATATCCTTCTACAGATGAGGAATATTCATATATGGAGAACATCACATTCTCAAGTGCTATTAAAAGTCTAATGTATGCTATAGAACACAGTTTAAGAAG
Source organism: Trichopus zeylanicus subsp. travancoricus (assembly GCA_005019695.1). Classification (NCBI taxonomy): domain Eukaryota; kingdom Viridiplantae; phylum Streptophyta; class Magnoliopsida; order Dioscoreales; family Dioscoreaceae; genus Trichopus; species Trichopus zeylanicus. The sequence continues at coordinate 322,267 of RXID01022475.1, forward strand.
CCAAAATTGTTGGTTATATCGATTCAGACTATACTAGAGACCTTAATCAATGATGATCCCTCATTAGTTATCTTTTCACTCTTTGTAATGGACCTATTAGTTGGAGGTGTACCTTACAGTCAATTGTGGCATTATCTATAACAAAGTTCGAGTATATGGCAGCTACAAAAGTAGTCAAAGAAGTTCTATGGTTAAAAGGATTGGCAAGTAAAGTTGATTTTTCTCAATGTATTCTTCCTATTTTTTACGACAGTTAGAGCACCATATACCTTACAAAGAACCAAATATACCACGCTAGATCAAAGTACATAAGTGTTCAATTTTACTTTATTCGAGACATTATTGAAGGCAGCGAGATTTTTTTACAAAAGATTCATATTTTAAGAAATCCTACAGATATGTTGATGAAAGTGATTCTGATTGACAAGTTCAAGCTTTGTTTGGACTTGATCAATATTCAAAGCCATTGATCTTGCCCTATGAGGTAATGGTGAAGGCATCTATTGAAGATTCAAATTTAAGGAAGAAGAAAATTTGAGACAAGGTGGAGATTGTTGACTTAGTTATGTCTTGAATCCAGATTTTTTTGAAAAATTCTAATTAAATTAAAATTCATATTAAGAAGTAATTTATTGGGCCTAATCCTTCTCTAAATTTGTCTTCTACTAGAATACTTCGATTAATAAAATTTTTATTTGAGTTAGTCTTCTACTTTGACTCAAACTCAGTTAGGTCATATTTATAAATATCCTATTCATCTAAGGATTTCAGTAGAGTGAAATAGAGAAATATAGATCAAAACTTTCAAAATATCTTGTGACGGTTAGGCTATTAATCTCTTGTGAGAGTTGGTGATGTTGAAGTTTCATCTCTATCATTATAATCTCCTCTTTCTTTCTCATTAATACAATATCCTTTGATTTGCCTTCGCTAGTGGAGTAGGTTGTAAACCGAATCATATAAATCTCTTGTATGTTATTTTTCTTCTTTTCTATTTTTCTTCTACATCATAAATTATAGTAGACGTCGGTATTTAGTGCAACACCCTTCGACCTCTAACGACCTCCCACAATCTCACACAAATTCAAACCTCTAACACACTTCGACATTAGCCCTAGCCTTTTATTGTATCTTAAAACTCCTTCCTCCAATGAACACCAACCTCCTTCTTCCAATGCAAACCTTCAATAGAAGGGTTGACCTCCAACTTCGACAAACTCAAAATTGGACCCCCACCCCTCCCCCCAAAACCAAAACCAAGCTAGGCTCAGCCTAAATTGAAACCAAGTTGAATTAAATTGACTTAAACTTAAGTTAAAGTCCAGCAGACTTGAACTCTATAAAAATTCAATACACGGTCAAACTCAATTCAAGATAAATAAAATTAAACTCAAACTCGAATCATATTAGTCTCAATCAAACTAATTAGGGTCAAGCTAAGTCTCACTGGGTGTGCAGAATCTTCAACAATACTCCGAGATTGTTATGAAACAAAGGGTGATATTTCTATCCCAATTTGACCCAAAATTAGTTTGAATAGAACTAAATAAGGTCAAAACTAAGTCTCACTAGGTATGCTACAAAAGTTATTAGCCACACTTTAAAGCTAAGTCAATCCAAAAGCATTAGCAATACTTTAATTCAAACTGAACTAAGGTAGACTCGAACTTGCCCAGTCCATCAGTCATAATGCCTTGTTTAAATGATGTCAACCAATAACACACTCAAAGTCGTTAATCACACTTTAAAACCAATCAACCCTAGAAGGCGTTAATGATGCATCTTCCAAGCTAAGCTAACCCAAAAACATTGGCAATGCTTCAAATCAAAGTAAACTGAGATAGGCTTAAACTCGCTTAATTAGTCGGTCATAATTTGTTCAAACGAAATTAATCACCAACATGCTCAAATCTATCAGGCCACACTTTCAAGCTATACCCAACTCCATAAGCCGTTAATGACACTATCAAACTAAAAAAATTAATTGCCAACACGCTCAAAACTATCAAGCTATACTTCTAAGCTATACCCAACTCTATAAGTCATCGGTGATGCTGCCAAACCAAAGAAGTTAATCACTAACAAACTCAAAGCTATTGGCCATACTTCAAAGCTATATCCAACCACAAGCCATTGGTGATGCTATTAAACCAAAAAAGTTAATTGTCAATACACTTAAAACTATCAGCCACACTTTAAAGCTATACTCAGCCCCTTAAGCCATTGGCGATGCTACTAAATCAATAAAATCAAACCAACAATACGCTCAAAGTCGTTAGCCATACTTCAAGTTAGTCAACCCCAGAAGCAATTGGCGATGCGCCCCTTCAAGCTAGTCAATTCCATAAGCAGTTGACAATGAGCCCTCAAACTATTTAGCCCCATGAATAGTTGATAATGCACTTTTCAATCTAGTCAATCTCATAAGTAGTTGATAACACACCCTCAAGCTAGTCAACCCCACAAACAGTTGATGGCACACCCTTCAAGCTAGTTAATCTCAAAAGTAGTTGGTAATGCACACTTTAAACTAGTCAACTCTAGAAGCAGTTAACGATTTGCTCTTTTAAGCTAGTCAACTCTAAAAGTAGTTGGCGATGGACTCCTAATGCTAGTCAACCCAATAGCAATTGATGACGCCCCTTTTCAAAGTAGTCAATCCCAAAAGTAGTTGACGATACAATTTTCAAAGTTATACCCAACCTCATAAATTATTGGTGATGCTACCAAATCAAAAAGAGTTATCACATACACCTTATTAGGTATGAACATACTTTAATGTCAATGATGTTATCGCTAATATTTTATTAGATAACAAAAATACTCCAGTCCAAATAAAGTTATCACAGACATCTTATTAAATAATAAAAATACTTTAAATCATAAAGTTATCATTTCAAATTATGTAGTTATTATTGATGCTCAAATCTACTGGAAACACTTCAAACTTCTCACATTCTCTTTCATGTCCCATCAGATGATGTCATCAACACCTATGAAATACTAGATCGATCTAAGTCAAATGCCATAGAGTCTAGCATAAGGAGAGCAAGGTAGCAGTACACATCAAAGCTTTTTTTCCTCTCTTTCTCTTTTTCTTTATTCATTTTTATGTTTTCTATAATTTTATAATAAAATTCGTTATAAAGTAATGGTATATTCTTACTTAAGTCATGCATCTTTTCTTAAAATTAGTCAAATACTTTCTTCTTGTTATTTCTTATGTCACTATTTTATTAGTTAGGTTTTGCGTTTTAGGAGGTTCCTAATAATTATCGAGATAATTAACAATAGAGGTTTGCACTTTTTGAAAGTTAATATTTCCATTATACCTAATAATATATTTTAAATTAAAATAAAATTTTATTTATGATTCGAGATTACTCCTCGGAGTCTTCGCTACTCTCAGGCTACCAAAATTTATCTCACAGTATCCCAAACTCATCGGTAGATGAGGCTCACTGGGATCTTGCACACAGCGAATGACACATCTTCCATAAATCATGCATGCACAGCCCTCACCTATGAATACTTGCCCATTGAGGGAATATCCTTCATGTACTAAAGCATGAACAGGGGCACATAAAGCCCAGTGTTCAAAAAGAGATAAAATTTAAGCAAGAAAATCAACAACGCTTTATACATGTCTCAAACTCATCGATGGGTGAGGCCCAATGGGCAATACAAAAGACTAACACATAAATAATTATACCGATATATTAACATAACAGACATCAATAGAACTAAACGTTCTCTTGCCGCCTCAAATTGGGCAACTAATGATGCTTTCTCCACTCAATAGGTTGTCCCATGTTGGTCTTTATAGTTTTGATAATGAGCAAACTTTGTATTTAATCAATTTCATGAGCATTGTGTAGATAGAATCAAGTCAACTCCAAAATGAAGATCAAGTCTATTCAGAAGACTCAAGTGTAAATAAACATAAATACAATATTGAAGATGAGACATGATGGTGAATCAATAGACAAAACTTAGAGAATTGAAGATGGTTTGAACAAGGCTTAACAGATCATCAAAGTCAGCTCACTAAGTTTAGAATTTTTATTTGTTGTTTGAGTCAAAGGTATGCTTTTTGAATTCTTAATTTAGAGCTTTGGTTGATACTCAAACATATCTTAGAATATCTTCACCAGTTTATCATTTATCTAAGGTCAGTCTTAAGAAGATGTCAAACTGGGAACCAAAGTTACAATGAACCAATAAATTTTTTCTATTAACTTCAAATGCCTGAATTTTAGCATTTGAACGCCTAAATCTTGCAGAATAACTCTAAAATTACTTATAACTTCAAACACTCAAAGATTTAGAAGCTGTAACTTCTAGATTTTTCATGTTTAGGGTTTAGGGTTTAGGGTTCGAATGCCCAGTGTTTTAGTCAGATGTTTGACACTGTAGAGTTCAGGCGCCTAAACCTATATCCGAATATGTGATATCAGTTATAATGGCTAGCTAAATATAGCCATTGGGATGTTTCGGACATCCAAACAGCATAGCATACAACGATGAGCTCTCTCACCAATAGGCATATGAGGGCTTGGAGTCTGTTCAGTTTAGGATTGTTACATCTCTGATTCTTTCTGAGAAAAAGAAACAAGCTTTCCTAAGCCTCTAGCCTCCAATTGCTCTAAACTTTGATCTTCAACTTTTATATCCTCTTACTATTGTACTCATCTTGAAAGACTATTATAAAAAGACAATTTGTACTTTATTTTTATCCTCTTTGTTTGTAAATCTCTTAGGGTATCAGGAACGTGTGGGGGATAAATATCTAATGTAAGATTCAATTCTTGCCTGTTGGAGTAAAAGTTGTATAGGCATGGCTTCACCCAAAGGAAGCGGCACTCACGGTTGTGAGTTAGTGTAAAAGTTTGATTTTGCCTTAAGAAGTGACGACTTTAGTAGAGTCCAAGTCTTTAAGGCCGAGGCGAGGATCGTGGAGTAAGCACGGTTGGTCACCGGTCACCGAACCATATAAAAAATCACGATACTATCTTTACTTTATTATTTACTTTTTACATTCATGATTGATTTATTGATTGAAGATTTCTGCTTTTGCAATTGGATTGTGAATTTGATTTCAATTTCAAAAATCGTGTATTGTATTCCAAAATCTAATTCACCCCCTCCTCCCTCTTAGCTTGCCATTTTGGGTTTCATCCTGAAATATGAAGCTAGCTAGCTCAAGATCTATTGTGGGGCTCTCATGATTTTCAAGGATGTAATTCTCCACCTATCAAAGGCTACCATTCATATTGTTGAGACATTGCATCATCTCCAACATGGCCTTCATAATCTTCTCCTTCACCTTATTCACAAATTTCTCATGACCTTGCAAACTTACGGTTGGTTGTGGATTGTCTTGAGTGTCAATTTGCCCCTATGCATACCACCTCACCCTTCAAGGATGTCTAGGTTTGGATGAGCTCTCTCCAATATCAGGTTGACCTTCCTCACTAGCGAATAGGTGCATCTTGGCAACATCTAGTTGTAATATTATTATTTGCACATATATAAACTCATATCTAGTTAGTTCCATGCATATATAAATAAAATAACCGATATATCAGCACTTCCACCCATATCTAATACCTTCCACCCACGACAAAGTATAACAATCTATATCTAATCTCTTCCACCTATATCTAATTAGTAGTGAGCATATATAAATAGAACAACTAACATACAACTACTTATGCTTATATATAAATGATAATTGTTACCTAATTGGGTTCTAGGCTTCTTATTGTCACAATTATAATTGATAATCTTTATACTCCACTACCACCATAGCCTAGTATAAGGGAGTATACATTGAAGTCTAACCACCTCCTTCTCATGATCATTTCATGAGACCAAGCGATAGCAGGTTGCAGCAACCCCTCACATAGCCAACAAATATTATCTCTCCTTGCACTCCTTGTTGAATCTTGCACACAGTGGATGACAAGTCTTCCATAAGCCATGCCTGCACAGTCCTTGCCTATGCATACTTGCCCATTGAGGAAATGTCCTCCATATACTAAAGCATGAATGGGGGCATGTGAAACCCAATGTTTGAAAAGAGATGAAAGTTAAGTAAAAAAAATTAACAACGTCCTCATGAATTCTTCCTCCTCTTGTTTTCCCTATAGAAGAATGTTGCTCCACAAAAGGCCAACTACATGATCCTTGTGCTTGTCCACTTATCTTCTCATCTTTTGCTCTTTTTAAGAGGTCATCGACTAACCCATCATATTGAATTTCACTCTCTTCCCAAAAATTAGAAGGCCCAACAAAATACAAATATTCTCTGTCCTGAATTAGAAGTACTACACTCCAAATCTAAAGCCACATTTAATGTCTTCACAAGACAGAAGGATTTCATCCAAAAGAGATTTCTCATCCATGGTATTTGGATAGTCTAACAATTGGCCAAATGGTGTTGTTCAGAGAAGATGAAAATGATTTTGTCATGTTTACCTATAATTTTTCCATCTTTGATCCTAAGGTTAAGAACCATCGTTGATAGATGATGAGATTCTTCTTAGAAATCTTCAACATCTTCAATCTAGAATATGACAGTAGATACAAATGGTCAGCCTATAAACACTTCAAACAAATAATAAATATTTTCAGATATAAATAATTATTTTTGTCATAATATATACATTATCCTTCAATCAAATAATAAATATTTTTATGCGTATATAATTATTTTTGCCACCATATACACATAATACTTCAACTAAATACTAAACACTTCCACACATTGATAATCATTTTTACCACAATATATATAGAGATATATATATATATATATAATATATATATATATATACATATGTCAATTTTGTTCACAACCATGTCAAAATGTAAGCCAAGTTCAATGACTATAGTCCGTGTAAATATCAAACTTTAATAATTCAAATCCCAATTTAACAAACCCTAACTTATAATTTAAATGTGTTCCAAACAAAATCCTAAATTTCCTAATTCTACCATAATTCACAAAATACGAATCCCTAAATGTGCTATTTATACCTTCATCTTCTGAAATTCAAACCACAATTCAATAAATTTGCAATCCAAAATCCAAGTTGATATCTCAAAATAAAATACTAAATTTCTCGATTCTATCACAACTCACAAAATATAAATTTCTAAATATGTGATTTGTACTTTCATCTTCCAAGAGATGAAGGTGTGGCACTGGAGAGACAGAGGATGCAGTGAACACACACAATCAGTGGAGACACACGACCTTAAGAAGAAAAATAACAACGGAGATATATATTCTAAAAGACGGAGGAGGGTGGCTGGGTAGTGGAAATGCCGGTAAAGATCGCGGACACGGTGATGGGGTTGTGAGAGAAGAGAAGCTCTAAAGAGATGTGGGGCTGATTTTTTTCTTAGATCATTGTTTAAAAGGTAATGAAGAAATGGCAAGATAATGAGGCTAAAAGGGTAAATCTAATAAGCACCTAAGATTTATTCATCCATTTATGTTGTAAATCTAAACATTTAGAAGTCAGATGCGTTGTTGTCCTTCTGAAGTAGCGACCTTGTTTTTTCTGATGAGTGCAGCCACCAGTTCAATCAACAAAACCAAAAACCAAAAAAGAATACCAAAGAGGATCACCACATGATCATCCTGCACCAGCACCGCAGCCCTAGCTTCACCGTGGGTGTCCGACAAGAATCTTCTACGCTTTTCGTTTGGCAGCACCCCTAAACATCAAGAGGTTGACATGACAAAAACACATTTACAGTCTAAAAAAATCATGATTTGTCGTTTCGGCCCAAACCGAGCCGTTTCGGCTGGTCCCAAACCGAAATCCTATTTTGGGTTTCGGTTAAGATTTACTGTTTATTATTGTTTATTACTGTTCATCTTCACCAACAAACTCGGGCGGAGCTCACTGGCGAGCGCGCTGGCGGGAGAGCGCGAGCGGGAGCTCGCTGGGCTCGTATGCGCGGGCGGGAGCTCGGCGGGCTCGCGTGCGGGGGTGGGAGCTCACTGGGCTCTTTTTTTTTTTTTTTGTTGGGTGGGGGGCGGGAGACCTCACGCCCGCTTCGTGTTCGAGCCTAAAGGCCCTGTGCACTCGCTAGTTTACCACCTCCCTCGCCTATCTCGCACCCTCACCGACTGACCCGTACTCCTGCAAGATGAGGCCGGGCTTACACTGGGGCCAACGCTATCGCCAATTTGATTTCGACGTCCTTATCAGTTTCTATCAGATATTGTTCACGTACATAATATTATTCACGTAATTATTCTTTTTTTTTTTTAATTTTTAAATATATTAGAATTTTTAAATTTGAAGTTAAAAAATAATTGAAATAAAGTTAAATTTTAGTCAAAATATAATTTTCATTTTGGACTTTTGATGTATGGTTATACTTCAGAACCGCTGCCACAAGATCGCGCAGAGCTAATTGTTCTGTCTCATATATCTACAAATGCTCGTCCGGATCATACAGGTACTGAATTTGTAATTCCACACCCAAATGTTCCAAACTCAACTGATGATGATTATGATGATTAGTTGTATTATTTTAGAATTTATAAATTATGTATGTGTGAAGTACATTTTAATGAAAAGTTAAATGTGCTTATGTTAATTTTTAACTTTTAATCATATTCATATTATTTCTTGTATGTTTTTTTAATACACTAATATATATTAAAAGTAGACTATATCAGTAACTAACTATCAAAATTAATATTAATTAACTAAAATAATATTTAATATTATGGTAAAATTAATCATAAATTCATTCTAAATTTTTCAAATTTTTTCAAATTTTTTTTAATATTTTATCGTACCCAATTAATAATTTAAAATAATCTTTCGACGGAAACCAAAACGACGTATTGATTTCGGTAGGTCCCGAAACTGAAATCGATACCGAATTAACGTGTGAATCTTCTCCTTAACCCTCCCCTACCCTAATAAATAGATCTCACATGCTCCACAACAAATCGCTATATAATAATCATGGTTTAGAGTTTCGGTTTCGGTTTCGGTTTCGGGACCGGCCGAAACCGATACGTTTCGGCCGTTTCGGCCGTTTCGGTTTCAGTTTCGATCGTTTCGGTTTCGGCCGAAAGAATTTTTTAAATTATTAATTGGGCGTTGACCAGAGTTTGACTATATTTTGACTGTCATTTGACTTCAAATTAAAAATACAATAAAATATTAGAAAAAATTGAAAAAATTTGAAAAATTATGAATGAATTTATACTTAATTTTACAATAATTTCAAATATTATTTAAGCTAATTAAAATTAATTTTGATAGTTAGTCACAGATATTGTCTGCTTTTAATATATATTAGTGTATTAAAAAAATATATAAGAAATGATATGAATATGATTGAAATTTAAAAATTAACATAAGTAAATTTAACTTTTCATTAAAATGTATTTCACACGTATATAATTTATAAATTCTAAGATAATATAACTAATCATCATAATCATCATCGGTTGAGTTTGGAATATCTGGATGTGGAATTACAAATTTAGTACCTGAATGATTCGGACGAGCATTTATGGGCATATGAATCAAAACAATTAGTTTTGCGCGATCTCATGGCAGCGGTTTTGAAGTATAACCATATATCGAAGGTCTAAAATAAAAATTATATTTTGACTAAAATTTAATTTAATTTAATTTTAATTATTTTTTAACTTCAAATTAAAAAATTATAATATATTTAAAATTTTTTAAAAATAATGAATAATTACGTGAATAATATTATGTACGTAAATAATATCTGACAGAAACCGATAAGGACGTCGAAATTAAATTGGCGACAACATTGGTCCCAGTGTAAGGTCAGTCTCATCTTACGGGAGTGCGAGTCAGGCTAGCGAGCGCACGAGATAGACGAGAGAACGGTGGTAGACTAGTAAGAGCGCAGGGTTTTTGGGTTCGAACATGAAGTCGCGCGAGGTCCTCCCCACGACCCCCCCCCAACCCGCGCGAGCTCGGCGAGCTCCCGCCCGGCCGCCTGTCCGCCCGGAGCTCCCGCCAAACCCCCAGCCGCCGCCCCACCCCCCCCCCCCCCCCCCCGGCGCGAGCTCGGCGAGCTTCCCCCCCCCGACCGCCGCCCGCCCGGAGCTCCCGCCCCCCCAACCCGCGCGAGCCGGCGAGCTCCCGCCCGCCCGCTCGATCCCCCACCCCCCCGCGCGCGGCCGGCGAGCTCCCGCCCCCCGCGAGCGATCCCGCGAGCTCCCGCCCGCGCGATCTCCGCCCGAGCCCCGGCGAGCTCCCGCCCGCCCGCGCGAGCCCGGCGAGCTCCCGCCCGCCCGCGCACGCCCGGCGAGCTCCCGCCCGGGCGCTCGAGCCCGGCGAGCTCCCGCTCCCGCTCCCGACGTGCGTTCGTTGGCGAAGATGAACAGTAATAAACAGTAAACCCTAACCGATACGAAACCGTAGGTTTCGTTGCGTTCCAGCCGAAACCGAAACGTTTCGGCCGAAACGTTTCAGTTTCGGCCAAAACTACTTGATAATAATACATCACACAGGGTAGACACTCAAAACAAATTAGTTGCCTACAATGCTACCTTCTACACATAAGCCTCATCTTCCTCACATCGCCATCCTCCCCAGCGCCGGCATGGGCCACCTTACTCCGGCCCTAGGCCTGGCCACCGCTCTGGCCCTCCGCAACAGCTGCATTCTCACCCTCATCACTCCCACCCCCACCGTCTCCATCGCCGAGTCCAATAGCCTCGCCGCTTTTCGCTCCGCCTTCCCCGCCGTCCATTTCCTTGACTTCCCTCTCGCCCCCCTCCCCGACTCTCCGGCCGCCAACATGGATCCCTTCTTCCTCCAATGGGAGGTCATCCGCGCCTCCGCCAACCGTCTCCCAGACCTCATTGCCACCTCTTCGGTTCCCGTCACCGCTGTTGTGATAGATATTAGTCTAGCTTCTGCTTTCCTGCCCGTTGCTAAAAGCCTCGGGCTCCCCGGGTATGTACTCTTTATCTCCTCCAGTCTCATGTTATCTCTAGTTGTCGCCTTCTCAGACAAAGAGGCTGTGGCTACCGATAACATTGATAGTATCAAGATCCCCGGCTTATTCCCCTTGCCGAAGCAATGGCTCCCCCCGCCACTCCTTGACCGGAGCCATCTCTTCACCGTGCGGTTAACAGAAAACGGCCGCGCGCTTCGGGATGCAGCAGGCGTGCTAGTGATCACATTGGAGGCCATGGAGCCGGAGACACTGGAGGTGCTGAATAGTGGAAAGGTAGCGCCGTGGCTACCTCCGGCGTTTGCCGTGGGACCGCTGCCACCGCTGCCGTCCCTGGAAGGGACGGCAGGGACGGCATCGGAAGCAGTCCTAGCATGGCTGGACGCGCAGCCCAAAAACTCCGTAATCTACGTGAGCTTCGGGAGCCGTTCAGCCATGACGCCGGAGCAAATCCAGGAGCTCCGCTCCGGGCTGGACCGGGCCGGGTGCCGATTCTTGTTGATGGTGAAGACGAAGAAGGTGGACAAGGAGGAGGAGGGCAAATACATAGAAAGAATAGGAGAGAAAGGTTTAGTTCTGAATGGATGGATCGAGCAACGGAGAGTGTTGGGGCACGAAGCGGTGGGCTGGTTCTTGAGCCACAGCGGATGGAACTCGATAGTGGAGGCGGCGGAGAAGGGGGTTCCTTTGCTGGCGTGGCCGGCAGGCGGGGATCAGAGGGTGAACGCGGAGGTGGTAAGGAGGAGCGGGCTGGGGATATGGGTGGAGCAGTGGAGCTGGGCCTCCAGCAGCGGCGGCGGAGAAGGGGTCGTGAAGGGGGAGGAGATCGCGGAGAAGGTCAAAGAGTTGATGGCGAGCTCCGAGCTGAGGGACTCCGCTGCGAAGCTTGCTGCCGCGGCCGCCAAAGCGGTGGCGCCGGGTGGCAGCTCGGAGAAGAGCTTGGCCGAGTTTGTGGACAGCATCGGTGGATGATTGCCAATGTCACAATAATACTATTTAGGAAAATAAAATGTTTTATTCAAATATCTCTCTGAATTCCCTGTATGGTCTTGAAACGCTAATTTTTTTTCTCAAATATTTCTCTAAAAAAAATATTTTAAAAAAATTCACTTTTCAGGAATATACAAAAAATTATAACTTTTATATAATATAGAAAAAATATCATGACTTTGTAGCGTTATACATAAAATTTTTCCTATTGTTTCTGTAACATGTAATACTTGGTTGTAACAGTAATATTGTTAAGAGTTACTGCACCATCTTGCCCAAAAAATTTTAAAAAAATCAATTTCACTGAATGCAAAAGTTAATTAATTAGTTTGATTAAACACAAAATAATGATCGTATTTAGTTACATTATTTAATCAATCGTAATATTTTATCAAACCCAATGAAAAAGAATTGCATCCAAAAAATAATGACTATTAGTTCTATATTGGCAGCACTTAGAGACGCAATTATACGAGCTCACAATCTATACCAAAAGGTTTTTTAAAGATCAAACTCAATTTCTTCCCATGAAGTCAAACCTTCGCTCCTGTTCCAGAATCCCTTCGGTTGGAGAGATTTCAATTTCTCCCCATTCATTCCCAGCCATTGGAAATGTCACATTCTGCTCCAACAAACCTCCCGTACTCGAGTCGTCTTCTTGAGAGCTTCCTATAAACCGAGGATGTAGTAATTCAGCCCCTCGTCTGCTGCTTTTGTTGCCAAGGTTGATTATTTGCTGCTCTCCTCTCCTCTTTCATTTCTTCTTCCTTGTGTACCGATGCTTATTGATTTGTAAGTCAGTTAGAATGGCTTTAGAACTTCATCAAAGAACACCAGGCATGACAATGCACAGGTTGATAATCAGCAACATTACTCTGGTCCAGTCAAACTTGCTCGAAAATGTGGCCGCTATAATCATCATGAAAAACTATACTGAATACATTGCATGAAAGGATCATGATCGCTGCTAGACAATACTAACATCTGCATTGCCCACAAGAATTCCACATAAAACCCCAAAGGAAATGATCCTCTTAATCATTCTCGAGGATGTTTTCATCATCTCTCTGCTGTGCATCTTTCCATATAAATATAGTGCTTAAGACAAGACTTTCTCGATTAATATCAGGACAACGAAATTGAGCATCGCAAGAAAAGGAAAACATCTAAACCAAGCAAAACAAATTTTGGGGTTATTTAGTTGACCTGAGCAAAACAAACTTCGTGTTAAATATAAACTCAGTGGGAAGCGTAAAACAGAGGCAAGCTTCAAACTACAAACAGGTCTGGTTTGATTTCTAGGGTCTCCGATCAGAACCTCAACATAGAAATAAATCAATAAAATGCTACAGTAGCATGAATATATGATCACATCCATTATGTTGCCCCTACTAGTTATACAAACTGAAAATTGATCCATTTACAGCAGTCAACTTACATCAAACTAGCTAATCAAATGCTGCATTATCAAATACATCAGCAAACAAATCAAATGAAATACAATTGCAAGATTTGGAAATGCATGCGAATACATTTGCTATATGAACTCATAAACTGAAGCCGGTATATTAAGAGCTCTTGGACTAAACCATAAGACAAAAGATCTCCATTCATCCTACTCATTGAGGGCAAAATTAAACATGCATTGTCAAAAGCATAAAATCCAAAAAATCCTTGAAAAATGAACCAACAGTGATGAAGTACTGCAAGTTGTCTTTAAAGCATATCAATTGACAGGAGACCAGAAATAGTAACCATACACACCTTTCCTAGTTTCATGACATGTTACATTGTACTCTTCTGGTGGTACATACTAACAGATTGTAGGAATTCCCTAGATAAATATGCAATTGATGATTTATGGGCCCCATGAACTGACATTTCCTTGTTATCAATGGGGCTGAAGGTATAGGTACAGACCTTATGGTCCTTGAAGAGATGCTGTTGAAGCCTAGAAAGGATTGATCCAGCCATGTCACTCCCGTGGTCGTGCTAGCCAGAGAGAGCTCAAGGCACGGAGCCGTGAAAAGTAGTCACTGATTGCAAGCAGAGCACGTGCAGATTGGCGGGTTGTAAGAATGCGATGCATTTGTTGTAGGGTTTGCTGTCGAAGATTGTCAGCCTGGAAAAGGAAATGTGAAGGATCGGAAATAGAATAAAATGAATTGTAGTACGAGAGAAAACAAGCAGATTACATTGAACTATTTCAATTTGAAATAATCTATATTTTGCTATTGGAGAAGCAAAAACGAATAAGAAGGTCCCCCTAAGAGTGATTCTTTCCTAAAGGGGAATAACCTACTTCCAGAACAATTATGGTGAATTCTGAAGCATGAAAAATTGCAAAAGAATTTGATCCAAGTTCACCGCAGATAGCTGTTTGTGAGTAAAACAATTGCTAAGTTCTGAAAATTAGTTTATTAAATGATACATGAAAATCCACCCATGTTTTGAAGAACTAATTTGATATTTGGAAATGGCGCATTTAGAGCAAACCCGGGAGCTCGAGAGTGAACTCTGATAACAGAAAAGAAAAGATTCCATATAGCACCAATAATGTGATACAACTATCCACCAAATTTTGCTTCTTAAAAAACAATGACTTGGCAGTAGCTAATCACAGTAGAGGCAACAAAAAGCTACAACAGATCATAAATTTATACTGCTGCTATAATAAGAGACATGTCATAGCAAGGCATAATTACTACCTGACAAAGGAAGTTCTCAAGAGTGCCGAGCTTTCCCATGGCCATAGCCATCTGGCCCATATAGTTTGCAACATTTCCTGATGACCCAGAGGGGCCAGGAGTTCCAGAGGCAAGTGTTTCCGCCAAGGACTGCTGTAGCGCTTCCATTCCTTGTGAGAGGGCATCCTCAGCCTGCTGGGAGGACTGCTGTAGGTTGCATATTCCAGTCAATTGCTGCTCAGTAAGTGGCTCTAGTTGACCGGCTAGGAGCTGCAATGTTTCAACGGGTGAGATCAAATAAACTAAAAACAAAAGCACAGTGTAAGATCATAATAGAACAAGTTCATCAAAAGGAAACCAAAGAAGCTGATATTTCAAAATTATAAATATCAGACCTCAAGCATTACACATGATCCGAACATTATAGAGATGCTATCTCAACTCTAAAATGGTGTTAAAATTTGGATATGATACATAAAGCTAATCTCTTGAAGAAAAAAAAATAAAACAACTACTTCAACGGCATGTTCAGGCAGTGGTAAATTTGCCAGCTCATTTTGGGAAGTCTTGAACAATCCATATAAACATAAGCAATAAAATCATTTATTTTCAACAGATACATCAACTGATTTCCTCTAATACCCTCCTTTTCAAATCAATTCCAAAACCATCCAAGGAAAACTACATGTTCATAACAAGAAAATGAGCCAGAAATCTGCTTATCATTTGACAAAATTTTAGCCCTCTACCAACAGAAAAGAAATTAACATACGGTTATCAGGTGCTAAAATAGATGTTAGCAGTTCTGCACTAGTCTACACTCAGCCTTAATTATGGGAAGGAGGCCAAATAAAGCATATGATAAAAGAAATATAGTCATTCACTCCATGAACTTAACAAGGCTGTAACTATTGATATAACAGCAGAATAATGTTGGGAAACAATGCAACTAATGTGAAGTTCAACCTTCACAACGAACATCTAGGGAAAATTTTGTACCTTGAGAAGTTCAGATGAGCGGAAACCTCCCAGCCACAAGAAACACCTCTCTGCTGGAGTTTTCCACATTCCAGACAACACATGAAAGACATCGGCCTTAGCAGCAATTCCTTTAAGCCTGAATATCTCGTCATAGTGAGCCAAAACACCATCAACAATGGCTCGGAGATCATTGTCACTAGCATGAGCATTAACAGCAGTCCTTAGCTCATTTATCTGCCGATTGTGTTCTTCTAGCCACCGTGCATATTCCATGTCAAATGCCAAGGCCCCTGGAATTATAAGCAAATAAAGAATGAGTTGAGTACAATAAACAAACATATCCCATATATTCGATCAGAACCAGGTAAATTAATCCAGGCAGAAGTCAGCATCATTACTGTTTCTAGAATAAACCAATATTACATTAACCAAATTTAACAAGAAGAAATAAATGCAAGATGTGAAGATGGTCCATGGATAAATAGCATCCCAGAACAAGAAACATCGTTTACAAGGACCAACCAAATATCTACCATCTCCAAACACCATTAATAGTATCCAACCATTGCATTTTTTAAAGGCTGCTATGCTTTCAAGATCAAGCATATCCTCCTTGGAAATGCCTAATTTAGTATGCAGAATCCTAAAAGTTAGATGTTTCAGTCAAATCCACAAGACCTGCTAGAATATCCACAAAATCAACACTAAGTGACCAGTATTCAATCCAAAGCTGATCAACAGCCTCATTTTCCAGCAAACAACAGAAACACTTTCAACTCGCTTGAATGTGTTCTTTGTACATCCCTATCTTACCTTCACACAACAAAGATTGCAAAGCTTAAACCAAAGAATCACCAAAGTACACAAAAATTAGTCCATCACACATCAACCAGCCAACAATCAGCATCTTCTACACTTAGTCTGCAGTTTATAGCATGTGATCTGAAAACAATTTAGCACCAGTTTTTCAGTATGTAAGTGAAACCACATCTATAGTTCCTAGAAACAAGTGGACAGACAAAAACACTCCAAATGGATCAATAACTGAAAATTAGCACTAGGATACAAGAGTGGTAAATATTTTATAGGATACCTAGGTGTTGATATGGTGGCTTTAACAAAAGAGGAGTCACAACGAGGTCAGTGGAGTGCTAGACTCTAGATCTTTTAGATTTTGAACTATGAACACATTATCAAAACCTCTATTGAATGTAGAGACAGAATTAGGGCTTTGATAGGTAATAATGATCAAGAAGCACCTAGATGTGAGCTCAGCAGCTCACAAAAAAAACTATTATTGACATTGAGGGTTCCCAGTGTGAGGGAAGGCCGTTCTCTTACCCCTTTTTTTTTACCAATAAGGTCTTTCTCTTACCATTTGTATAAAATAAGACAAGGCAGAGAAATTGGCACAACAAAAGAACATGTGAAACAGAGGAAAATGCAGACCACAAGGATGAAGTGTAGAAGGATCAACAGAGTACTACATAAAATTATAGTTTCTTGGAAGGCTAAATTTTCAAAATGCAATGTTAGCTGATATGGTGCAGAATTTTGGAGAGACATTGCATATGAGAAAGATGAGATGGATGAACAACCCCATCTGGAAAAACAACACTGAATCTTAGAAAATGAAGATCACTAGGAGTATATCAGATCAAAGATAAGAGCAAGTAATGTTACAAAACTAGCACTAAAGGGTCTGAATCTAGCATTTGATCAGTGAGAAAGACAGAAAATCATCTCTTTTTCTGAGATCTATTTCATACTACAATAAGCCTAGTATCTCATCCTTCATATAGGTGAGAGTCCTACTTTAATTCAACTCCTGCTCGAGCTTCACTAGTGTCCCGTTTACAATCAAAGTCAGTTTCCTTATACACTAAATCAAAGTCAGTTTTGAGCTTCTACTACTGGGCTATGATGATCCCGGGATATCAAGCATAGAAAGGTACTTTATTATGCAACCATACTTGTAAATCTTGAATCCCATATGGGTATTTTTTTAACTCTAATTATCCAATGACTTCAACACCTCCTCAAGCTAGTTCATAAATGGCAAGCATGGCAACTTGAATACATTCTCTATCAGACTCTCCTTTAAAGTTTTAGTGAATGCAACAGCCAACTGTTCTTCAGTTGGTGTATCTTGTAGACCCATGTGCTTCTTCAACAGTGTTTCCCTAACAAAGTGAAGGTCTATTTCAATTTGTTTTGTTTTTTCATGAAATATTGGGCTGCCAGAGATGTGTAGTGATTGATTGTCACAATCTATTCTGGTAGATTTTTCTATTAGATACCGTAGCTCCTTTAGAAATGACTATAGCCTTAGCTCCTTTAGAAATGACTAGAGCCAAAGTACCTCACAAGCTCCCAAAGTGAGAATCCTATATTCAACTTCTGCATTGGACCTTGCAGCCATACCCTACTTGTTGCTCTTCCATGTAACCAAATTTTCATCCACAAACATACAGCATTCTGAGGTGGTCTTTTTGTCAAAGGCTGATACAGCCGAATTTGTATCAATATAACATTGTATGTTAAGATATCCATGTTTCTTGTAACAAAGCCCCAACCAAGTGCTCCTTTTAGATATTTCAAGATCTTGTGTAAAGCATCTAAGTGTGGCTTTGTAGGAGATCGCATACATTGATTTACATTACTTACAACAAATGCAATATCCAACATTATTATGGATAAGTAAATGAGCTTTCCAACTATTCTTTTGAATTATTTTGGATCATCATCTTCAGCTCTCATGTTATGATATAGTTTTATGTTTGGATCCATGGGCGTGCTTGAACTGTTGCTTCATAGCAAACCAATTTATTTCAGAACATCTAGGGACTACTTTCCTTGAGATAAAACCAATCTCTTAGTTGAATGTGCCACTTCCATTTCTAAAAAATAATGTAGTTTTCTAAGGTCTTTGATTTCAAGCTATCTCTTCAAGAATTCCTTCAGCTTCTTGATCACTTCATCATCACTTGTGACAATGATATCCTCCATATCTTCTAAGAATAGAATTATCTTGCCCGACTCCTTTTTAATAAACACTGAGTAGTCATATTAACTTCACAAAAATCCATAGCTAATGAGGGTTATACTAAACCTATTATAACAAGTTCTGAGTGACTGTTTGAGACAATAAAAAGACCTCTTTAGCTTGCATATTAACTCCTATCCCCCCATGTAACATGCACACTTTCTCTTTAAAATTACCGTGAAGAAATACATTATTCTTATTCATTTGAAACAAATTCCACCCCATATTCACAACCAATGACAATATGACTCACTAAATTTAGTTTTGCTACTAGTGATAAGTTGTCAAAAAAATTCCAAACTATAAGTTTGTGTGAACTCTTTTACAACCAATTTGGCCTTGTACATGTCAATGTTGTCATCTGCTTTATACTTTACTGTATAATCCTCCAAAAATAGAATAAGAAAGGAAATAAGTTATATTGTAATTCAAATTTCTGGTTAGCTAACCAAGCGAAGGTTACATGGAAATTTTGCTAACAAGGAGTGCTATGAAATAATTGAGAGAACCAATGTTTACATTTCCTCTTCCTTTCACCAAGACATGTTCTCCATTAGTCAAGAGAACATGCTTGATTTCAAGTATATTTGTAAGTGATGATAACAGGTTCGGATTATAAGTAATGTGATAGTAGCTCCTGAGTCAATTATTCAGAGTGAAGCAGACAATGCTTTCTTAAAGTGCATTACCTGATTATACTCTCTGCTAATCTCTGAACCCAATGTTCTTTGAGCGAGCACCTAATTTGAGTTCTTTGAAGTCTCTTGATATGGCCTGATTGTTTGTGTAATGTGCGAAGAAAAGGGTCTACCATGCAAAACCCAGCATACATCCATTATGTGGTTTGGTCTTCCACAATGTGTACGTTTAAGGTTGACTCTGCCTCTTCCTCTTCCTCTACCTGTGTAGCTGCCACGTGTGCTTAATTCTCCTCTTCCAAAGCTCTTGTTGTTGTTTTGGCTTATAGGTTGCATATTTACTGTGCAACATTAAGTACATACTTCCTTAGATGGTACTCCTCAAACTGAATTGATTCCACATCGGTTCATACTCCTCGTCTAGGGCTGGCAAAAAAAGAGCCACCCTAAATTCTTCCTTGTATTGGTTCGACTTCTCAATGCTAGTTATTGAGGGTTGATATATATCTAGCTCACTCTACAAGCTGTTCTTCACTGCAAAGTGTTCCACAAGAGACTTCCTGACTGCCTGGTCTTAACTATCCCTTTAGTAATCTCAAATATCCTTGACACATTACCTTTTTTGCATAAAGTCTTCTAGCCTCATCCCAGACTTGTCTGCCAGTGTCACAGTTCATTATGTTGGAACTCACTATTAGGTGCATGATGTTCCAAAACATAGCCATTATCTAACCATCTTCCTTGAGCCAATCTTTTGTTGGCTTTTGAGAAAAATTTGATACAACTTTGGCCTCTTGAAAAAAATTCTTGGATTATGCTAGATGAATTAAGATCATTTGACAATCAAGATTATCTCCAAAGGTCACATATGCCTTGTTGTCTTCTCCAGCTTCTGCCATGATGTATGGTGGCTAGGAAAACTACTAAGAATTGTAGGGATTTCAATTCCTAAGACTCTATTACCATGTTACAAAACCAAGGCTTGAAGGATATGAATCTAGGGTTTGATTAATCAGGAAGCTAGAGAGAAGATCATCTCTTTTCTGAGATCTTTTTCATGCTACAATAACCCTAGTATCTCATCCTTTATATAGGTGAGAGTCCTACTTTAATTCAACTCCTACTCAGGCTTCACTAATAACTCATTTACAATCAAAATCAATTTCCTTATACACCAAGTCAGATTTGATTTTGGGTTTCCAGTTGGGTTATGATGATCTCGGAGTCTCAAGTATAGGTCGGTACATTACTATGCAACCATATTTGTAAACTTTGAATCTCATATGGGTATTTGTGAGTCTTAATTCTCCAATAACTTTAACAAGTAAGCATGTTGATCATGTTCACCAAAAGTATGCTACCAAACCTACATGAGGGGAGAGAAAATATTCAAAGTTACAAGGGACACAAAGATTGTTGAATTGGTGAGAAACTATATGAGTGGGCGAAAGGCAGAAGAGATGGTGTTGGATAGGAACAAATAAAGAAGAAGAAACTTTTTCTTAAGCATCTATACAGCCAACATGTCTCCATTGGGGATTGAAGTTTAGTTGTTATTGGACTATGTTTATCATGTATCTTACAAACTGAAACCAAACGTCCAAAGCATAAAAAGGTCATTCCTTCATTCCTTTCCCATGGTTATCAATTTTGGCTACACTATCTTGAAAATAGCATTCTGACCGGGATGATTCAGAAGCAAAGACATTCAAGGAACAGTTAGTAAAGTTCCAGAAAGGGCAAAGTCTACAAATAAATAGCTTCGAACAGTTAACAACAACCTAAACTTTTGTACTTCTGGTGAACCCTCGAAAAAAGCTCAACCTGCGGGCACTAGCGTCATTCTACTTGAGTCCATTATATCCACAACAATAAATGGGCTGTACAGGCTCAAGACATGGCAAACAGAGACCCATAGATTCATACTGATTATTAAGGTCAGGCAAGGCCTATTCATTTTTCCAAAATCCTCGAGGTCAGGCAGCCTGAAGTGCAAAATTCCAAGGCCAAGCCCAAATTAAGTGCCTTAAACATACCTACAAGCTATCACGTCGCAATTTCTCGCAATCTTACAGGTTCGTCTCAAACCCAAACCTTACTGGTTCATCAGATACTAAAGGGAGGGTCAGTGCATATCACACAAAGGAAAAAAATCAATCATGTGAAAAGTGCTACAGCAAGTCCACAAGCATCAAACAAAAGAAATCATCAGCAACAAATCCCTTATCACAATAAAGCTTTTGTACATACAATCATATTTAGTCAATGTTGAATGATACCAATGCTTAAAGATTCAGATTCTAGAGAAGTAACAAATAAGACCCTCTTGAATATGGAGAACTGCTATATAAGGACAGATTAAATCCTTTTCAACATATATTTATCACTAAAGCTTGAAGCAAATTGGCTATTTTCCTAAAATGCACTATTCTCATTGACATTAACTTGTTGAAGTCTACCATCCAAAAGAGCACCATGCGTCATATTATGGAAAATAACCAATCATCATCATAATTTGATGAATACTATTAGTTGCATAAAATTAACCATGTTCACAAAGGCTCAGGGTTACCATTTCCACTCATGGAATGTGACTGGTCTCCTGAGCTGGAAATAAAGATTCCCTGAAAAATTGATAACTTCAGATATTAATAAAAACTCTTTAACACAGGACTAAAAGTAGCTAGTGATAAAATAACAACTCTAATGGTAGGAAATGATTCCCAAAGCATACCTGCTGGCGAGCTCGTTGGAGCTCTTGTTCAAGTTGTGTAAGCTTTAATCTGCTGTTCTCCAGTTGCTGGACGTATGCCTAGTAAAAGGTGCACAATATGTTTCAAATGATTGCATATGAAAAAAAACATAGGGATGACAACATCTAGGATATCCAACCCTTGCATTCAGGGTCAAGTACCAACTTAGCACATCAGCCTCTGGCCTATGCTCTGAGTGAGTGATCAATTAACCTTGAGAAGAAACAATCAGCAAACCAAAACACCAAACAAGGCCAATTAATGCACATCTTAAGAAAAGAGAGGTTGACAATAAGTTTGGATCTGACACCGATGATCAACACATTTTTTACACTATGCTATGGAAATTATGATTTGCACCTATTAGCTCCAGATTAGAACTATTGGGGATTTTGCAAAGATGCACTTCAAGTGTTGCTGACCACATTTTACACCTAGAACATTGTGCTCTTTTATACCCCTAGGCCAAATTCCAGCCTTTCCATAATGAACATTTAGGTAATTTATTATTAAGAAAAATAGCAAAAGATCAAATGAATTAGTCAGTCAACAGGAAAAACAAAAAACCTGATGTAAAATGGTCAATTAATTGAACAGCCAGAATCACCACAAAAGAATGCTATCTTTTTTAAGTGATACCACCCCATGTTAGAGCAATTAAGGATAGGTCACAAACAAAGAAATCATAGGGAATTTAACAGTAAAAGTTAGAAACCAAATCACCTTTTTTCTTAATCTGCTTTTTCTAGCAGCTTCACGATTTTGAGCAAGCCGGCGAAGTGTCTACATGATTGCATAAGTATGAAATTTAGATAAACAATTAAAAATGTGCTTTCAGTTAATTATTGTTTACTAGTATAGAATTAAAGTCAAATGCCTTCTGATCCCCAGCTTTTTCCTTGGATCTGCCACTTGAATCAGAAGCAATTGTACCGCCATGTTGCCCTTGTTCAAACTGCACACCAATGAGAACCAATATCAGGTTGTGAAAGGCAGTCAAAGATAAATGTTTGAATTTACAAAGAAGTGAAAGAACTCGTTTAGCTTAATGCTTCAAAAGCACAAGTAAATTAAAAAAGTATTCTGTAGCAGGCTAACTCCAGTTCCTCTTGCTCAATTCATGATAAGCCATTGAGATACCTTCTAACTTGACAAAAATGTAAAGGGATGTTCAAACGATTACGTGAGAGCATTCAAAAAATCATCACTGATGAGCAAGCAACGAATGTGTTACTAAGGGAATGACACACATCTCACATGAAATAAAAATCCTTGGGACTGAGACAGAGTATAATGCATCCTACCCAACCAGAGTGATATTAAATACCATTGTCTAGTTCTTGTCTACCATCAATACATATCTCTGCAGTCTCTGGTGCAAAGAAAAAAAATGAAGCCCAATCCTTGTAATTAAATATTTGAAACTAAGGTAATAAAATTATGAGAATATTTACGATAATCCAAACATTCACAAGAAAGCGAAAGGTGTAAATATTAAATACCAATGATGCAGGAGTGATGTTTCCCCCAGTCACATCAATAAAGACAAATCCACATATGGATAAGCACAAAAAGGTTACCCTTGTATTTTTATCATCAGCATCCACATCTGTTGAGGTATCTGTCCTAGGACTAGTATCTGCCATTGTGGAGTCTCCCCAATTTTCAAAATGGCCACTTGGCAAAGATACAAGATTAGGTTGTTGATCCTTCTGTAGCAGCAACAATACCAATATCAGTTGAATTTTGTCATTCCATAAATGAACAATTAGTAGAGTTCAGTTAGTATGATCATCTGAAATAGCAGAGTACCATTCCTAGAACATGAAAGAACAAAGATGCATCCGGCTTACCTTATGAAATGCACCAAACCGAAGAGAATCAGAAGTAGAACCTTGGCCAGTTGATTTTGGATTGAATAGAGGGTCTGACATTTAACAAATAAATTAAGAATATTAGTACACAGATGGCCAGCACCACCTAGATTGGCTCAATTTTATATGGAACTAGGGAGACAGATACAACTTTGTAGTGATACAGAGACCTATGATCAAGGTCTTAAAATAGGCAAGAAAAGAAGAACAAAAAATTTGCTGCACAGTATCACTGAAATACTTTCCTAATATAAGTTGGGTTTTGAAAGGGTACATATTAAAGCTATTCATTTGAGCACTATCCACAACTTGCTTCCCCAATTAAATCCACAAATGACAAAGATGATTCCAACAAAAAGAAGGGGTTGACTTTTGCAGAAAATTGTATAGAACAAACATGAAATAGCAAACTAGAAAAAAAAAGAAATAGCGATTCAGCTTATACCATGACATTGCCATGTTTTATATATGTTCAGGTATCAACAATGGAAAGAACTCTTTTATTTTCAGAATAAAATGGTATTGATCCAAATCAATCCAGTACGGAATAACTATGTGGATTCAGTAGGAAAGGAATTTTCATTACTTGCTTCTATCGCCGAAAGCAACATAAATTTGCTCAGAATGTTCAAAACGTACAAACAAGAATTAGGACTGTTTGGATTATCGTAAATATTCTCATAAAGATAACTCCAAGGAATGTTCTCATACTTCTGCTAAGGTCCACAGCATCCTCTATATGAAATCCAATTGACTGTTCAAGCGGCCCATAGTTTGAGACTTCACCAGTGTGCATATTGTTACCCTCTGCACCACTACAAAAGGCAACATGAATTTGGAACCATCAGATGCAAATCAAAATGAAGGGAAGTTACTACTCATGGAATTAGAAGGGCAAGTTGACTGCCAAATAGGCTGTTAATATCAATCCATATTCCATATATAGAAAGTTTTCCTTCTAAACAAATAAAAGGAACCAAGCTGACATGCATAT
Organism: Trichopus zeylanicus subsp. travancoricus; assembly: GCA_005019695.1. Taxonomy (NCBI): domain Eukaryota; kingdom Viridiplantae; phylum Streptophyta; class Magnoliopsida; order Dioscoreales; family Dioscoreaceae; genus Trichopus; species Trichopus zeylanicus. Next base: position 347,213 of record RXID01022475.1, read on the forward strand.
CCTTATCATTGTTGCAAATAAATGGGAAGATATATCTTTTGTGAAATATATATGCTTGTGAAGATAATCTAAAAGTGTGTTTGATCCATGCCAGCATCCACAACATGTTCCTAAGCATTAGAGCAGTAACTAATGAAAATAATATCATACTTTCAAGGATCTATTAACAAAACATAATTCTTCAACACATGCAATTGATTTTGCATAATTATAATGAATTTGCAGAAAAATTCAAAGTTGAAGACACAAAACATAAGAAATATAAATGACCATTGAGAATTTACCTCAAAATAGTCAACTGCATAGTGGCAGTGATAAGCATTATCTTGTCATTTAACCAATTATAGGTTAGTTGATCCCTTTGAATAAACCAACTAGCCTTTTTACAGGTGCATTGGGAGGTACTATTGGAAAGTTTATCTAAATTCAAGTTTAAAGAGTCCATCAGATTCATTTTAGTTTATTCCAATTCAAAATGAGGTTAAACCGCTGGACAACAACTGGACAGCATGGCCTTTATCCAGTGCATACCCTCAATGGGACAGTGAAAGTTCTTTTTGCAAATAACATAGAAACCTAAAATATGATCATGGAGAATTTGTGAAATTCCCCAAAATCGTATTATATAAATAGAATCCCTAAAAAAACCGTGAATCTGATGTTGCTATGCTAGATCTGAAGAAGCTACTTATAATTTGACCATCACAATACAATGTCCAGAAAAGCTCAGCAAGATGGAAAAGAGAAAAAAAAAATTAGTGACGACCTATATACTATAGTCTTAGGACCCTACATGATACCTATTGGCTTTTTTTGTCTAATATAATAATACCCCATCATGCCTCTGGAAACAAGAGTCTGCAGCAAAATGCAGGTAATATGCCATTTCCAAAATCAAGAGCTACTAATGGTCCACCAGATACTGAAGTCTCTTTGAATTCAACACCAAAAACCTGCTTGAGTCAGGATCAAGCTTATCATCATAGAGTCTGACGACTGATCCTCCCTTGGCCAGCACTTGCCCAGCTTGCTAAAAGTACTACAACTACCATAACAAAGGGAAATGTGCTCATTTTGTGAAACAATATCTGTCTTGAGAAGCTAGAATGTTAAACCACGTTAGCCGGTGGCCATCCTGTCGGTCATGGATTTGCGCAAACCAAACTTATACCAGTTTTAAATCGCACTTTCTGTCCAGGTTGAAATCTACCTATTATTGTTCAAAAACAAATTATCCTGCTACCAAACACAACATAGGCTTCCCTCCTAGGGTGCAATTTAACAGATTGTTCCTTAAACTTTCCAGAGAGAGAAATTTCTTAAAAGAGAAAAGGCATGAAAGGAAACAAAAGTTTATTTTTTTTAAAATGTGGACCAAGAAGTTCATTTGCAAAGAAAGGATATCAACTTTTAAACGCTAGGCATGCCTTGCCAAACTTCGTTCCAAGCCCCAATTCTGCAACCAAATCCTCAGATAAACTACTAGCTAGTTCCATCCAAACATCCTTCATTGGCAAAACACTTTCAAATCCTTTGTTTCCCACATAGAGATGTGTTAAACCTTCCATGGCCTACAGAAACCTTTTCTCACAAAAATTAACATCAAATTATCACTGGGCCACAACAAATTTGGCCCCACAGAAGTTCTTTTAATACCCAACTACAGCCTAAACAAAAGAACCAAGCATTAATTTCACAGCTGAGTGAAGAATTTAACAACAAAACATTAAAGAATAAGCCAAACACTATAAACAGAAGAATCAAACTGGAATTTCACACATAATCCCCAAGAATAGAAACCAAGAATCAGCTACCGTCTTCAACGAAGCAAAATTCCAAAGTAATTACAAAAAATTAAACATACGCTCGAAGAAAACCCGGTTGGATCGAAGAAGCGAAGCTCGGCATCCCCAAAGCCGCCTCCTTACCATCGTCCACGCCAACCCCGCCTCTCCTACTACCCATCCACCATCCCTACCGCCCTCAATAGCCAGAACCCCTCACAAAGCCGCCGCTTTTGCCCCCCAAAAACCACCAATCTCATCCAAGACCCGCAAAAAGACGGCGCCTTGATCGAAAACAACGGTTCCCCAACCCGAACCCTTGCAGAAAAAGAGATCAAAAGGGGAAAAAAAAAGGCGAGTTCCGCCGCTGGAAGCACAAAAAGCTTTGAAGAGTAGCAGCTCAGTCTACTGATTCTCTCTCTTTTGAATTCCGAGATTGGATTTTGGTGTGGTTGTGGGTTTTGGGGGTGGAATTCAACAGCAGCAGCTGCTGCAGCAGCCTCCAAATGGTACTGAGCGGATTTTTTTATTGGGAATTTGGGGAAGGGAGGAGAGCGACGTCTGGACCACTCCATCTTCTCTTTCCGTCCTTTTCCAATGATCGCACTGTTTGGAAAAAACAAATCACCTGCTTTCCCGAATTTATAAAAAATTATTTTAATTAAAAACTTTATCTTCATTTATTTTTTTTATTGATTAAAAAAAAATATAAAATTAAATTAAAATAAAAATGTCCAAAAACAATCTTATAATTTATGTATCTGCAGCTGAATTATACTTGAGGAAAAGGATTTTTTCATATATACCCACGAAAGATGGGAAATTTACATTATATTTTGCAAAGTCGAAATTACATTTATTTCCTTAAAAACGAAATAAATTTGCATTTATAATCATTTTCCTAAAGGTATGTAAACAGTAAATATCTAAAAAATAATGTAACTGTAAATACCTAAAAACTAAAAGACCCAAAAAATATAATACAATTGCATATATCTAAAAAACAATATAATTGTAAATTCCTAAAAACATAATATAATTTTTCAGTGAAAAATTGAATAATTTTGTTTATTTTGTATGATGACTCCTAATTAAAACATATGGTATGTATAGAAAGGCATAAAGTTATAATATACACCTCGGAAAAATTGATATGATATTTATATTTTATTATTTTTGTGACCTTATAAAATATAAAGATATTTTCGTCTTCTTTTTTGTCCAAACATTATCAATAATATTTGAGTTTTTTATATCTACCTTCGTGAAATTTTTTCTAATTATATATTATCTTTTGTAATTTTTAAAATTACGTATTTTTTTCTAATATTTTTAGATTTCTTATATATATTTTCCTAGTAAAAAAGGTTTCTTGATCATCTTGAATTAATATTAATTATATTTATAAAAATGCATTTTTATCCTTCATTTTGTTTAGCTATATATTAACTAGATTCAATTCGTTAACTCCTTCGAATAGAGTAAGGCTTTATTAAGATGGGAGATATTAATAAATTAAATATAATTAATATATATTTATATGAGATGAAGAGCAAAAATAACTTTTCACAAATATAATTAATACTAATTTGAGATTTTTAAGAAATTTATATATATATACCTTCCTAGGAAATTTAAGAATATGAGGACAAATATGTACTTTTAAAAAATACATGGACGTTTAAGTAATTAGAAAAGATTTAAAGAGGTATACGTAAAAACTTTTCATAAATCTACAATATTTTTCAAAAACAAACATGTGAAAATCAATTTTATTGTTGAGATAAATGGGAAATTAACATTTTTGTGAGAGTTTAATCCCAAGGAAACAGAGGTTTTATAATTTGTTTCGTAGGTTTTTCTACAAGTCTACAGATTTTTTTTTTAACCTTATTATTGATAAAATGCGTCTAGTTTATATTTATTGAAAAAAAAAAAAGAACTAGAATCAGGTAGGGGCTTTTGGAAAAAAGTTGGAAAGTTCAGAGTGATAATCTCGAGACCTTAAGGGGTTTTGTGCAATTTTTTAAAATAAAAAAAAAATTACACCAAAGTTTTCAATTTCAAATCAGACCCCCTCGTTATCATTATCATGAGATTGACAAAGGGTTCGATCGATGATGGGCTAAAAGCCTTAATAAATGAGGAGAATATGTCGTGTTAAAATCCCTAAATTGCCCTTAGTTTGTATTAGGGCAAATTGAGCATGGATCCTTTTTTTTATATATTTTTATTTTATTTTTTTTTGCAATGCTTAAATTCTTCATGTTGATTAGAACAGAGATTGAAATTAGGAAGTTGGTAAAACCTTGGCTTGATTTTCTCTAATGACTTTTTTGGCCCCATCCCGCCAAGTTGTAGTTGCCTACGACTGCCATTCAGCCACCCCTTTGACTCGTTGACCACGTTTAGATATTGAGTACTCTCTCAAAAAACTTTTTTACTCGTCGTCCCTTAATATTACAAAAATTAATATTATCCTTTTGAATTTTTTATATATAACTCCTAAAAATAGCAAATATATATATATATTTTTTATTTTTTTATAATTATGTATAATTTTTTTTCTTTAATTTTTGACAAGGTTTTAGTTTCTTTATGTCCAATTGTTCGGAAAAATTGACCAACTATCATTGAGTTAAGAAGTGAACTATCTTACTCTCTCTTAGTGTTAGAAGTAATATTTTGTGTGCAAAAAAAATAAAATTTTTTATTTAAAACTTTAAATTAAAATTTTTTATTTTACCTATAAATTCTGCTAAATTTTTTTCCAAATTTTTTATCACTCCCTAATTAATTTTATTGTATTTATAGAGAATTTTCCAACGAAGTTTAGAAAGGTATTTTGATATTTTGATTATAATTGATAAAAATAAAAACTACCTTTTCGAAGAATTATATGTAAAAAAATTTATCTTTTATAGTTTTTACAAAATCATCTCTTTTATCATTATTGTGAGAAACCACTAATAGTTTTAATAATTACATAAAACCACCTTTTCATATTTATAGATTTTTGTAAAAGAAAAAAATGCCCTTCTTTACCAATAATTTCAGTGCTAGAAAAATCAAAAATTTTTATTAACCTGGCATAGCTGAATTTTTGGGCCTTAAATAAACATTTTGCAGAAACATCCCTCTTTTTCAGTTTATCTTTTGAGTTATTGATGACCATTTTAATTTTTTTTCTCATCTACTATTTTGTCCTCTCGTAATTTCATAGCATTACTCTTGATATTAATTTTGTATTTTTCTAAGGAGACGCATAAAATCATCATGAGAAAGCTGAGATTCAAGTGAAAATAAATAAAATTTTGGATTTCTTGATGCATCAAATTTTGGTTAAAATTATTTTATTCTCACATTACCAAGTCTTTTAAGGGTAAAATAAAAAAAGAAAATCAAATAAAGAAGAAATATTTAATGATAATATTTTGAGGTCAACAGTCAACATATCACATGCTATTATTTTTATTTTTCTTTACAAGCCAACATAATAATGTTTGTTAATGAGAATATTCAATACTTATATTTTTCTACCATTTAGAGTCGCAAACCCAATCCTAATGCTAAGCTTTATCAGGAAACAGCGCCACACTACAGTTCCTTTTTTGGAAATTTTTTACAAATAAACCCCTATAATTACATTTTTTTTTATAAAGCTTCTATTTGTGTTGGTGGTAACATGGAAGAGTTGCATCATAGTTGTCTCATGTATTTGAAAGAATATGAGCGCCGTACGGAGATGAATAGAGGTGTCAAACGAGCATTTTATCAAGCCACCGAAAATATTTTGGATTATATTTGACATGGTTTAAAATAGTAATGTGAAAAAAAATAAACATTAGGCATAGTCCGCGATTCATAGACCTGTGGGTCATATTGTGCTTAGTTCGTTTTTAAAAAATTTTCATATATATATAGTAATAATAAGTAATGCTAAGTTATATTTTAATGGTTAAGATTTTTGGATTTTCTTTGAAGGATCAGGGTTTAATTCTAAACTAGAGAAAAAGGATTTGCTAATGGGTCAAGATGGCCTGTGAACCGTGCCATGCCTGACCCAATCGTACTGCAGGTCTCATGGAGAGCGTCAAGTCTAGCCTAGTATATGAGTTGTGCAAGACACAATCTGAATATTATAGATTAGTGAAGGACTCAACATGCTTGCTCAGTAGAGAAAAGGTATAGTCTAGACTTTCTAGACAAATATCCAAGAAGGATTTCTAGAAATATTGGGATGGAAAATAGATATTTTTGGGAACAGAGGCAATTTTGAAAGTTAAAAAAGTGACATTAGATTTAGCAGTGAGTTACATTTGGATTGAAGATTAGCAATAGATTTCGAAATGATTGTCCATTTATATGCTCCATTTGATATAAAGCAATGCACAACCTACTCGAAAAAAAAATATCTTGTAAGCCGATCAAAAGCTTTGGCAATTGATTTTGTCCAAATATCAAGTTCTTTTTCCAATGAATGCTCAACATGCTCTAGTAATAGTTGATTATTTTGATGTTCTGAATTGATTAAAAATATTATTGGCAATGCTTGGGGAAAGGGAGAGATATCACATAAGGGGAGAGAGAAAAGTCTTACTGGAGTGAAGAGAAAAAGAGCTCACTGAAGAGGAGAGGAAAGGAGAGAGAGATCATTAAAGGGAATGAGAGAAAGAGCTCAATGAAAGGAGAGAAGAAGGCAGAGAGAGAAATCACCGAAGGAAATGAGAGAAAGAGCTTAATGAAAGGGAAGAGGAAGGGAGCGAGAGATAACTGGAGGAGGGTGAAAGGAGGAAAGAAAGATCATCGAAGGGGAGAGAGAAAAATGCAAAGGAAGGGAAAGACAAAGATCATAGACTTGGCACCTTATTTTTCTCTTGTCCTATCACATAATCTAGGTCCCATATTTGAGGTCAAAACACTTGTCACAAAGTTTGGGTCACATCAATTTATGCTTAGTCCAATGAAGTGATACGTAATTCATCAGCTAGAAATGTGCCACAAGCTAGAAACAAAGAGACAAAAAGACATGAGCTTAGTTTTAACATCCTAGGCACTAGAAAATTCCTGAACCAAAATTTGGTACAAGCCAAAATTGAATGCTAGCCAAAAATGCTACTTAAACTCATCTAGAAATGGTTGAGAACTGATAAAAGTATGATATTTAGGACTTTGTTTATTTATTTTGAAAAAATAAAACAAGATCTTGTTTCTTAAAAATTATTATGACTATTCAGAATAAATTACTAAGATATAAATGGAAAGGGAAATCGGGCATATGAGGAGAAATTCAAGATGTCGACTGCAAAGTTTGATGTGCAAAAATTCAATAAAAAATAATAATTCCCTATATAACAAGCAAGAATTTGTATAATTTTTACTCAATAAGAATTTAGAAGCACATTAGAGGATATAAAATCTGAAGATGTTATTAAGAGTATATGAAAAAAAGCAAAAAACTAGTACACATAGTATTATCATCCATAATCACAGTAAATTTGATCTTAAAGAATTTTCATAGTTTTGAATATGAAACTCTGATATCACTTGTTGGGAAAGTTCAAAAAGTATTGAACCAAATCAATATAGTGAATCGAATATCAAACTATCTTAAAAGTCTAAGTTGATGAAATATGAATATTTTCATTATATATATCAGACTCTAATTATCTAATTATTCAATGCGGGACTAATTTATCATACATTACATTATAATAGATCCCTAGCAATAACGATAAGTGTCCTTTCTTGTTGCAACTAAGGTTTTAAATCTCAATTTTAAGCTTCGTTACTCCCATGACTGAGATCAAAACTTATTGACCATTTTGAAGGAATGGATAGTAGGTATTGTGCATCGATTTCAATATTTTTATTTTTAAAAATAAAAATATAAGTAAAAATCCCCAAAAAATATAAAAAATTAGAAAATATATTGGAAAAATATAAAAGGAGCAACATCTAATTAACTACCAACTGATCTAAATAAAAATTAAATTGATCAATTTTTTATTTTTTTTCATTAGAAAAATGTGTTGAATAATAAAGAAAGAAGAAAAAAAAAAGAAGAACAATAATAAGATATTAAGGGGAGAGAGCATTAGCTATTGGATAAGAAGAAGAAAAAGAAGAAATAAGTAAGGGGTGAGAGCAACAATAGAAGCAAATAAAGATAAAGAAGTAAGAAAAGAGAGAGCATCAATAGAAGAAGATGAAGAAAAAGAGGGATGAAGTATAGGAGAAAGCAAAAAACAAAGAAAAATAGGGCAGAAAGGGGAGGAGGAGGAGGAGGAGGAAGAAGAAGAAGAAGCTAATTGGTCACTTTAGAAGCAGGAGGGTAGATGAAGGAAGGAGCACAAGCAATTTGTAGGTAGATGATGAATGTGATGGGCAATTCAGTGATAAGTGCAACAAGCAAGAGAGTGCCTAATGGAGGATGTTGCTCTTGGGTTGAGTAGCTGACAGTATACTAAGTACGACATAAAGAATCATAAGTTAGGGTTTTTTCAAGACAAAATACTAATATATTATGTTGTGTTAGTGGCCAAAATCGTTCAATTTTGGGTTAAAATTTAAAACCTTGTTGTGACATCACAGTGAGAGAAGCCAAAGGTAGGTGCCAAAGAAAATTAGGGATGCTAGTGTGAATAGAAAATTAGCTCACCAAAGGAGAGAGAAAGGGACATAGAGATAACCAAAAGGGGTGAGAGGAAGAAGTTAAAAGAAAGGAAAATATAGATAGAAAGAGATCACCAAAGGGGAGAGGAAGGAAAAGAGAGAGATCACCCAAAGAGAGAGAGAAAGAGCTCAAAGGAATGGAGAGAAAGATCTACAACCCTACCTTTGTCCACCAACTAAAGTACAAGTGCAATCATAGAGTTAGGTTACAAATCTACAATCCTACTTTTCTCCATCTATTGAAATACAAGTATGGTTATAGAGTTTAGGTTGCAAACATGTGACCTACCTTTCTCTTATCATGTTACTGAGTCTTAGTCACAAATTAATGTATGACCCTATCTTTTCTCTTGTCTTGAAGTAATGATTATGTTCAAAGATGTGTAGTATTTTAATGAAAAATAATAGAGTTTAAGGAGTGTTTAAGCAAGCACTACCCTACCACACCAAATATACTACTAGTTATTTTTTAACTTCTAAAATCACAATTAGATGTGAAAGTAGCCAAATGAAAAAAAAAAAAGAAAAGGGAAACTATAGGTTGTAAGATAAGTTAAGACAAACCAAGTAAATAAGAAAAAGTAGTAGAAAGTTGTGCAACATGTGCTACAATAACAAATACTACATTATTAAGCTACCATAACTAAATGTTACCATGACACTAAAAACACAGGAAACCATATTATCAAAAATAAATGTAAGACAATAGACCAAATAAATAAATAGTCCAATGGAGCCAAAGGATTAACATTAAAGTGATTTAAAAGGAGTCCAAATTCCTTGTTAAAAGAGAATAATTCTAACAATAACTAATAGAAACACATACTTATAAGTAACAAATACTCTAGAGGTGACAAAGCAACATAGAAGGTTCTAATTTAGAAGTACCAAACAGAAAAGGTCAGTACCTAAACACAAAAAGTTCATAATGGACAAACTATAACTCCAAATTAGTAGCAAAAATAACACAAGAGTGAATCAAACTAGTAAATTATTTCAAATAATGTATATAGTATTTATGCAAAGCAAGAACATCATCATAGCAAAAATTTTTATAGACACATATAATGGTTGCAACAAAACAATTATCATGCCAATTATATATAGATATATGAAAAAGTAGAGAAAAAGGAAAGAAGATATACAAAAGCATATAATGATCACAACAAAAGAAATTGTGCTCATAAGTATTCGTCAGAAGAATATAATGATAATGTAAAATAAGCACATGAATGTGCATGAGAAAAGTGGTGATTGATCCAAAGTAAAGAATTTGGGGGTAGTTGCCCCCACTATTTTCGAAAACTCCTTCAACTTTTATTAATTATATTTGGTTACCCTTATTCAAAAATTATTTTTTCTCCACAAAAATAAAAAAGAATGCAATTTCTCTAACTTGGCAAAATGTGAAGGATTTTTTTTTTGAAATATTAGCTTTAATAATGGGTTATGAGGTGCTTTTTTCTCTAGTCTTCAAAAATTAAAAAGGAAAAGAAATGGTAAACTTAGTTTTTTAAATATACAAAGGTTTAGGAATTTTTATAAAAATAAAACTATATTCTTCTGGACTCATCCTAGATAAAATTTTCTTTGCCCCTACATTAAAAAATTATAGATCCATCCCCAATAGCAGGTATATATTAAAGGAATATAATAATGGTGAAAAAGTGAAAAAAAATTTGTAAAATAGTTAAAGAAATCTAAAATAAAAAAATAAGTACATGAAAGTGGCATGATCAAAAGCACAACAAAAATAGTCAAGTCAACAATTGAAGGTGAATAATTATAGAAAAATTAAATCAGTTTCAAAAATATACTAAAATAAAGGATAAACTCATAAAATGAGAGCAACCTAATAATAATAGAAATAACAAAAATAAGTTCAAGCAGGCATCAAAATCTCCCACCCACATAACCAATAATGAGGAAAAAGCAAACAATATAGAATGATTAAAATTAGAGCAAGAAAAAAGGAATTAAAAAGTATAAGATATAGGACAGAATCAAAGAAAAAACTTCATCTCCAAACTAAAGGTAGCCTTGCAAAATGGCATATCCGTCATATGTAGTTGTAATCTTTGAAGCAATAGCCTTCAAGACAATATGAGATCCCATTTGCATGAACAAAACAAAAGAGATTAGCAACCCATCAAATATGGAAACAAAGAAAGATCAAGAGGGAGTACTTACCTCAACATAGGTATGCACACCAATTTAGAGTTGACATCCTTGTAGCAAAAGAACATAACAAAAAAAAATATAATAATGCTAAAACCAATCACAAAGAAAAGGCACCAACAAATAATTCCCTCCCAAATAAAAGATGAAATAAGTAGGGACAACAATAAGGCAAAAGAAAAGAGGAAAGCATGATACCGAGCACTAGTAATGAGGAACAGAAGATTCACGAATCATCTTATTTTAACTAAACTCTTTCATCAAGTCTCGGCAACGCCTTCATTTTTAGAGAGAATATCTAAAAGAACATCACGAGAAATCACCGAGAAGCACTAGAAAGATCCATACATGAAAGCCAATACTCTCTCTCTTTCTATTCTCTTTATTCTCTCTATTCTTCTTTCTCTATTTTTCTCTAGTTTAATCTCAACATTATATCACACCTAAACCCTATGTATTACTAAAATATTTATAGACCCTTATTGAGTCTGAATTTTACTCTAATTATAACTTCTAATATTACATAATAAGTATTTAATATCAATCTTAAGTCTGAATCTAACTTTGGATTTCTACTTTAACTGAAACTCTAATTCGAGTTTGAGACACTCCAAACTCAATAATCTTTACATTGGTTTAAACTCGGGCATGCCACTATTACAAAAATCCATCCATAATCTCTCATCCATCCTAGGAACCACCATGATAAACCATCGAGAAATAATAAAAAGATCAACATACTAGAGCCGACACTTTCTCTCTCTCTTCTCTCTATTCTCTCTATTCCTCTCTCTCTAGGCTACTAGCTTATTTAGCTGCTCAAGTCAATCTCAAATTCACTTTTTATGCCTATAGTTTTATATTTTTTGAAAGCTTTTTGGATGACCTATATCTGCTAAAGTAACTCGAGAAAAATATCTATCTCTCGTCAAATCACTCTAAGTATCATGTTTTCTCTTTACCACTATTGTCATCGGAACTCTATCTACAATGGTATTTCCTACTAATCGATAAATATTGTCACACTTCTCTCCTTTCATCGGAATCCTAATACTGTGTGTCACCTTCATGACTCCATCTCTTGCTAAATAATTACAGTCTTTTGAGTCTAGTACACTGAGTGAAATTAGATTTTTTATATCTTAGGGACATGCCTCACCTTGGTAAGAGTGCGAATCGCTCCATTAAACATCTGAAATTAGACTATTCCCACACCGGCGATCTGACATATCAAATTATCACTCAACCAAACAGTAAATTTTTTCTTATTTTTCTCATAAGAAGTAAACCAATTCTTCGTAGAGCAAATATGATAAGAATTATCGGAATCTAAAATCCACTAACCAGAAGTGTCGATTTTTGCGGATACTGTAAAAACATTTCCCTTCACGCTATTCTTAGAAATATCATCCACTATTGTGGTCGTCATATTGGAAGATTCTATCTTTTCACGTTCAGGACAATACCATCTAATGTGTCTATACTTCTTACACAAATAATATTGTACTTTCATCTTTAATTTTGATTTGGACCGTTGTTTGTCTTCTCTACATTCTCTTAATTTTTCTCTTTCATGAGCCACCAATCCTTCATCAACTCTATATCAATATTAAAGTTTTTTCTTTTCTTATTAGAAAGAAGACTAGCTATCATATCTTCCGTATTGAGAGTTTTTTTATCATAAAGAATTATGATTACAATGTGATCGTACGAAGTAGGAAGAGACATCAGGAAAATTAGCGTCTTATTGTCCTCTTCAAACTTCATATCAACTTTCAGCAAATCATTGATAATCTTATTGAAGGTATTCAAGTGATGTAATATAGTTGTATCTTTGCTCATACGTAATTCGTACAACTATTATTTTAGGTAAAACTTATTCGTGAGTCTTTTTGACATGTATAACTTCTTAAGTTTTGTCCAAATATTCACCATTGTCTTTCCATCAATGACATTGTACAAAACCTCATCAGTCAAACTTAGAATAATTAAATTCAATGTCTTTCGATCTATCTCTTGTCACTCTTCATCGCTTATCTTGGTCGGTCTTTTTGTTTTATCCTTTAATGCCTTTTGTAGATCTTAATAAATAAGAATTGTCTTTATCTTCTTCTGTCATAAAATAAAATTTATTTTGTCGTTAAACTTCTCCACCTTAAGTAAGGATTTTATCATCTTAGTTTTTTGCTCCTAAGCTCTGATATCAATTGTTGGGATTCACAATGAAAGGTTTACGAATCACTTTGTTTTAACTAAACTCTTTCACCAAGACTCAGCAATGCCTCCACATTCAGAGAAAATCTCTGAGAGAACACCACGAGAAATACCACGAGAGACCATCGAGAAATACTAGAAAGACCCACACACAAGAGTTGACATACTTTATCTTTCTATTATCTCTATTATCTCTATTTTTCTTTCTTTATTTCTATCTAGTTCAACATCAATACTATACCACACCTAAATCCTATGTATTATTAGAATATTTATAGGTTCTTATTGAGTCTGAATTTTACTCTAATTACAACTTCTAATATTATATAATAAGTATTCAAAATCAATCATAAATCTGAATCCAACTTTAGATTTTTTTTTTATTTAAACTCAAATTCTAATCCGAGTTTGAGACGCCCAAAACTCAATAAAAATACTATCTCAAATAGCCAAAGAATAAGATAAAATAAAAACCCTCCCAAAATTAAACACATAGAGAGGACAAAACAAATAATTTCCTTTGAAATTTAAGGCATAGTAAACAATAAATAAAGAAACCCCTAAATCAAGTGTGTGAAAAAAAACCCATAACCAATGGCCAAAAACAAACATTAGGAAGCAAAACCTTATATTAGATTTGCGGAGTAAAAAATTAGCAATACTATTCACAATAGAGAAAAATAAAAAAAACTTTAATAATTCTCGCAATCAATCAAGGAGAAATTGGTGTCATAAAAAAAAGAAAAAATTGGGAAAGCAAAAGGAGAGAGGAGAAAGAAGCAAAACCTAGAAGCTAAAATGCACTATCAAGTAGCATACAAGTATAAAAATAAAAAATGATGAAAGCAATATGAAGGTAATTTGATTTTTTGTAAAGCTTCGTTAGAAATTGGATGCACTTAGATTTGAAAATGCACTTAGATTTGAAAATAGACATGGCGAAGATGGAGATGAAAATTTGGGAAATAGGCTATAACAAGAGAAGAGAATGTGACGACAATAACAAAAGAAACCAAATCATGGATGGTGGATGCTAAAGGAACCCTAGAAAAAGAAGGCAAAAATCAAAGCAAGACAATAAGGACAAGGCATTTCCACTTGGGCAAGAAAAAAAGTCAGCTCAATTTATTTAAAATGACCAACTAGTTTATACAAAAGCTAGCTGAACCAATTAGCAAGCCGAACAACTCAAATAACGTGGTAAAGCTCAGCTAGCTGCTATAGAAATGAACTCTCTCTTTTTAGTTATACACAAACTATTTAGCTCTCATGAAGCTTAGATCCTCAACTGCATGTATTTGTTATATAGAAGAGAGATATCCACCATAATTCAAAATGTAAATTAGAAAAAAAAAAGAGTACACAATAGATTTATGTGGTTCAGTTTACTATCTACTACATGGGAAAAAATAATTTGAGGGAGATTCCACTAATAAAAAGAAGAAGATACTATAATGATGGAGACAAAAATACCAATATCATAAATTATTACAATAAATTAAATAGTGAAGCCATCAAAAGACGTTTTTGGAATTTGGTCTAAATGTCATAATGCCTCACTATTTCACATTGAAATTTTTAGACAAATAAAATATTTAAAAGAGTGGCCTAATTGAATTGAGATAAAGTAGGAGATCCACTTAAGATTTATTTGGTTGCTACAATGTGAGAGAAGTGATTGAAAGTGAAATGACTTCCATTCACTTAAGGTATTTGATTGTCCAAAAGTGACTTTTAAAAATCAATCTACCTCCGACCATTTTCAACCCATAAGTGAAAAGGAAGTAAATTTTACTTTCATATTTTTCGATCTAAAGTGACTTCTGTAAGTAGATCTAACAAAATTTTTAATTATAACAATATAGATAACTTTAGATATAATAATACCATAATTTTTTTAAAAAAATCATCTATAAAAAATTTAAAATAAATAAAATACTTTTATCCAACTAAATATTAGAAGTGGATTGCTTTCAACCATTTTTAGAAGTAAATTGAAAATGAAAAAAATGATTTTTTTCACACTTTTGTCCTTTTCTGAGCAACCAAATAGTCTCTTGGATAAGAATTTGGTCCATCAATTTCTATCTTGGAGTTAGAGACCAATTCAGAAATGACACGTATTACTAATCCACATTCTAACTTGATTCCTAAGTTGCTAGAATTTTTCAAAAAAAATTGGATTTGAGATATAAACTAAGTCAACAATCTCCACCTTAGTTTAAATGTCTTCTAGTGAGTCTAAATCTTCAGATGCCTTCACTATCACCCCACAATGTAGGATCAATGATCTTGAAAGTTAATTATATCCAAGTAAGGCTTGAACTTATTAATCAAAGTCATTTTCATCAGCATGTCCGTTGAATTTCTTGAAATATGGATCTTTTGTAAGAAAATCTCACCATCTTTAACGATGTTCTGAATAAAGTGAAAGTGGACATTTATGTGCTATAATCTAACATGATATATTTGGTTTTTTATAAAGTGTATGATGCTCTAATTGTAGTAAAAAAAAAATAGTTATTTCATATTCACCTGTCAATATTTCAACCATAAAATTTCTTTTATTGCTTCTATAACTACTATATACTTAGACTCTCTTATAGACAATGTCATGGTTAACTAAATAATACATCTCTAGCTAATAGAACCATTGCAAAGGTTGAATAGATAACAAGTGATTAAGATCTCTGTATAGTTCGAATCTACGTAGCCAATAATTTTGGTCTCCTAAATCATTTTTTGTTAAAATATAAACCAACATTAAGAGTACTTTCGATGTATCTCAATCATGGTTTGGAAAATTGGCCGAAATATTTTGATTTTAGCCGTGGCTGAAATGTTTTGACCAATTTTGTTTTGGTTTCATCTGCCTACACACTCCCTGTGGAAGACATGGAAGCAATTCGCCAGCTCTCTTACTTCGTCTTTCCCCTCCACCTCTTCCAAGCACGTGACACACATGGCTTCCTCATCTTTCTTCTTCTTCTTCATCATCAAGCTCGTGAATTTTGTCACTGAAATATGGTGCTTGACTGCCTCTGCAGGGGGAAAAGTTAGTCCCGCCAAGGAATAATTAGCATTGAAGAATACCAACTCCACGTCCTCCCATGAAGGCAGGAGTGGTCGCCTTGGAAGGAAACTCACATAGAAGAGCAGCAGTGACACCGCGGAGCCGATGAAGTCGACAAGCAACAGGAGCAACAAAAGCAACTTTGATAAAGCTGTGTTGAACGAAGTGAAGGCTCCTCTAGCGCTTGCATCCTCGCGCTTGCGTTGGTCTCACGTCTGCGCTCGCACCCTCGCTGGTCTGGCCCCCATGCCCTCGTGTTTATGTCGGCCTTGTGCCCACGCCCGCACTCTCACTAGCCTGCACCCACACCAATGCTGGCCTACCACCTGAGCTCTCGTCGGCCTAGCGCTCGTAGCTGCGTGCTCGTGTCGGTCTCACGCCCGCGACCATACCGACATAGTGCCTGCATTGCCTCTGCTCCCAAAGAGAAGGAAAGAAGAGAAAGAAAATAAAAAATTAACAAAAAAATAAATAATAAATTTTTGAGGGGTTAAATTATAAAATTGCAAAGAGTATAAGAGAAATTTTGAGTAAAAATTTTGATTAAATAGTAATCAGGGGTTGTAGGTAATTAATTTTGAAAAGAGGGAGTGTAAATAGATATTAAAATCATAGAGAGATTTGATAAATTCAGTATATGTAGAGAGATTGTAAGTAAATAGCCCTAAGTTATAATATACTTTTCATTTTACTTATTCAATATGACTTTATACAAATATATATGGAGATATATGAATGCCAAGATGTTGATTTCAATTTCATATAAAAATATTCTTTATAATTTGATAATTTTCATAGGAGTTATTTATATATAAAAAAACTTTTTATGCATAAAGTATAAATAATAAAAAAGTATATTAAATGTGGGCTTCTATGCAAATTATTAATAAAAAATTTTAATAAAATTTGAAAAGTATTTGTTAATAAACTTGTAAGAAAATTATATTTTTTTTAATTGTTTAAAAATTTAGGATTTATATGAAATTAGGTAGTAAACTAATAATCTTAAAATGAACAAGGTCATCAATTTTATTTTAGATCTTTGATATATGGTTATATTTCAGAACCGTTATCACGAGATTGTACAGAGGTAGTTGTTCTTGTTTGTATGCCTACAAATACTCGTTCTAATCGTTCAGACACTGAATTTGTAATTTCACACCCAAATATTTTAAACTTAATTAATGATGATAATGATAATTAATTATATTACATTATAATTAATATATTATGTATATGTCAAGTATATTTTAATGATAAGTTAAATCTACTTATTTTAATTTTTATCTTTTAATCATATTCATATTATTTAATGTGTATTTTTTATTTTTTATATAATAATATAAAAAAATAAATTAGACAAGTGATTAACTATCAAAATTAATTTAAATTAATTAAAATAGTATTTAATCATATGGTAAAATTAGTTATAAATTTTTTAAAAAAAATTTATCCTATTTTTAATTTGAGATCAAGGTATAGTTAAAATATAGTCAAACTGTAATCAACACATAATTAATAACTAAAAAAATATTTTGACTGAAAGCGAAACGAGGATGGTTTCGACCGAAATGGCCGAAACGTATTGGTTTCTCGGAATGTCGAAACTGAATCCGAATCCAAAACTTAAAACCTTAATCTCAACAATAATTTCACAACTTACCAATGTTCTTTCATAAATTCACCATATAGTAATTAATAACATTGATTGCTTATGCAATTTTAGACCTTGTACAAACCATAATGTACATCATGCTTCCAATGGCATTTACATACAGGAGTTCTCCATATATGTATGCTCCTTATATTTAGGATACAATTGAGCTAAGAGCTTAAAGTGGGTAAATAAAAGAGTGTTAATAGATTTTGAATTTTGCATACCATAAAAAGAAACAATATTTTCAAGTTATTTTCTCTATTTAAGTGATAACTTGTCATGTTTTTAGTCCTAATCAATCTTCATGTTGAAAATCTTCCTTCTAGTAATTAAATCTTTTGTCTTGAATTTCTTTATCATTTTATGCTTTAGATCTTAATTAGAGACATGCCTTGAGTTGCAATAAGTATGTTATCAAAATAAAGAAGTAATATAATAAATGAATTATTAATATGTATCATAAAATAGATAGAACAATTATGTTTATAATAGATAAAACTCGATCCTAATATAAAACTATTAAATCTCTTATATCGCTACCTTGGAGACTATTTTAGACCATAGAGTAACATGTTTAACTTGCAGAGATAATTTTTTTTACTTTCTTGGTCAAAACTTCAAGTTGGTGCATGAAACTATACTCTTCTGATTCTCCATATAAAAAAAGGGTATAAACATCAAGATACTCTAACCCAAAATTATGAAAAATAACTAAAGTAAGTAAAAAATGAATAGATATGTATTTAACCATAGAAAAGAAATTTTCATTGAAATCAATATTCTTTTTTGTGAATATTGTTTTACAACTAAATGAGTATTAAATTTTATGCAATTTATTTCAAAATAATTAAAATTTTCATTGAAATCAATATCCTTTTCTTGTGAATACTTTTTTACAACTAAACGAGTCTTAAATTTTATGCAATTTATTTCAAAAGAATTAAAATTTTCATTGAAATCAATATCCTTTTCTTGTGAATACATTTTTACAACTAAACGAGTCTTAAATTTTACACTATTTATTTCAAAAGAATTCTCTTTCTTTCAAAACATCCACTTGTAATTAATTACTCTTTTGTTCTCAAGTAATTTTACTATGTCCTAAGTATGTTTTTTTAAAGAGACTCCATCTCCTTATTTATAATATTTTAACAATGATTAGAATTCTTATCTTGTATTTTTTTTTTTTGTAGGAAGAAGGATCATTATTGTTGGTAACCAAAGCAAAAAACTATCATATCCTCAAAATCATATATTTTAAGTGGCTTTATGTTTCACTAATACCTTTGAAGCAAAATTATCTCAAAGACTTTGACTCAATTTTCATCTTTAGACTCAAAATTCTCTTGAAAGTTATGCATAACCTAAATGTCATCTTTATAGGAACTACAAGCTCCATCTCCACTTGAATTGCATCACTAGAACTTTTTTTTGAGAGATTTCAACATGTCACTTTTATTAAACAATGTATCTCTCTCAATAATTACTTTATAAGTATTAGGATTCCACAAATAATAACTTTTTAACTCCTTTAGTATATCTAGGAAAAATATATTTTTTCAAGCATGCATCTAACTTATTTTTAACAACATGTACATAAGCATGACATTCAAAAATCTTTAGAGAATAATTGTTTGTGGGCTCATCAATCTATACTGTGTCAAGAGCCTTGCAACCATTGGTTATATAAGGATAATACTTTGCCATAAAACCTGTTATGTTGATTGCTTTCTCCTAAAAATCTCTATTAACACTAATTGTATTGAGTATGTTATGTGCTTTCTCTAATATAGTTATATTCATTCTTTTGGCTACATCATTTTGTTGAGCTTTTCATGGGATAGTGAAGTGGTACTCAATGCCTTTAACTTTGCAAAACTTAAGAAACTTCATTAGTTTGTACTTCACACCATTATCGCTTTTGAGATATTTATTTTTTTTTGCTAGTCTTTCTTTCAACTTAAGCCTTCCATCTCTTGAAAATAAAAAATAGTTCGGTTTTATCGTGTAAAAAATAAATCCATAGTTTTTTTAAAAAATATTAATAAAATTAATAAATTAATGAGCAATAGATTTTGATGGAAAAGGAGGGCACTACACATTAAAATGAATATAATTAATTAAATATTTAGTGTAATGAATGTCAATATTAAAATTTATTTTGTACTACTTGCCATTGAGACAATACTCATAGAAATTCAATTTGCATGAATTGACACTTTTCAATAGTTTTCTTTTGTTGAACTCAATCATATCTTATTTATTCATATAATTAATACACATATGTCATAAGTAAGTCATATTAAAAAAAATCTTAAGAAACTGATACTCCAATTTCGACAATTTTTTCTATTAATTGATATAAATTTTTATGTTTTAAATCCTTCATTATGATTAATGAACCTTTAGCAATATTTAGAACTCTATCTTTAGCAGAATACTTACAACTAATATAATACAAAGCACCTAAAGAGATTAAATTTTTTTAAAATTAAGAACATGTTTAACATTAGTAAGAGTGATAACAATATTGTCAAATATCTTAAATTTGATTAGAATTTTGACAAGCAACTATATGTTTTATGGCGAATTTACAAAAAAAACTACATATCTTATCACTATTAGTAAAAAATCACTCATCTTATATTATAAATTTATAAAAGATTATCTCAATTAAAATATGTTAAAAATATTTTACTGTGAGAAACAATGCATGTGTAAGCTTTTGTGTTGCATGAATGTCACTCTACCTTGGTGAATCTATCATCTTATCTTAGATTACAAAAAGCATTCTTCAAAGATTAACTAATGTCAAGGTTTTCTTAAATTTTAGTTATCACTCCTATTATAATAATAATAATTATTAGAATTTTAGTAAGGAATCACTTGTCTTATAGAGAATTTATAAGAAATCACCTACTTTATTATTATTAGTAAAAAATCACTCGTTTTATATTATAAATTTACAAAAAATGCCTTGATTAAAATGTTCGAATAATATTTTAATTTAATTTTATTCTATTAATTAAATTAATATAAAAATAAAAAAATTTCACATTTGATTTTGTTTTGGACAATCATTTATAATTACTAGATAGACAAAACTAAATTTTGAATTTTTTGTTTCAGAATACCAGACAGTTGATCCTTCATAAAAAATGAGATAAAATAAGTGCTTTTTTTATATTAATTTAATAATTATTCCAATCAAAAATCAAATGAATATAATTTACTCTTTTATATTTATCTAATTGATAAAATTGAATGAAAATAGAATATTTTTTAAATATTTTAATTGAGTTGATTTTTTTGTAAATTTATAATACAAGACGAGTGATTTTTTTGCTAATACTAAACAAGTATGTGGTTTCTTGTAAATTTGCCCTAAGATAGGTGCCTCATTACTAAAAACTCTTATTATTATTATTATTATTTAATGTGGGCTGCAGATTAAAGGAATACTGCAAGAGAGACTGTAGCCAGTGATACCTTGCCATCATGGACAGAGAATAGAGGAAATGGCATGGCATCCAGAACTTTTTTCAAAGCTGAAAATTATTAGTGCAATCTCGTTCAAGTTTGTTTTCATTTTCTTATTAATTACGATGGATGATACATCGCTGGATTATTGTAGTTTGTTTGAAAGTATCCAGATGTGGAATCTTTTTGGGCAGCCAACAGGCCAGACTAGTCTGACAACCAGAAAATTTTCAAATAATTTGCTGAAAAATTTTGCATTCTTTTATAGGTCCATAAAGTTCTTAGTTTACTTATAAATTTCATAGCAACAGGGAGATTATCTATAATATAACTTACCAAGAATCATGATTAGTCAATAATCAGGATGTCAAATGACTAATTTTATAAGTTATATTTCTAATTTTAAAAGATTCAATCCAAGATCAAAGTCAAACAAACTAATTGGTGTACAGATACTCTTATGAATAATGGTATGGGTACTAGATATTTTGCTTCGTTGAGCCCTAAACCCGGCCCAAGTCTATCTTTTGAGGGTGAAAGCAGACAATCTCTGCGTCACCTTTGCAGGACGAAGGCCCATTTGGAGGCTTCGAACAAAAATTCATAAAAGTTTTTCATAGGATTTGAGATTGCAATGTAATCCCATTTCTTATACAATATTTTATGATTGATGAAGTGAGCCAATTAATAACAAAGAGAAATTTGCATGCAAACTTCATTTCATATGCCTTCTCTTTAATTTTCCAGTGAAATCATAGGAAATTTATTAATTTCATAAAATATTGGAGTTGCCGAAAAATTGTGCCAAACGCTCTATAGGAATTTTTTTTTTCTATGATGAAAAGAATCCTATAAAACTCCAATTTTCTTTGGAATTCAAGGGTATCCAAACGGGCCCAGAACCAGAACAAAACATCTTAAAAAAAAAACATCTCAGACACTGCAGACCTGTACATGTATCCGCTAGGAGTCCTTGTCTTTTCTCTGTTCTCTTTGCACATCAAAGCACAATCCATGTACATGGAAGCCCAAACCATCTTATCCTCTGTACAATCCACCTCAAACACTAGAACAATGGATGCGAAATCAAACCCTCCAGATGCTTGACTTTGCAATATACACCCTACTCAGTCCTGTTTGAAGTTCGTGAAGTTGCAGGTAGTCGAATGGAAACTGTGTCCGCATCAAAGTTCTTTCCAGACCTCGTAATCTGTAGTTGAGGTATTGTGTATTACACTGTCTTGGCAGCCCAAGAAGAAAGTGGTCCTAATAGGATCTATGTTGATCAGCGCATGAGCAGTTCCACTTGGGCTTGTAGCGACTGCAACCTCATCTTCATTTACCACTGCTTCGGCGTAAGCCTTGTTGTCAACATGAGCATTTTCCAACTGCATTGTGTTCAATAATGTAAAACAAGAGTTTATGATTGACTAGGATCTGATAGCATTAAAATCAAGTTGAGTTAAAATGAATATCTTGCAGGGGTTTTTGCATGAGTACCATTGAAGAGTTGGTTAATTGTGTGGATGCTTCTGTAGTTGTAGTTACAAGCAGGGTAAGCATGTAAAAAACCTGTCTTGAGTTTTCCTTGTAGCTAGCAAGTTCAAAAGCTTACCCTGAACTTTGTGGCTGCTCCCCAGATAATGAATGTTTCATTGCAGGTGTGATGACGATGATTGCCCCTAACACCACCTGGTTTTATCTCACCAACATGCACTGAAGCACATGTTTGTGCTCCTCCTGTAGAGCAAGTTACCACTTAGCTTGTTTTTAAAATCATTTAACTATAAGAACAGAATTCTAAATTTCGAAACAACTGCATTGAACAAGATAACTACACTAGAAGGGCAACAAATAAGTGCTTTACTTAGCAAAAAAGAGGACAAATAAGTGCTTTACTTAGCAAAAAGGGGCATTCTTAGTCCAAATTCAGTCTTGTTTAATGATACAAAACAGCATGGAAAATGGACTGAATCTAAAGGCAATGCGGGTCTTTAAACATTGCATTTCAAGAGGAATCAAAATATCTGATTTGGTAGATTAACTGAAGTATTGAGATAGCAGCAGATAAGCAAAATTGTAAAAATCAGTTCCAGAACCGAAAAACCTAAATTGATGCATCAAGTTTATTGGAATTAAAGTTGGGATGCAAACTTAAATTACAAAAAATTAATTAGCAAGAAAAGTCCTAGTCCTTAAGCTGGTTCAGACAAACTGATAGGCTCCAACACAGGTTTGTCCAAGGTCAGGTAGCTTCACAATGCCAACAAAATCAAGTCCACCAGCAAGCAACTTAATCCTGAACCAAGTTTCCTGTTGCCCAAACAGAATGCTCTCACTTAAGAACATATGGCTCTATGGTTTTCCAGACTCAGCATGGCTTGAACC
The DNA here is from genome assembly GCA_005019695.1 of Trichopus zeylanicus subsp. travancoricus. NCBI lineage: Eukaryota > Viridiplantae > Streptophyta > Magnoliopsida > Dioscoreales > Dioscoreaceae > Trichopus > Trichopus zeylanicus. The sequence goes on from RXID01022475.1 coordinate 370,662, forward strand.
TTGTGTTCTAACACCACATTTTAGAATCCTAGTCCAAAGTATTGATGTCAAGATGCAGGTTTGACCTAGCTTTGCCTGGAAGCGAGGCCAGCCAATGAACAAGCTGCTTGCAAATAACTCAGCTGTTCAAGTCACCTGTTCAAGCCTTAACTAAAGCTTATAATCAACTCAAGTTGGCCTTTACTGATGTGTTGACCAAGCTCACTCAACCTCGGCCAGTTGACAACCCTGCCCGAGAAATAAGTAGGCGATGGCTTGGACTTAGGAATGCAAGCCAATCTAGGAGCATAAACTTCCTAGAGAATTAAAAAGGATCATCCCCAGAAATTCATTTTGGATCACTGCCGCAGCAGCAACCTGAAGACACATCAGCACCATAGTACTTTTGCCCCAAATGCATTTGGGGCCCAGATGCTGATGTTGACACAGGTTGATACAGCAGTAACCAACTTTGAGTTCTGCTGCAGTGATCCAAAATAAACTCCATCCTCAAAAATGCCTTGAAACTGAAGACATTTGAATCATGTCATAAAAAACCCATGTGTCATTTTGTTTTTGTCATAATTGCAAAATATTTACCTTTCTAATGATTATCCAGAAGTAGAAGAAAATATGAAAAATTCATTTTTTTTTCACTTCTAGTGTTTAATTAAATGAAAATATATTTCAAAAGTACAATTATTAATATTTTAAATATTATTTATTTAATTTTTTCACAAATAAAAATGTTAAAAATTGCATGTAAGATTATTAATATCATTACAATTCAAAATATCATTAAATTTATTTTAAGAAGTCATTTCAGATCAAAAGTTAAAAAACAAAATATAATTTATTTTTTACTTTTAAATCGAAAGTGGTTAAAAGCAGACTAACCTTTGAAAAATTACTTTTAAATAATTAAATATCAAAGGTGGGCGAAAAGCGATCTCACTTCCAAAGACTTTTCCTCGCTTCTTGTCAACCAAATAATCCCTAAATGGAATAAGAGACTCAAAAATTCATACTACATATTTTTTTATGAAAGAGGAGTTTTGAATGTTGACTGAATTTCAAATTTTCTTGTTTGAAAAAAATTATCATTAATATTTTGCTGGCATTCTACTTCATATAAGATAACTACAAATAATTATTTTATCACCAAATTTATTTTAGTACTAAATTTTCACAAGTTTTCTAGAGCCTTTTGGTCTAGATAGAACCATCTCTGCTCAATCTGACAATAGTAAGCTGGTGAACCTAACTTAAATGCAATTTGCATGATAGATGATAATATATAACTTTATGTGCATCTTTCCCATCTACAATACGATCAAGAGAAGAATCTTATATTTTGATTTTGATCAAATTCATCTCATTTATTGCATCATAAATTTGGGATGAGGTTATAGATTTCTCTCTTTTCCTTAATTTCAACTTGTAGAAGTGTATTTGTTATTCATTTATTTTATTTGTGTCCACTATTCTTAAACATATGAATTTTGAATCTCTTGATATTTAACTATTAAATGCTAGAATAGAAAATGAGAAGCAAACTCCTTCAAAAGAGAATAATAATGAAAGCTATTAATGATATGATGTCACATCTCAAGATAATTATATATGTTTAGCTATTCTCAATCTCTCACCGATTATTCATACTCCATAATTCATATTTTTCATATTCCACAATATAAAATGTCCCCACAATATACTCCTTCTAACTAACTAAATTAATTATTATCCACAAGATTAAAAGGAGGAAAAAAGGGAAGCGGGAAATTAGATTTTACAAAAATAATAAGCAATTTTTGCTAAATTCAAATTCAATTCAATTCACAAATAATTACAATAATAGAATTCCCAACACAATTAATCAAATATAATAAATAATATTTAAATAATAGTTAAGTAGAGAAAATACAAACCGATATATATTTAAAAAGTAGCTAAGTAAAGAAAATATAAATTAATATATATGATTCGATGATTAACTGTACCTACTCTATAATTCTTATCTCAATTCTAAAAACTTTAATTAGTTCAGTAGTGATATTATTTTTTAAGATAAAATTAAATTTTACAATTTATTGTTTCAACTAAGCAAGTATCACTTCACATTGAAATTCTCTAATATTTTTTTGACATTTAAAAGAGCACTCAATTTCTTCAAATTAATAAAATACAAGGATAATGAGAACTTGACAATAAAAATCTATTTGAGTTCTTATTGAGATTACAAAATTTGAGAAATTTAAATCTTACTTTAAAGATATTAAAAGTTTATTCTCATATTAAATAAAAAAGTTTTAAACCAATATATAATTATCGAAGTTAAAACTAACCGTTGAAAATCACCTTTGGCTGTTTTTGATAAGTTTGGTCGACGGAATTCGTTCCAACAATATAAAAAACTAACTGTTACAGCGTATCCTTGCATATGCAAATGCCTAAACTGCATGTTTCAACGACCAAATCTTGAATTCAATGATTGAAGTCTAGGTTCGGACAACTAAACTTTGCTAAAACATAAAGCTATTTTTGTAGTGGTTGAGTTCGATCACCCGAATGTACCTGTTTGGGTGACCAAAGTTGACAGAGAGTTGACAAAAAAATTATTTGTAAAATCTAGTTAAACAGCTATTTGATATAATATTAAATTAACTTGACAAATACAAATTAAGACGAAAAATGTATTTTTAAGTTAATTCAAGTGTCAAATAAAGAATTCTAATAAATTAATTATTAAATTCTCGACTGAATAAAATAAAAATCTAAACATGTGAGTTAGAGTCGATCTCGCATCTTTAACATATTTCGAACTCTCAACTTGATCTTTAATTTTCATTTTCAAATCATCATCCTTCTCATTTTTGAGTCATAATTTTCAAGATTTAATCTTAAGATTTAATCATTCACGAGATTGAATGATCATTATAAATCTTAAATTTTTTCACAACATAGAAAATTTATTAAATACTAGATTAATTATCGTCAAAATTCAAAGGTCAACATCTCCTTTATCACACAATGCAAAATCAAAACTTCAAAACTTATTATTCTAATTATTTGTTAGTGCAACTGATAGATAATGTTTAGAATCTAGTATATAATTATTATTCTAACTGCTTAGCAAAGTTTATCATCATATGTCCAAATTTCGGAGAAAACTTGAATTTCCAAGTGCTTACATAGTCTTTTATTATATAGAAGTTCTTTGGATTCACAAGTAGATAAAGTTCAAATCCTAGATAAGTATACTCTACTTTAAGTGCTTGCAAGAGGCATTTTAGTATTCATGATGGAAATTGCTGAGTGGATCAATAATTAAACTTCAATCATTTGAGTTTTATTTCAATTAAATTACTAAAATAACTTAACAGATTCATTGGATTAAAGGTGGCTGTCTATGTTAAGCTAGTAGTAGAGACTTGCAAGAGGTATTTCACCAAGAATTGGGTTCATGATGGAAATTATTAATTGGATCAATAATTAGAATTCAATCATCTGGATCTATTTTTGTCAAATAATAAATTATAATAACTTCACATAAACATATGGAATCCCAATTGCTCCAAAAAAACATATGGAATAAAGGCGAGCCTTCTAAGTTAAGCTAGTAGTGGAGACATACATGACCACACAACTATATCCTCCATGCCATAGTGTCCAATTCTTGTGATACTTTTCAGAGTAAAAGGGAACATGCAACAAATATAAATGGGAGATATCCACAACTCAAAAAGAAAAACTTGTACACATACCACATTTTTTTATTCCTAGATGACCATTAAATCCAAGAACTACTTTCAGATTTCAACTAATATTTTCAAGTTCACTACTAATTCACTTCTTGTGTTGTTTGTATGTAATATGTACACCCTAATTTAGATACCAAATTAATTCAATTAGTTGAAGAACTACTAAAAGATTTCTGTTAATATTTCCAATAACACAACTAATTCTTTGGTTCAAGTAATTTCCCCATCATTAAACCCAAATTAACGATTTCAGTTCACAAAGCATAGCATTAGACTAAGCAAGCACCAATTAATAGTACCAACATCACTGCTAATTCAATTCTCAACAAGCTATTTAAGACGTATCAAAAATTCAAAAGAAATACTTTTATGTACATCATGCTTCTTGATCCTTATGGCACCGTTTGGTTCGGAATCAGGGTCAGAATCAAGATCAAGAATAGTGAACCATTTTTGTAAACTAATATATTTTTATCAAAATTAATTTTATAATAATTTAAAATTTAAAAAACTATTTAATTTTTTATAATAATTTAATTTAATAATAATATAAAATAAGTAATATTAATTTTAGAAGATAAAAAAATAATTATGAAAAATGTTGATCCTGATACTGATTCCAAATCAAACCGTGTCTATATGATCATTTAAATTTGAAAACTACTTCCAAATTATCGGTTAATAGCTTCAACATAACTAATTCTCCAGCTCCTATGCTTTCTCTGTATCAAATGATTCCTCCATTGTTTAACCCTGCATTAAAGATTTCAATAGCATAAAATTCAGGATCCCCCGTTAATCCCCAAATCAAATACGCAGATACAAATGGGCTATGGCCAGTAACGAAGCCGTATTTCTTGACCCTAAATTTCCATTAAGTCCAACAACTACTTCCCGATTTCAACAAAAAGCTTCAACATCATTACTGATCCAATCCTTGACAGGATGTTTACAGCAAAGCGGATAATGTGTTACAAATGTAAACAGAAGATATCTGCAGTTCAAAAAGAAGAATTTAAATGCATACCACATTCCTCGATACCCAAATGGCCATTAAATCCAAGAATCATTTCCAGATTTTGACTGATAGTTCCGAAATTACTACTAACTCTTCATCTCTTCTTTCATTGAATCACATAATTCAGAGTTACCCGGAACTCGAAACCAATTTTCACATATATGCTACATATGCTGATTCCTAATTGGCCTTTAAATCCAACAGATGCTTCAAGATTTCCACTACTACTCCTTCAGTTCAAGAAATTCCAGGCGTACGAATACAATGTGGTGGGACTTACCTAAGATCCCGGCGTCGCGGGCGGCGGCGGAAGGGTCGAGGAGCCATCCACGGGGGTCGGCGGAGATCCCGGAAGCCCGATATCTGAACAGATTCGCGTTGGAATCGAGCGTGCCGGAGCGCGAAGCGGATGAGGAGGTGGTGATGGGAGGAGGGAGGGGACGGTGGAAGCGGAGGGAGAGCCAGGTGAGGAGGACGAAGAGGGAGAGCAGGATGGGGAAGGCCTGGGGTCGCTTGAGGAAGGCGGAGAGGAACGCCGCGGCGGCCGCCGGGATGGAGTGGGGGGACTGCTCGGAGGATGAGGAGGAGAGGGAAAGGGGGAGGAGGGGCAGAGGGGGCTGAGAGTGGTGGATATGCAGGCTGCCTCTCCGGGGATTCGCCATCGTCGTCTTCGTATTCTTCCTCTCCCCGGCAATCTGTGGAAAAATTGAAAAATAAAGGATTTGGGGATTTGAACCCGACGTGAATCGAACACGCAACCTTCTGATCTGGAGTCAGACGCGCTACCATTGCGCCACGGATCCATGTCCTAGAACGTTACCCAACATAAGTATTATATATTTTGTGTAACATTATCCTCATTTATAAAAAATCATTTATTTCATCGAAAAATTTCTTATCTTATATTTTAAATTTATAAAAAACCTCCTCAATTAAATTATTTTATTTTAATTTAATTTTATCAATTAAAATAATCTTAAATATTAAATTATTTTTATTTAATTTTATTTTGAACAACTAGTTCATAATTATTGGGCAATCAACTTCGTAAAACTAGATTTTAAATTTTAAGTTTTATAAAATTGAACAACCGATTTTTCATAAAATTTAAAATAAAATAAGTTATTTTTAATATTAATTTAAGATTTATTTAAATTAAAATCAAATGTGAATAATTGAAATTTTGTATATTAAAAATTAGATTAAATATAAAAATATTTTGATCAAATTAATTTTTACAAATTTATAGTATTAGGCAAGTAATTTTTTATTAAAAGTAAAAATATAAGTAATTTTTTGTAAAGTTATAATAAAATAAATAATGTTTTATTAAAAACTCTTTGCTTAAATGTGATTTTGTATACTCATCGTTCTGTGTCCGGCTAACATATAATTGTATGAACCAAGTACGATGAAAGTAAACATCATATTTTTATTACATATTTTCTCATTTTAAAGTCTAGTTAGTTACAGAGCCCATAAGGCAAATTAGTGCCTTTGTGGGCGTTCTTATTTAAAAAAAAAAAAAATCAAAGATTTTGATTATGATATTTTTTTTAAAAAAAAATGTATTCTAATGACAGTCTCAAAGTTTAAAAGTCCGTTCAGTTTGATGTAAAAAAATAAGGTAATCTCGTTTTAAAATTTTATCTCTTATTAAATTTTGCTTCAAATGAAAACTAATTAGTTTGATTAAAAGATAAAATCATTCTAAACTAAACGTTAGCTAAAAAGTTAACTTGCAATGATGTCACTAATTGGATGCAGCCCTCCATTATCGTGAGAGGACGTCTAGCTGGATAGCAATTGAACTGGTTTTCATCCGTGTCTCTTTAGCATCCGAATGTGGGGGTCTGAAAGGTCCTTCATTCCTATGATAGAGTTGTGCTTCTGTCAAATTAGTATTTATTATGGTTAATAGAGTCTGATTCATTTCAAGTATAGTTTGAGAGATTTTTTGAAAACTTGATTCACTAGCTCATATTTTTTCTAATTTATAAAATAAAAAAATCATAACAAAGACTACCATGAATTCTTTGGTCATAGTTACTTTGACGCTCAAATAAGATCAATGTTTAATAAGAAGATGGAATGAGAAATTTTGCATGAACCCTTATCTTTCTATTTGTCTTACTTTTTATAATATACCTTGAAATTTGGTGTATTAGTATTCTATAATTTTAGTTAATCATCTTGATGAATTCTCATAATGGATGGCTATCAATTTCAGATCTTTTGGAATTATCTTTCTGAAATAATTGTGAATCAAATCTTACAATTATTCAGTGTTTGGCTATGAATTAGCCGAGACATCTGAGCCTAATCATGACTTGAGCTGGATTTGTTATGGTGTCGTTGACCTGCGTGTGAATTCATCGATGAGCCAAGGTCGCTGAGCCTACCACTCAAATAGGATTTCACCTCGATGGTATTAGTTCACCATTTGACCTCTGAGATCCATTCTAATAATATTTTAACTTAGAGAGTCCACCTCGGTTAGTTACCTTGGAGGTTGGCCTTTGATTATCTTAGTGAAAATTCACCTTAGAAATTAACAATTTGCTATTTTCGGTTGATAATACTAGTTTTGGTTCATGTTTGCATGATATTACCGAGTCAGTCTTGCAACTTCAAGGTACATCAACTATATAAGAATTATTATTTGTGAAAATTATTTCTATCTTATGATACAATGAATCCTCAAATAGTTTTAGTTAGAGTCCAATAAGCTGGCCTGAAACTAAAATTAGAAAGATCCACTCTTAAAAAGGTAATTATATTTCAGCAGATAATCATACCAAATCTCCAAAAATTAGGAATATTATTCCTAACAAGCACAACCCATTATGGTATAAAAATAAAGTATCTATACCTCTTTTATATAAGATACCAACCTCTCAAGCTCTAAATTCTATAATTCTTTCCTCTTCTGAATTTTATTGTTATTATCTTTTCTTAAAAAAATGATACTGACTTAAGTATCGGAGGGGCTGTCGAACTCCAGCGATACCCCTCATGGTGTCTCCATCTTGTAAATTGCGCAGCATGAATTGGCCTAACGGATCAAATCCCAAGAAATCTCCCGATTCGAAACCAATAGCAAGTTTGACTCCATCAGTAGTAGTGCTTTCATTAAGAACTATTTTGCCACTTCATCACAAATATGAGAAATTGTCGGTATTGATAAACCTAGGGGTTTTGTGTAGATCTATTCTGAGGAAAAGTAAGAAGAGGCCTCCAAAGCTTAGCCACCAGGATAAGCGACATAGGCATGACCTCCTACAGCTTGGTCTATAGAACGAACAACGTGATCCTAGATGTGGTCTCCTGCAGGCCTTCAGGACAAGCAAACGCAATCCTAAGCATAACCGCAGATAATCTTATAGCTCAAATTGTCACAGTTTGGTATCCTATTGAAAGCTCGATTTAAATATTATAGACTAGGCTCGGGAGGGGTGGGGTGCAAAAGAGGAGAGAGAGGGAGGGAGGGAGAGAGGAGGGGGGCGGGGGTGGGGTTGGGGGGGTGGGGTTGTAGAAGCAACTCAATGAATGCTAGCTCAAAGATATGGCCCAAGAGGAATATGGAGTTAACTCTACTCACCGAACCATGAGGACTTGATGCATGGAGTTGAGGATCTGATAATACAATAAATTCTCGAATTAGTTCAGTTGGAGTCCAATAAGCTGGTTCAAGACTAAAACCAGAATGATCCACTCTTAAGAAGGTAACTATCTTTTAGTAGATAATCATAGTAAATATCCTAGAAATTAGTAATATTATTTTTGATAAGTACAACCCATTGTAGTATAAAAAGAAGGTATTTCTACCTCTTTTACACAAGATAACAGCCTCTCAGGTCCTGAATTATATGATTCTTTTCTGTTCTGAATTTCATTATTACTATTTTTCTCAAAAAATGATACTGACTTGAGCATCGGAGGGATCACCAGACCCTGGTGGTCTTCCTCATGGTGTTTCTATCTTACAGGTTGCACGACATGGATCAGCCAGACAGATTAGATTTTAATAAGTTTGCCAAATCAAAACTAATAGATGTGGGATCAATTTTGGTGGTCTGGGGTAGCGAAGACCCTGGGAAGCGATTTTGAATTATAAATCAAAACTTATTTTAATTTAAGTACATTATCAAGTGTTGTGGAACATTGACTTCTAATAGGACCAAACTCATGTTGTTAATTATCTCGATAATTGTCAGGAATATCTGAAAGTAAGAAATCTAGTTAATAGACACAAAAAGGAAAAGAAGAAAATATTCGATTGGTTTTAAGAAATAATGCATGAGTTAAGTAAGGATATATTCTTACTTCACAATAAATTTTGGCATGATATTATAGAAAATACAAAAAAAAAATAAAAAAAACAAAAGAGAAAGAGTGGAGAAGAAGCTAATGTGTGTTGCTGCCCCACTCCCCTTGTACTGGACATGGAATCGTGAAAGGAAATAAGAGACATTTTAAGTGTTTTCAATGACTTTGAGCATCACTGATAACTTCATAATTTGAAGTGTTTCCATTAATTAATAAGGCATTAGCGATAACTCTATTTGAGTTTGAGTATTTTCGTTAGTTAATATGACGTTGACAATAATCTCATTTGGGCTAGAGTGTTTTTATTAGCCAATCAAGCATTGGTGATAACTCATTAACATTGAAATATTTTTATAGTTAATAAGGAGTAGGCGATAACTTCTTTGATTTTTTAAATATTTTCATAATCAATAAGGCGTAGGCATTAACTTCATCAATTTTTGAAGTGTTTGTACAATCGATAAGGCGTGAGTGATAACTTCATTGATTTTTAAAAAATTTTTCATAGCCGATAAGGCATAGGTAATAACTTTTTTAATTGGGTAGTATCACTAACGGCTTATGAGATTGAGTATAGCTTGAAGATGCGTCGCCAACGATTTTTGAGTTGACTAGCTTGAAGGACAGATTGTCAATTGCTTGTGAAGTTGACTAACTTAAAAGAGGTATTGTTAATTAATTGTGGGGTTGACTAATTTGAAGTGTAGCCAATGATTTTGAGTGTATTGTTGATTGATTTTATTAATTTAGTAGCATCACTAACGACTTAGGGGGTCGGGTATAGTTTTGAAGTATGACCGACAGCATGGAACGTGTTGGCAATTAACTTCTTTAGCTTGATAGCGTCATCAACAATTTATGAAGCTGGATATAATTTTGAAGCATGGGCAACGACTTTAAGCATATTGTTTATTAACTTCTTTGGTTTGTCAGCTTCACGAACAACTTATGAAATTGGATATAACGTTAAAGTGTGGTCGACGATTTTAAGCGTATTGGCGATTAATTTTTTTGGTTTATCAGCGTTATTAACAGCTTAGGGAGTTGGGTATAGATTTGAAATGTGGCCAATAGCTTTGGGCGTATTGCCAATTAACTTTTTTGGTTTGTCAGTGTCACTAATGACTTAGGGAGTTGGGTATAGCTTTGAAATATGGCCAATGACTTTAAGTGTACTGATGGTTAACTTATTTGGTTTGTTAGTGTCACCAGTGACTTATGAAGTTAAATGTATATTTGAAGTGTGGCTACTGGTTTTAAGTGTATTGGCAATTAGCTTCTTTGTTTTATCAGTGTCATCAATAGTTTATGGAGTTGGATATAGTTTTGAGATATGGCCAATGACTTTGAGCATATTGGTGGTTAACTTCTTTAGTTCGTTAGTGTCACTAACAACTTAGAAAATTAGGTATAACTTTGAAATGTAAGCAATAGCTTTAGGTGTATTGACGATTAATTTTTTTGATTTGTCAGTCACTAATGACTTAGGGAGTTGGGTATACCTTTAAAGTTTGATTGACAACTTAAAGAGTATTATCAGTTGATTTTATTTGAATAAGGTATTATGACTAACTAACTAAATGAGTCAAGTTTATCTTAGTTTGATTTGATTTGAAAAATTGTCAATGCTTTAGGATTGGCCTAACTTAGAAGATGCATCATCAATGACTTTAGTGGTTGACTAGCTTGAAGTGTAGCCAACAAATTTTGAGCTCGTTGGTAATTGATTTCTTTTGATTTGATAGTATCACTAACAGTTTAAGGAGTTGGATATAGCTTTATAGTGTTGCTAAAGACTTTTGTAGCACACTCAGCAAAACTTAGTTTAACCTTATTTATTTTTATTTAAACTAATTCTGGTTTAGGTCAGCACACCTAGTGAGACTCAGTTTGACCCTAATTAGTTCTATGGGGACTAATATGCTTTAGGTTTGAGTTTGATTTTATTTAATTTGAATCAAGTTTTGATCTTAGTTTGGACCTCTATAGAGTCTGGGCTTGTTGGACTTTTGGCTCAAGTTCAAGTCAATTTAATTTACCTTGGTTTTAGTTTAAGTTCAGCTTAACCTAGTTTTGGCTTGACTTTGAGTTTGTCTTTTTAGTTTGGTTTTAGTTAACCCAATTAAGGTTTGACTTGAACTTAGTTTAGTCTAGATTAGATTTGATTTGAACTCAACTTGATTTTAAATTAACCCATAACTAGGATTGAATTTGAGTTTAGATTAACTCAATTTGGGTGTTAGTCTATTTGTTTGATTAATTTAGGTTTATTTGAGTCAACTTGATCTTGGTCAATTTGTTTTGGTTGAGTTTAGTTGTAATATCATTAAGTTACTTCAAATTAAACAGTTTGATTTGAAGGTCCTTGATTATTTATGATGATTTTAAATGGACCCTAGCTCAGTTTTAGATGTGAGAACCCAAAGATTATTTTAGTTCGCAAGCTCAAAAGTTGTCTTAGTGTAGGCCCGAGGGTTGACTAGGTGCAAATCCAAAGACTGACTTAGATGCTAGCCTAAAGGCTAGTTGAGGTACGAGCTTGAAGGCTGATTGAGTGTGAGTCTAAAGGCTAGTTAAGATGTAAGCCCGAAACTTGACTTAGGTGCGAGCCCAAAGACTGATAAAGTATAAACTTGAAGACTGGCTTGAATATGAGTCTAAAGACTAGCTGAGGCACGAGCCCAAAGACTGACTTGAATGTGATCTTGAAGGCTAGTTTAGAAGTAAGTTCAAAGGCTGGTTGAGTGCAAGCCTGAAGACTGGCTTTGACGTGAGCCCGAAAGCTAACTTGGATGAGAGCTTAAAGGCTAGCTGAGTGCGAACCTGAAGGCTAGTTTTGATATGAATCCGAATGATAGTTTAAATATGAGTCTGAAGGCTGACTAAGTATAGCTAGAAGACTAGCTTGGATGCGAACCTAAAGGCTGGATGAGTGTAGCTAGAAGGCTAGCTTTGATGTAAGCCTAAAGGCTTGCTAATGCAAGCCCAAAGGCTAAATAAGTGAGTTTGAATACTGACTTTGACATGAGCCAGAAGACTAACTTAGATGCGAGTCTTAAGGTTGGCTAATGCGAGTTTGAATGTTGGCTTGGATACTAATCCGAAGGTTAGCTACATACGAGCCTGAATACTGGCTAAGTGTGAACAGAAAGGCTGGCTTTAATGCAAGTCCGAAGGTTGGCTAAGTGCGAGCCCGAAAACTAACTTGGATGCAAGCCCAAAGGCTGGCTTAGAAGTGAGCGAGAAAGTTAGCCTGAATCTGAGCTTAAAGGTTGGTTAAGTGCAAGCCCAAAGACTTGCTTTAATGTGAGCTCGAAGGCTAATTAAGTATGAGCCCGACGACTGGTTATGTGTAAGCTCGAAGATTGGCTTTGACGCGAGTCCGAATGCTGGCTAAGTGTGAGCCTGAAGGCTAAATTTGATGCTAGTTCGAAAGTTAACATAAATGCGAGTCTGAAGGCTGGCTTTGATGCAAGTCCGAATGCTATTTTTGACACGAGTCCAAAGGCTGGCTTGGATGTGAGTCCGAAGACTGACTTTGATGTAAACTCGAAGATTGGTTAAGTACAAGCCCAAAGACTGGCTTAGATGTAAACCTGAAGACTGGCTTGATTGCAAACTTGAAGATTAGCTGAATGCGAGCTCGAAGTTTGACTTAGATGTTAGCTCGAAAGTTGGTTAAGTGAGAGCCAGAAGGTTTGCTGAGTACAAGCCTGAAGACTGGCTTTGATGTGAGCCCAAATGCTGACTTAGATAAGAGTCCGAAGGTTGGTTGAATGCAAGCCCGAAGGCTGGCTTAGATTTGATTCCAAAAACTAGTTAATGCGAACTTGAAGGCTGACTTTGACGTAAACTCAAAGGCTGATTTAGATGCAAACCCGAAGGTTGGCTTATGTAAGTTCGAAGATTGACTAAGTACAAATTCAAAAACTAATTGAGTGTGAGTCCAAAGGCTGATTATGAATGTAAGCTCAAAGATTGGATTGGATGCGAGTTTGAAATTTGGCTAAGATGCGAGATCGAAGACTGGCTAAGTGCGAACCGAAGGCTGGCTTTGATGTAATGAGGATTCGTCATCTTTATTGCCATTTTCGAGGGGGCCGTGGGTAGCCGCAAGAGGATCATAAAGTCTATCATCTTCGAGGGACCGCGAGTAACTACAATAAAATCATGAAGTATGTCATTTTCATCATTATTTTCAAAAGACCATGGATAGCCGTAATGGAGTCACAAAGTTTGTTATCTCATCATCGTTTTTGAAGGACAATAAGCGGCCGCAATAATATCATAGAGTTTATTTTTGAGGGTATCATAAGTGGCCATAACAGAATTATAAAATTTGCTGACTCCATCGTCTTTTCGAGGGAGCATGGGTAACCGTAATATTAATAACATTTGTCTAGACTTTAAGAATCACCATCAAACCCAATTTTTTTGGTCAACTCCTTTTTTATTTTTTATTTATTTTATCCCTCCTCTTCTTCTCCTCCTTGACCTACAACCCCCTCCTCAAGGCTTTTTCATGGCTTGGCCTCCGGGCCCGGCCATCTTCTCCGACCAGATCTGACCGGGCCGGTCGCGGCCGCGGCGGGGCGAAAGGTGGCCCGCCACGCCTATTTTTGGCCGATTTGGCCTCCTCCCGACAGAATCCGGCCTGCCTCGTCCTCGGCGGGGCGAGAGGTGGTGGGAGTGGCGGACGATGTCCATGAAGGCTTGCTCGAACTCTTGGGAGAAGCTGTCGATAATGCAGGTGGGGTTCTAGCCGAAGACCTGCATCTGGCGCTGGTGGCTATCGCGAGGGCGATGAAAGAGGAGTGGGGTCGGACGACAAAGAGCTGCCGGCAATAGCAAGGGCGCGTTCTATCTGGAGAGCGATGGCACGCTCCTGCTTCTCCTCATCGGCCATCTCGGCGCGAAGCCGCTTGTTCTTGAGGCAATCCTTCAAGAGGGTCTCAGAGTCGCCGTCGATGTAGGTGATGAGCCAACCTTTTGGGGTGTGCTCGACCTTGCACTGGCTGGTGCGGCCGAGGTGCTTGATGAACTCGATGAGGGACAACCATCGGGTGGCGTTCACGTGGATGTGGTGGTGGTCGGCGATGTACTCATTATAGACGACGGTGGCGGCGACGCAGGAGAAGCAATGCGGGGCCTGTCTCCAATTTATAGAACTTTAGGAGAATCAAAATCAAAATTTTGATCTAACCTATTTTGAAATGTAATTGGATCCTAATTTGTAATAAAAATTATATTTGATTTTACTTCCAAGATCCTGTAATTGTATGTAATTGATCGAGAGGAATTTGTTTTCTTGAGAAGAAATTGAGATTTTATCTCATTTTCGAGATGTTGAATTTTTAAGAGTGTTATTTGTAAATTTTTTCAAAAATTAAGCCAAAATATATTTTCATAAATTATAGGAGCTTATTTGTAAAAATGATATGTTAGTAAAAATTCTGAAATTTTTAGGGTTATTTTTGAATAGAAATTAGACCTATTTACAAATAAAAATTTGAGGGGTTATTTGAAAATTTTTTTAAAAATTGGGTCAAAATATAATTTTATAAATTTCAAGGGCTTTTTTGTAAAAAAGATATATTTGTAAAAAATCTGAAATTTTCAAAGTCCCTTTTTGAGTAAAACTTTGAACTTATTTACAAATAAAAATTTTTGGGACTTATTTATAAATTTTTTGAAAAATTAGATCGAAATGTAATTTTATAAATTTCAAGGAGACTTTTTACAAAAAGGACATTTATAAAAATTCTAAAATTGTCAGGGTATTTTTTGAATAAAATTGAATTTATTTACAAATAAAGATTTTTGATGGAGCTTATTTGTAAATTTTAGAAATTTCATGAATTTATTTGCAAAATTAGAAATTTCAAAAGATTATTTACAAATATAAAATTTTGAGGACTTTATTTGCAAACATTGGATTTTGCAGGAATTAATTTAAAATTTGAAAATTTTTGAGGATTCTTTCACAAAAAGCTCGGCCAGGGGTTCATTTGCAAAAATTTTATAATTTTCATTATGGTTTAGATATTTAGTGAATTTTAGTCCTAATTCTGATCCCAATATTTAGGCCATTCAATTTTTTTTTGAATTTAAGCCCAAATTTTACAATAATTCGGATCTAAATTAAACGCAATTTTCGATCGAATTTGATTGTAATTTTGGTCCAATTGAGATCAATATTTCGATCACAATCCAATGACATTCAATTTTATATTTTGACTAAATTTTGATTAAATTTAATTTTTAGTTAAAATTGACTCAAACAATAGCAAGTTTGACTTCATCAATATCATTATTAAACCAAATTTGAAAATGATTTCATGGACACCAACAATAGTAACTCCCATCTCAACATTATCTCTTCCATTCAGTTCACATGCACATTAAAATGATACTAGGCATGGCCTCTTGCAGCTAGGCCTTCAAGACAAATAAACACAATCCTAGGCATGACTTTGTAAAATAGCCTCTAGGATAAGTGACACAATTTTAGGCGCAACTTCCTACAGATCAACCTCTAGGACAAGTGATGCCTCCTCTGCATGATCTTCTATAGTACGATCTCTAGGACGAGAGATATTGTCCTTAGTTTGACCTCCTACATGCTACTATTTTACAATTTTGATTTCATGGCTTGGTGCCCCATTAAAAGCCCGATTTAGGGGGAGGGGGGAAGTAAAAGCAACTCAGTGAATGTTAGCTCAAAGACATAGCACAAGAAAAATATAAAGTTAACTCCACTCACTGAACCACGAGGACTTCATACCTGGAGTTGGAGAATCTGATGCTACAATGAACCCTCGAGTTGGTTCAGTCAAAGTCCAATAAGCCGGTCCGAAATCAAAATCAGAAAGATCTAATCCTAAGAAGATAACTATCTTTTAGCAGATAATTATACTAAACTTCCTAAAAATCAGGGATATTATTTTTAATAAGTACAACCCATTGTAGTATAAAAAGAAGGTATTTCAACCTCTTTTACACAAGATAACAACCTCTCAAGTCCTCAATTATATGAATTTTTTCTCTTTTAAATATTATTATTATTATTATTTTTCTCAAAAAATGATATTGACTTAAGTATTAGAGGGATTGCCATACTCCAGCAGTCTCCCTCATAGTGTTTCTATCTTTTAGGTAATGCGGTATGGATTGGCCCAATAGATTAAATTTAATGAGTCTCTCAAATCAAAACTAATAGAAAACTTGACTTCATCAATATTATTATTAAACCAAATTCAAAAATAATTTCATGGACACCAACAATGGTAACTGCCATCTCAATATCATCTCTTCTATTCACTTCACATGCACATTAAGATGACACCAACTTTCCCATAATCCAATGTCCTTCCTAATATTGACTTTCTTATGCAGTCTAATCACTTGATTACATGTGTCCATGCTCTTGTTACAATCATTTTGGCTCTTTTAACTAAAGTTTTAAGTTTTAATTTAAGAATTAGTTTCGTTATTTACTAAAATCAATGAATTTCGAGTATTCCATCCTTTTGAATATTTTGCCCATTTTAGATATTTTATAATATTAAAAATACTAATTTTTTGAAATAGTTTTTGAAGGTGTTTTGTTATAGTTTCAATTTTGGTTGAGAGCATTAAGTTTTAGTTACATCTAAAAGTTAAAAACTTACTTTTAAAAAGGACATGAGTTTTGATTCTTCTACAACTTCAAAACACCCTAGGCTAAAATTGATTGTCAAGATAACAACATTCTCCATATAATAATACCTTATCCATGAATTGCAGTTAGAGTAGTTTAAACATTATAAAAATACTATAGCAACATTACTGTAGTAATTAGCGCTTGGTCACTAATGGCTTATGTCTAAAGATATAAGCAGTGCTAATTATTAGTGCTGTTAATATCTAGACATTAGGGGCACTATTGAATTCCAATAGAAGCGCAAGTGATTAGCACTGCTAATTATTTTTAGGATTACTAATTTAGTGCCGTGAATATTCGTGACACTACCTAATGTGACGTTTGATTAGCATTGTTAATTATTTTTAGGGGTGCTATTTTAGCACTGCAAATATTCGTGATACTACCTAACACGGTATTTGATTATCATTACTAATGATTTTTCGATGCTAATTTTAATTATAATAGTATTAAACTAGCACCGAAAATACATATAATTGTTGTAGTACTTGTTTGATTCATAATTAGAAAAGATTATAAAAATATTTTTTAAGTTTATTTTAATTTAAAAATGTGGCTAAGTAATCATAACTAAACTGAGACAATCTCAAACTAAATAGGTCCTAGAGGTTTAGAACATTAAGCCATTTGATTAATTTTAGATCATAAAGCAGCTTGTGATATGTAAATGGATGTATTCTCCCACCGTAAGGAATCTTAAGCCTAGTCAATCTAGTTAAATAATATCTTGGCATATCTTAACCAAACCCTTTGCATGGGCTCGCCATGCATTTGTATGATTTGGAGAAGCTTACTTATCTTATAGTTTAAGTGCTTTATCTGTTTTTGATTTTATTGCTTCTTGTTTCTTCTGGTTCAATAAAATCACCTATTTTAGTGAATTTTACCAACCCACTGAACTAGAAGCTATTCAAGCTCTAGCATTTACTTTTCTATTTAGAGACCAATGTCTTAGGGCTAACGCGGGATCTGCCCAAGGATCTACTAGTTTAGGTAAATATCTAATGTAGTCTTCGATCGGAGAGGTTATTTTTGGAGGAGAAACTATGCATTTTTGGGATCAAGATCCCATGCTCCTTGGTTGGAACCTCTAAGAGGTCCCAATGTTTTAGACTTGGGTTGGCTAAAAAAAGACATACAACCTTGGCAAGAATGACCCATGCTCCTTTAGGTTCTTTAAATTCTATTGGTGACATTGCTATCAAGACTAATGCAGTCAATTATGTCTCTCCTAGAAGTTAGTTGGCTACCTCTCATTTTATTCTAAAATTCTTTCTATTTGTTGGTCATTTGTGACATGTGGGAAGGGCCTGTGCAACTACAACAGGATTTGGAAAAAAGAATCGATCACGATTTGGAATATGTTCTTTTTATGACCTCCTCAGCTAAGATTTTCTTCTCTCTCTCTCTCTCTCTATATATATATATATATATATATATATATATATATATTCATTCTAATTTTTTTTCTATTTTTACTCGACTAAATGAGGTAATCGAATCATTTCCTTTTATGATAGTGGGCCAGACCAAATGAATAAAGAAATAAATTTATTCAACAAACAAAATGAGAGAGAGAAATTCAAACCTCCGATAGTTCTTTGTTCAAAACTATACTGGTTTTCAAGATTGGAGCCTCAATCTATGAGACGTCTTGAGATTACTTAGTTGTGAAAATTACTTGTATTGTGAAAGTATTATTCAAAAACCTCTATCTCGTGCATAGTTGATTGTGCCGGAGTACCTCGGTTGGTTAGAGCGTGTGAATGTTAACCACAAGATCCAATGTTCAAGTCCTTCATGTGATTTTAGTATTTACCTATACTTCACTCATTTTGAAATTTATTACTTACAACCCCATGATTATTATTTAATCAAAATTTTTTTCAAAAATTTCACTTTTACTCTCTACAATTTTACAACTAAATTTTTTAAAATTCTTAATTTCTTGCCCTCCACTCTTTCACCCAAATATTCACAAATAAACTCTCAATTAAATTTTAAATTATATTTTTCATGTTTATACATTTATAAATAGGTCCATTGAATATTTTTATTTATAAATAAGTCAAAATTTCAATATTAAATAAAAATTTACAAAAAAACCTAAATATTTTAAGTTTTTTACAAATAAACCCTCCATGAAAATTTAAATTAGAAGTATAATATTGTACATTTACAAATAGACCCCTCGAATATTTTTATTTATAAAAAAGTCCAAATTTTTTCTTTTTTAAATAATTTTTTACAATATTGAAGGTTTTGAAGCTTAAAATTTTAAATTATAAGTTTAATATTTGTATATTTACAAATAGACCCCTTGAATATTTTTATTTATAAATAAGTCCAAATTTTATTATCTTTTAAATAAAATTTTATAATATTTAAGGTTTTAAAACTTAAAATTTTAAATTACTAGTTTACTATTTGTATATTTATAAATAGGTCCCTTGAATAACTTTATTTATAAATAAGTCCAAATTTTATCATTTTTAAAATAAAATTTTAACAAAAAAATATTGAAGGTTTTAAAACTTA
>RXID01022475.1:390008-574261 GCA_005019695.1 Trichopus zeylanicus subsp. travancoricus
TTTTTAAATAAAATTTTACGAAAAAGATATGACGTTTTTAAACAACTTTAAAATTCAAATTACACGTTGTTTAATATTTATACATTTACAAATAGACCCCTCGAATATTTTTTATTTATTAAATACGTCAACTCTTATCTTTTTTAAATAAAATTTTATAAAAAAGATCTTGAAGGTTTAAAAACTTAAAATTTCAAATTACAAGTTAATATTTTTATATTTATGAATAAATTCCTTAAATATATTTTATTTATAAATAAGCCTAAATTTTATTATTTTTAAAATAAAGTTTTGCAGAAAAGATATTTCAAGTTTAAAAACTTGAAATGTCAAATTACAAGTTTAATATTTGTACATTTATAAATAGACCTCTCGAATATTTTTTCTAATAAATAAGTCCTAAAATTATAACACAAAACATATTCAAGAGGTCTATTTGTAAATGTACAATATATCTTACATTATAATTTAAAATTTTTAAATATTTCCAAACTTTTGACTGTCTTCTTTTCATAAATTTATTACAAAAATAATATAAAATTTATATTTATTTATAAATAAAAATATTAAAAGTGTCTATTTGTAAATGTACAAATATCAAACTTGTAATTTAAAATTTTAAGTTTTAAAACCTTCAATGTATTTTTTGTAAAATTTTATTTAAAAATAAAATAAAATTTAGACTTATTTATCAATAAAAATATTCAAGGGGTCTATTTATAAATATATAAATATTACACTTATAATTGAAAATTTTAAGTTTTAAATCCTTCAATATTGTAAACTTTCATTTAAAAATAATAAAATTTGGACTTGTTGATAAATAAAAATATTTGATAGGTCTTTTTGTAAATATATGAATATTAAACTTATAATTTAAATTTTAGTGGAGGGTTTATTTGTAAAAATTTTAAATATTTAAGGTATTTTTTGTAAATTTTTATTTAAAAAATTTAAAATTAGACTTATCTATAAATAAAATATTCAATGGGTGTATTTATAAATGTACAAATATATAAATTATAATTTAAAATTTAATTGAGGGTTTATTTGTAAATATTTGAGAGAAAAAGTGAAGAATGAGAATTTAAGAATTTTAAAGAATTTAGTTATAAAATTATAAATGGTAAAAGTGAAATTTTTAGAGAAAATTTTGATTAAATAATAATCATGGGTTGTAAATAACAAATGTTAAAAGGAGAAAGATGTAGGTAAATATTAAAATCGCTCGGGGTTTTTGATAATTAGAGAAAATCTGGGGGTTATAAGTAAAAAGCCCTTATGTGTTTCCATGAATTAATTTTTTTTCATATAAGCCCCTTGAAAAACACAAAGTTATGGAATAGTCCCTACAAGGGCATTATTTACTTGGATGAATTGCATATACCCCTTGGAAACATAAGAGATTACCTCCTTGGTCCACGGTTCAAGCCCTTTCTCTAGCGAAATCTAATTTGACTATTACCTTTTTCTCATAAAGTGTATTTTGGCTTATCTGTCATGGAGAAACAAACTGCATATAAAACTCTTTTTAATTCAAAAAATTACATATAAATTCTTGATTGTATACCTCTATTTGTTGAAATATCTTTTGATTAATCAAATCTTAATTAGATCAAATTTTAGTAAAATATTTCTTCCAACCTTAATATTAGAATATAAAATGATTATTTCACCCTCACATTCTATTTATCGCTCCAAGTCATAATTAATCTCTATTTATATTATATTCCAAGCACAAGTGTACTTTAATATTTTTTGTAATTGTAGATTATTGAATTGAACATGGTTGTCATTTTCTGATATGCTATTCTATGACTAATCAATGATTTTATTTTTAATAAATCTTCATATTAATCTCGAAGTTGCATCCTTTTCTTGGAATGAAGCATCTTGATGTGGCTGGTGGAACTTTGAGATTTGTTCAGTTAACTTTCTTTTAAATTTATGAAAAATAAGTAATGATAGAAAAGCCCAAAATATGTCTACCATGATAAAATCAAAATATAATAAGTAATGAAATAAACCAAAGAATATTAATATGTTCATCCTCATTTCTATTATTTGATCCAAATCACAGGTTAGAATATGCTGAACTTGAAATTGAAAAATATATAAATATTAAAGTAGTATATTGATAAAGAGAAAATTGCATGAAATTACATTTGATTTATTCAAAAAATGTAGAATGTGGCTATAACTGCAAGTTCGAAGTTCTTACTTTAGAAGGATAAGGGATGGTGAGGATAAGTATGTCAATGCAATAAGGGAAATGAATCTTAAATGATATGTTTAATGAGCACAAAAGGTTTTTCACATGTCATGGAGCAAATCTGAGTTGGACAAATATTTGTCTAAAAATCTTAAAAAGAATATGATGAATTTTGATATTTTAATTTTTTGGAAAGTAAATAGCAACATATTTCATGTCCTATAAGAGATGGTTCGTGATAATCTGGCTATATCCATCTCTACAATACCCTCTAAGTCAACATTTAAGATGGGAGGACGTATATTTGATTATTTTTGTACATCTTTGACTCCTATATTAGTATAAAAATACAAACTCTACACTAAAAATTGGATTTGAAAATTTCAAATTGAAATTAAAATTGAGAAAAGCTTGGAAGAGTATGAAAAGGTTCAAAAGGGTAAGTTTTGCATTAATAACATTTTAGTTCTATACTATATGTTTACTAAATCTATGGTGAAGTAATCATTTAATAGTTTCTTTATTTCAAAGTTAATGATGATGAAGTTGGATATCAAAAATATAGATTTATGAAAAAGGCCATCTTTTGATGTTTTAATTTTACGAAAAATTTCAGGTTTATAAGAAGATGCTTAAACTTGATTTATATTGTTTTCATGTTCTCATTTTTCAAGCTTGTACGTTCTTGATTTGGTGAGCTTTTTAATGTTTAACTCATTTAATCTCTAATGTCCTTTGTTTTAGATTGATTTATGTCATTTTGAATCTTTATTTTTGAGCAAATTAATTTTGGAGAGTCAAGGAGTTAGAATTGAGAGAAGCTTGGCCTTGGACTTGGTTTGTATTTGGGGAGTCAAAAGAGTGTCGAATCGAATTAATATAATAGGTCAAACACCAAACTATTCTAAAAGCTTAAGCTCATGAAATATAAACATTTTTCATTATATATATTGGATTCTATCTATCTAATATTCAATGTGGGACAAATTCATCACACTTGAAATTATAACATTCTCCCCTTTTAGATATGGTTTGGCCACATTAATTTTAACATTCTTAATCAAAAACTCTTTACTTGACCGTTTTCACCGTGTGACCCATACTAATAGGTTTTTGTTTTTTTTTTTTGATTTTTTAAGAGAGACTAACGTACGATTCAATTTAGTCGCATCATCACGGTTATTTTAGTTTTCAGAGTTTGTATAGATTTGAACCTGAAACTTTGATACTACTTGTTGGGAAATCGAAAAAGTATCGAATTGAATTAATATAGTGGGTCGGACATCAAACTATTCCAAAAGTTTAATATCATAGGGTATGAGCCTTTTTCACTATATATATTGGACTCTATCTATCCAATATCCGATATGAGACTAATTCATCATACTTGACATTATTATAATTAAAAAATGAGGCCTTGTTAGGGGAATCGAAAGAGTGTCAAATCAGAATAATATAATAGCCTAGATAATAAACCATCCCAAAATTTTAAGTTCATGAGATATGAGTCTTTTTCAATATATATATTGGACTTTATCTATCCAATATTCGATGTGTGATTAATTCATCATGCCTGACATTATAACAATCTCCCATTCAAGTGTGATTTGACAATATCAATTTTAATATTCTTAATCAAGAACTCTTTTATTTGACCAGTTCCACCGTGTGACCTATACTGACATATTTTTGTCTCATTTTTTTTATTTTTTTAAAAGAGACTAACATACAATTTAATTCAATCACATCATCATGGTACTCTTTTACTCAACTAATTTCACCGTGTGATCCATACTAATGGATTTTTGTCTTTATTTTTTATTTTTTTTTAAAAGAGACTAACATACGACTCAATTTAGTTGTATCATTATGGTAATTTCGGTTTTAAGTGTTTGCATAGTTTCGAATCTAAAGTTTTGATACCATTTGTTTGGGGGAGTCGAAAGAGTGTTGAATCAGATTAATATAGTGAGCTAGACACTAAACCATTCCAAAAAGTTAAACTCATGGGACATGAGCTCATGAGATATGAACTTTTTTTACTATATATATTAGACTCTATCTATCCAATATCCGATGGAGGACTAATTTGTTACACCTGATATTATAACAGGTTTGTTCATTTTGCCTTGTATTGTGCCTATGCACAACTATCAAGTCCAACATTAGATTTTGTTCGTTTATTTCATCTTGTATTGTGATAATGCTTGGTCTTGGACTTGGATTGTTTATTTAGCCTTGTTTTGTGGTTGAATCATGAATATCTTGTATTGCTGCTAAATTGTTTCTTGGTTTATTTGTTTAGCCTTATTTATTTGGATTTATTTTTTTGTATTTTTTTACAGATTTTTTCTGTATCGAATGGACTAAAAATTATAATTCAATGGAATATGTGCGAATTGCCGCAAAAAAATATTTCAAAAAAAAAATCAATGACTTGATGGGCAAGCCGAAAGTCAAGATAACTTCAAAATAACTTCCACTCAGTGTGAAATAGAAATTTTACAATTTTTAAATCTTCTGGAATTGAGAGTAGAAGTCCTCTATAGAAATTGGTAAAAGTCATTCAGTTTAATTTTATTTGATTGCCAAACCAAGTCGAATAAATTGAATATACAATCCTATATATTTATACTCTTTTAAAATTACTAAATACATAATATTTTAGAGAGCAATTAAAAAATTACTTTAAATATCAAAAAAATAAATTGTAAGTCCTAAAGTTTGAAATGAGGTATTCTACAAATAAAGAAAAAAAACTTAACTATTTTATTTGAAATGAACTTATGAAAACATATAAATAAAATGAATTAAAGTGGGAAATGGATACTTTAAATTGAATTTTGACATCCAAGTCCGATTGTCTTTTCTCGCCTCCTTCATTGTCTTGAGAGTTATATGTACAACCTTCTAAGATATAATTTATTTATGAGCAACCGACTTAATTTTTCTATTTATTTATAATTTTTTCCTTTGATTTTGTAACTGATAATCTACTAACTGAATTTTAACAAAAATTTAAGTAAAAAAAATTCTCCTTTCACCCCTAAGCCAATTTTTACATAAGTACTTTTTTCTACTCATATCATAATACTATAATAATTTACAAACAATCTTGATTTTCTTAAAAAATTATAGGAAACCTCTAGATTTTCTTAAATTATAAAAAAGCGATCAAATTTTTTAAAATTTTAAAATTCTTATTTTCTTAAAAATTTTGTACAAGAGTGATCATTTCACTAAAAGTTCTTAAAAAATCCTTATTACGTTAGAAATTTACTAAAAAGAACTCAACCTTTTTTTTAAAAAAAGTCCATATTGTCTTAAAAATTTACAAAAAAATTTTATTTTTTTTAAAATTTACTACAAAAAGTTCGTTTTCTTAAAATTTATGAAAAAGTGCTCATTTTCTTAAAATTTTGCAAAATAAGTTCTCATTTTTCTAAAAACATGTAGAAAAATTCTTATTTTCTGAAAAATTTATAGAAAATTCTTCCTTTTCTTAAAATTCGTAAAAATTATTATTTTCTTAAAAATTTATATAAAAGCCATTTGTTTCTGAAAAATTTACAGAAAAGCCTTTATTTTTTAAAAAAATACAGAAAACCTCTCATTTTTTAAGAAAATTATAAATAAGCCATCATTTTCTTAAAAGTTTATAGGAAAGTCCTCATTTTCTTATTTGCATTATACATATTTTTGAAATAAATAAAAAACTATTACATATAACCTCCAAGATATTTGTTGAAATAAGTAATTAATTTTATAGACAAATTTTTGCGTTACATTTTGAACGAAAAATATAAAAACATATATATTTTTGAATAATACTTTTTAAAATTAATATTTATAGAAATTTTAAGAAATAAATATTTTTGGTATTTTTAAGAAAATGATGATTTTCGGACATTGAGAATTTTTCTACAAATTCTAAAAAATTGAGGTTTTTGTGAAAAATTTATGAAAATGTGGATTTCTTAAACTTTTTAGGAACGAGGACCTTTCTATAAAGTTTTAAAAAATCAAAATTTTTCTACAAAATGATTGTTTTTGTAAATTTCAAAAAATTTAAGGATTTTTCTACAATTTTTTTATAAAAGTATAGTTTTGTCTAGGGGTGAGCAAAACCGGTTAACCAGACTGGTTTTGCTCATTTGAGAACCGGAACCAGATTCCGGTTCTCAAAAAATTGAGAACCGGAACCGTACCGGTTTGGATGAAGAACCGATTTTCCGGTTCCGGTTCTAAACCGGTTATAAACTGGTTCTAAAACCGGTTAACCGGATCTCCGGCATCGCAACGACCGGCGAGGGTGAGGCGGCGTCGCTGTGAGCGCGGGGGCGAGCGCGAAGGCGAGGCGGCGTCGCTGCGAGCTTGGGGGTGAGGGCGAGGCCGAGGCGGCGTCGGCGCGTTGCTGCGAGCTCGGGGGCGAGGCGAGGGCGAGGCCGAGGCCGAGGCGGCGGCGTCGGCGCGTTGCTGCTACGATCGGGGGCGATTCTAGGTGCGATGCCGAGCCGAGGCGGGCGGCGTTTCTCTTTTGCGTGTGAGGGTGGAGGCACGAGACGGCGACAGCGTCTCGTACTACTGGGCTAGCGGCAAAGGTTCGAGTTGAGTGCGAGGCGAGGTCATCTTCGTCGCAAATTCTGATATTATGTTTGTTGATTGTTATTATGTTTTAGTATATAACAATGAAACCCGTTCAGTTTCCGTTTACAACTGCTTTTTTTTCAAAGCGCACTAAATACCCGAAACCATAACCTGAAAAACTTGTTCTTTGATCTCGGAACCGTAACCTTACCTTTTTCCACTGATAAATCGTATTTTCTTTAACTTTTTCTCACCTGTTAACTTGTCCTGTTAACCTATTTTTTTTTCGGTTTTTTTTACTCACCCCTAGTTTTGTCTGCAAATTTTCTTGAAAATTAGAATTTTTTGCAAATTTTTATAAAAGAAAAGGTTTTATGAATATTTAAGAATATTACTAGTTTTCGACAAGTTTTTTAAAATATTGGCAGCTGAAAATTGGTTTAAGGAGAAAAAGAAATTTATAATTTAAAGTTCAATT
Source organism: Trichopus zeylanicus subsp. travancoricus (assembly GCA_005019695.1). Lineage (NCBI taxonomy): Eukaryota > Viridiplantae > Streptophyta > Magnoliopsida > Dioscoreales > Dioscoreaceae > Trichopus > Trichopus zeylanicus. Next base: position 397,286 of record RXID01022475.1, read on the forward strand.
AAAATTCATTAAAAGATTGTAAATTACAAAATAATAAAAATATAAGATATTTATTGAAATTATGGAAATTGATCATAGATATAACATATCTCAGGAATTGAAACTAAAAATTATATTTCTCCTCTTTTACTTAATTAATTTTTCAAATTATAAATTATTCTCCTATCCATTTTAATTAAAAAAATATTAATTTATAAAAATAACATACTTGTCATAATTTTGACCAGACTAGCCATTCCCAAACGGCCGTGATCCATGCCATGAAATCTTGAGAAATCTCAGGGCCTGGGGCTCCCATCCCCGTCTACCTCGCGGGAAGGGTCGAGCAGCCGGATCGACGAAACCCTCCTTCCAACACTTGAGGTGAGGTGAAATTCTGCGATCTAATCTAATTTTTGTTCTTCCCGAACGCATCATTCTCTGTGTTTCTGCGAATTTCTGTCATTGATTTTCTGATTTTTTGGAAGATCCTTGAGATCGAAGTTGTTTGAGGGAGGGTAGGGTGAAAAGGAGATGAATCCGTTCGCTGAAACCTGTTTGGTTTCGATCTCTCAGCGAATGATGGATCGAGATCGCATCCTACTCTCCTCTCTCTCTCTATCTGCTCATTAAATTTTTGGATGTGCTTTTTTCTTCTTCTTTTGGATGTCCATTTTCTGCCCAGAAATGGCAAAGTTGAATTGGAGTTCTGGCCTAATAGCCTGCTGTAATGAGGCAGAGGCTGGAGATGGACGCGATCTCCAATTCAATTCCTTTCCTTTGTACCTCGCCGCTCGCTCGCTTCCTTTCCTCCGCGTTTTTTCCGCTTGTCTCCCTCTCGGAAGGCCAGACCTACGCCGGCCACCGCCGCTTTACCTCTGTCGTATCCGTAACTTCACTGCCTCATCCCCGTCCTCCGGTCTATTTGATTCTCTCTCTGTCTCTCCGTTTCTATGTATATGTGCGCCCGTCTGGTCCAGTGAACCCTTTTTGTTCCAAGATCCACTTCCATTTTTGAGGAGTAAAGCTCTGCTTCAATCAACAATTGCACATATTGTTTAGTACTCACTAAGTTTTGTGTGTTTTTCTTGTAACATTTTTGAAATCTTGAACAAATAAAACCATAAGATCAGGCTTATCAACTTCATCTGAATTTTTTTCTTTTTTAGTTTTCACTTTTAAGCAGAGCGGCCAGTAGAACATGATGGCCTTGCAAAGGAGCAGAAGCAGAATTGGGGGACACCTTCTGTCCCTTGTTGGTCCGAGATTGTCATTTCTCCATTCTCATGCCACCAGCTTTGGTAAGCCAGTTTTTCCTAGGGTTCTCGCTGGACTCCCCTTTAATCTAGTTTGCTCGATCCACTGAAACTATTTAATGCTGGTGGATATTTTTTTGGAAGTCACAACAAACACTATGTGAATTCATATGCAATTGTATGGTTGGCAGAGGTCTAGAATGGATGAAAAGAAAATAATCCCTACTGCATGAGTCCAGCGATTTCTTTGCCAATTGATATGAGTCCCTATTCCAAGCACAAGGACATTTCTGCACCTTTTGCACTTGTAGATTGTTTAATTGAATATGGTTGTCATTTCCTCTTTGTGTGCTATTCCATGAGTAGTCAATTATTTTATATCTTTGTCAACTTCCCTTTGCTTTTTCATTCTGTCGGAGTGATTGTTATATGTTGGTGTTCTATTAAAGGTTTTAAGGAAGTGCAGGAAGAAGAAAAAAGTAGATTAGTTGGCAATGTCTTCAGCAGTGTTGCATCAAACTATGATCTTATGAATGATATCATGAGTGTTGGACTGCACAGATTATGGAAAGACAGGTTCGGGTTATATTGACTTCAATGAACTCGTCCAATTGCTATTCCTGTAAAAGGACTGGACCTTCCAATTAAAATAGCTGTTACAGCTCTAATTTCATTTAGTAAATCCTCAGGTTAATCTCAAAGTTGCATCCTTTTCCTGGAATGAAGCATCTTGACGTGGCTGGTGGAACAGGTATCCATATGTCTATCACTCCATCCTTGTACACTAATAGATATGCTGTCTAATTTGTGAGCATGAGAAATAGTACGAAATATGCAAAAGCAAGGAAAAAAAAAAGTCCGATGCTACCCAAATGTGAAAGTTCTTTTTATGAATCCTTTATCATGAACAACTGATTATGTGATTTGTCACTTGGCATCCTTTAGTTTACCACAAAGTTTCTGTCTTACATGAAGAAACTAGTGTTCAGAGTATTTGTTGAAATACCTTTGCATTTTATTATGACCATGTGATTAATATGTAGTGGTATCACTATCTGTTTTCTTTATTTTTTGCCATTTACAATTATTATGTGTTTTGTGTGTTCTTATTTTACTTTTATTTTTCAATTCTATAGGTGATGTTGCTTTCCGTGTCCTTGAAAGTATAAATAGTGTTAGTCATAGAGCCATGCAAGAAGGTTTAGCTGAAATGGAAGAAGAGACCAAAGTATACATATGTGACATCAACCCCAACATGTTGAAGGTGGGCCAGAAGCGTGCTGCAGAGAGAGGTACACATCCATGTCCATTATGCAAATGGAGGTATGGATTTGTAATCAACAGATGGTCTTCTAAAATATTGGCAACATTTGGTTCTTGATATTTAGGGCTCATCGAAGATAAGTGTCTTCATTGGGTAGAAGGAGATGCAGAAGCCTTGAGTTTTGCAGATGGTACAATGGATGCTTATACTATTGCCTTTGGGATCAGAAATGTGACACACATTGAGAAAGCCCTGATGGAAGCATACAGGTGAAATTCCTAGTTTGTTTGGTGCAATGGGGCATTGACCACATTGTCTTTCATCATTTTATTTGGTTCATTCATCCAAATCGGTAGCTTATTGATTGACATAAAATTTTATGGTAGTAATGGACATGGTGCACTAAATTTTATGGTAATAATGGCTGTGGTGCACATCAAACTGCTGAGCATGGTGAAAAAGACTAGGAACATTAATTAGAGGCCCAAGGTCCTTCAATTGGAATGAGTTGCTGTCATAATTGTCATATGTTCATTGGGTAGCAGATTGGAGATTTTGCTGTCAATTGAGATATTATAACAATTTCTTCATCAGTTGTCGGCAGAAAATTGTCCTACTTGATTAGGAACTGCATTACAATCATTTACAGTTCTTGCCTGTGCACTATATTCAAATGAGTTTCTTTACTATTTCAGAGTGCTTAAACGAGGAGGCAGATTCCTGTGCCTAGAGCTGAGCCACGTAGAAAATCCGATCTTCAAACAACTGTGAGCTTTCCTTGGATGAATCTGATATTTCTTTTCTCTATAATATAATTTGTCCATTTTTTATCTTTTCAACAGTTTGAAGGTTTGCTTGTTACATATATGAACATACTCTTTTTTTTGTGAACAATTTTCATAGAAATTCTTCAAATCACATATTTATTAAGAAACCTGTGGTAAATATATAAGGTATTGCAATTAAAATTCTTAAAATGACTCCAAACAACACATGCACATAATATGTTGTATTTATTGCTTCTCCTTTTTTCAAAGCAATTGTGGAACTTTTCAAACATTATTTTTTGGGATTGCGTAGATTCGGTGAATATTCTTGAGAATATGGCTTCTTGACTGCAGCATGCGCATTTCACGGTGGTTCCAAACTTAGACTTCCAATACAATCCTAAGCCTAAGGCATCTTATCATATTTGTTTCCTTAGTACATTCTAAAGATACTAATGTTGCTTTGCATGAAAATATGTTAATTTAGAGGAGGAATTGTTAAATCCACCCATAGGGATTGATAAATCCAACCATGGTTGGAGGATGACTTGCTACTCCAGGTATCAGGCATTTCTTTTTCTCATTTTTCATCTATTTCGCCATGTCTAATGCTTCATTCTCTCTTTTCTCCCAAAATTATCACTATTGTTCTTTTAATGAGTTAAAATGAAGCAAGCATTTGAGCCAAGGAAAGAAAAAGTTGGAAGAACTTTTGGAAGAGAGCAAACAAATATTTTCTTCCTTGTGTTTGAGAAATAGTTTTTCTTATCCACCTGACATTTGAGGATATCTATTTTTCCTTGTTCAGCTATGAGTACTACTCTTTTTCTATCATTCCAACCATTGGAGAGTTAGTAGCTGGGGATAGAGAATCTTACCAGTACCTAGTAGAAAGTATCCGCAGGTTCCCAAAACAAGTAAGTGTCAGCTCTTGAAATTTATTCTCCATGTGTTTTAGCTACATGAATATAAAGAAACTTGTGTAGTTGTCATACAAGTAAAAAATGGGGCGGCCTATTTTATATAAAGCTGGACAATATTATGTGTATGTGGTTAGAGCATAATCACAAGTCTTTTATTTAATTGGCTATCCTTCACTTTGGTATTGTATACCTTTCAGAGCATCTTACTCAACAGAAACTACACTTTTGAACTTCTCAATCATTGTCCATATTTGGTGTGATGCATTTTTGGTGCAAATTCCCTATATACAGACTTGGAATCCTCTTGGGAATCAGTGGAGTATTGTTTTCCCCTCCAAGACTATGGAGGATTGACAGTGAGAATCAGAACACCCTCCATGATGATGCCGTCTTTGGGTTTCAAAGATCAGAGTTTGGGCAGGGGCCATTGATTGGGACTGTCCAGATGTATGAATGACATATTATCCTCTTTCACAAAAGCTCCCATGAATGGCCATCTCATATTGAATCTGCAGACCTTGGTCAAATGCCAGGGCTCCTCTCAACATCCCTCACAGCTAGGAAGGATGATTGGAAGAGGCATACCTATTTGACCATGTGCCAGGAGGAAAATTTTTTGGACTTATCAACTGGAGATGTCGTGATCTTTCCAGAGATGATCAGATACAAGAGGATTGCACATCAGGTTGATATTGTTGTTGTAGTTCATGTTAAAGAGACTGAGTGGTCTTCTAGGGAGGTCGAAGGTTTGGACTTTGTGGACCAGTGCTTAAAAAATTAGGGAGGAAATAAACTCTCATGGAATGCACGATAAACTCTTTGTTTACTTGTGCTCCAACATTGGGGCTTAAATATTCATGAAATATATCATATTTAGTTATATGGATGGTGAAATGACCGGCCATCGGTATGGATATGTTTCTCCTGCTAGTGCGTCCTTGTTACTTCACACATTGGTGATGGAAAAATTATTGAACATCTTTGGAGGAGTAGAATGGGTTTGTCAAAGGAAGAGCAGCGAAAAACACTTCTTCTTAGACTCCCACATAACAATAGAATAAAAGGTTAAGTTAAAAGAGATGCCCTATCAACTTGTTTTGGAGTTTTAGACAAGTAAATGTTGCACCAGCTTGTTTCTGTCAGGCATTTGAAAGCACTCTTATGTACAAAACTTTTAACCAGAAGGACTGGAAAACAATCAAAACACAATGAGCTGAAGACTTGATATTGGAAAGCCTGAAGAAAAGAAACAAAAATAAAAGCTGAACTAGCAGCATGCAAGTGGCTGCTCTGCTGAAGCTATGCACTAACCATGTGTACATAGAGGTGGTACCAAAAAGCATGGATGTGGCAATTCAAAGTTGTAGCACAGCTTGTTATAATTGCTGCGAATGGATTCTGGGGCTAGCTGTGTCTATTATTTTCTCAGCTGCATCTAGCATCCAGCAGCATTCCCCAGCCCTTATAGCTTCTTTGTACTGAAAAAGAAAGGCGAGAAGTCTGTTTTGTTATATGATACACTGCTATATTGTATGTATGGTCTTTATATGTATGGCACTTGTTGCTCTCAGGTTTTTTTATTGGCTGATTGGTCACTCCTTTGAAATGTTAGGAAAGTTGACGTCTATGTGAAAGTTTTTTACTCTTGTATTTGTAGCACAATTTTCTCTGCTGTGTGCAATAGCTATTGTGTCTGCTTTGTGTTTCTGCAATCTTATTGATAACTAAAATTATGCGTTTATTGACTTTGAGTTCCTTTTTCATGTGCAGGATGAATTTGCTAAAATGATACTTGATGTAGGATTTCAGAAGGTTGAATATGAAGATCTTGTTGGTGGGGTGGTCAGCATTCATTCTGGGCTAAAATTATAGGCAAGTACATTCTGTCTTGCATCACTGCAAATGGTAAGCATTATTGGATTCTACTGAAAAAATGCGACTTTGGTAGTGATTGATGGAATTTCTTCTCTATTGCAGGCAATTCTCCCTCCATTGATTTGTTATTTGCTGTGACACATATTTTGATTGGTAGCAGCATGCATTTGTCCTCCAGTTTGATTAATTAGAATATTGAGAAACATCAAACATTTCCATTGTTCTTCATAGCTCGCATTTCGTGTGGATGAGGTTGATCCGCTTTGGATTCAGTTGGAAATGTATCCCACCTGGTTGAGATGCTCTGCAGCCTTGATTATCAACTGAATAAATGATGAGGACACCACAAGAGAAACAAGGTCTAAATTGCTGCTGATTTGGGCAAACGAGGACAGACTACTGATGCAGTTTTGATGAGAAAATTGTTTTTTAAGCAGTTAGATTCTCTTTAGGCTATAAGATGGCTAGGAGTGGGTGAGAAGCGAATGCTAATGACTGTTGAGATGGTTGTGTTCTTTTTAATCCTCTGTGGGTTGTATCATGACTGGACTCTGGAGGGCGCTGGATATAAAATACACCTATTTGGTGTACGTTTTTGTTGGGTTTGGTTCATTTTTTATTTTGTTTATGGTTCTGAGTTTTATATAAGGGTGTGTTTGGATGGATGGAAAAGTGGGGTATCAAAAATAAAATACTCGAAAATGAAACTCAAAAATTGAGTATTTTGATTTTTGATCAAATTGGGTGGAAATTGGAATCCTAGAATTTCTATGTTTTTTGGTTAGAAATCAAAATTTCTAAATTTCTATGCTTGAAAATATTTTTTCCCAGACATATAATTTGAAAAATTTAGGATTTACAAACTTATTCCAAACATTTAGAAATTTAAGGTTTTTATAGTGTTTAAATCCTAGAAAATAAAAATTTGTAGGATTAAAAAAAATTTCAATTCGCATATATCCTGACAAAGATACCAAATCAATCTTCATAGACAAGTTGGGAAAATCAACTTACAAAGGATTTCATTTGATTTTGATATTTTTCCTTTTTTCTCTGTCCATGCCTGCTCCATTCTTTCTCGTCTTGATTGTTAGAGAATTTTTTTCGTCTCCTTGTGCTGTTAGAATTTAATTTTGAATTCAAATTAGGATCTTAATTGATTTAAGTGACCTGATGTTTTTATTTCATTATTTTCTAATCCGTGTATGTGCATGTGGACCTGGTTGTTGCCATCCTTTGGTTCTCAGTGAGCTTTGCGTCGTCTTTAGTGAACCACGTCATTGTCTGTCGGAGATCTCGGGAGAAATGCTCAAACGCCCAAGTGAAGACATAGTCTTTCTTGAAAGGAAAAGAGTGTTTAGATGGAAAGGCAAGAATTTTGACCTCAGAGAGAATGGGAGAGAGCTAACGACATTCTAATTATTTAAAAATGTATGTTTAGGAGTATTTTCTAAGATTTTGATTGACCCTCTGTATCACTGTGTAATGGCTTTTATTATTTAGTGGAAGATAGAGTAGGAGGTCACTTTTAAGAATAGGAAAATTATTTTCTAGAAGACCAAATCACTCCGCAATGCTATACCTCCATAGTTTGGCACTGCTAAATTGGTCTGTCGAGTGAATCCTCTCATGTAGTGACAGTTTCGAAACAAAGTGTGTAGAGAGAAAAGCTTTTATCCTATGACCGTCCAGTAACTACTTAAGTGGCTTTCTATCTTCATTTAGAAATGTTTGCACCCTCTGATTAAGTAACCACATCCTAATTATTTAGAAATGTGTGCTTAGGAGTATTTTCTAAGGTTTTGAATGACCCTCTATATCATTGTGTAATGACTTCTTATTTAGTGGGAGATAGAGTAAGAGGCTGTTTTTAAGAATAGAAAATTTACTCTCTAAAAGGCCAAATCATTCCACAATGCTATACTTCCATAGTTTGGCATTGCTAAATTGCTCTGTTGAGTGAATCCTCTCATGTAGTGATAATTTCGAAACAAAGTGTGTAGAGAGAAAAGCTTTTATACTGTGACTATCCGGTAATTGCTTAAGTGGCTTTCTACCTTCATAGTTTGGCCATTAAGGATAGCTAAAGACCTTGAGAAAGAATTTCGAAATAATAAATAACATTTGAGTGGATTTGAGTGTGCAATCAAATATTATGAAAAAATAACTTCTAAGGGACACAAATCCCTTTTGTTAATTATCCTAACAATTGTTAGGAACTTCCTAAAACGAAAAACCAAACTAATAAAATAAAGAGACGAAGAAATAAAGAATAATTAGATTACTAAAAAAAGGATTACATGATTTAAATAAGGGTATACCCTCACTTTATAATTTAAGAAATTTAAATTCATAACATAAAATAACATAAAATGAGTAAAGAATTGGAAAAGGCTTAGTGCTCACCGTTGTCTCGCTCTCATACACTTGAGTGGAATTTGACTCAGATGGATACTTGGTTTGATTCTTGGTGGATATTGATAACTTGATTTCAAAGTGTGACTGATTGTCTTGGCTTATGTCAGTTGACTCAATTAGAGTTTGAAGTACCACCAACAATATTTTGTTTGTTATTAGTTAACTTCTTTTGATCTTTAACTTAAGAGAATGATTAGTGGGCTTAACTTATATTAATCATTCTTAACTTCATAATCAACAACTTTATAGCTTATTATTGATTAGGTGAAAGTATCACTGACAACTTTAAGCTTGTGTCTGTAAAGTTTGAAATGTTGCTAATGACTTTATACTTATATTAGTTAACTTTCTTTGAAACATTACTATGGCTTTAAGCTTGTACTAGCAAACTTTTTTTATATCATTTGACTGACTGATTAAGCGAGTTCAAACCTACTTTAGTTCAATTTGATTTGAGAGAATGATTAGTGATTTTGGCTTATACTAATTCTTCTCAATTTGATAATTGATAATCTCTTTGGCTTGCTGTCAATTAAGTTTGAAGTGTCACCAACAATTTTATGCTTGTGTCAATTGAGCTTGAAGTGTTATTGATGGTTTTATGCTCATTCTTCATTGACTCCCTTTAAACATGATATTTTTTTAACTAACTAAGTAAGTTCAAACTTGTCCTTAATTCGGTTTAAAATGGTTAGCACCCTTGGCTTACGTTAACCATATCTAATTTAACAATTAATGATCTTTTTTGGTTTATGTTGGTCTGAATTGGCCCTTGCTTTATTCTTAAGGACTTTAATTACTCCACTAGTGATGTCATTTCTTTGAGACGAAACCAAACTTTGACACTAAACTCTAAACTAAAGTCCCACTTCCTTTGGGTGAAGCTAAATTTGTTGATTCATTAGTAAAAATGTACCCATACAAACGATCTTGCTCCCATCGAGAAGATCTACTTTATATCAAAAATTTTGTACACTCAACTCCTAACACTTAGGATTATTTATAAGTAAAAAAGAAAGAAGATAATGAAATTTAAATTCACAACAAAATCCTCTTAAGTTGGGGATAAGGGCATTAAAGATTTGATATAAAATTGATAGGTTAGAGTACTCTTGGGGCTAGAAGGCTTTGGAGAGAGGATTCTTACTCTAAGAATATGAAAACCTTATTCTCTCACTGAATAAAGAAGTTTCAAGCCTTTATATAATCATTGGAGTAAGAACTACCCATTTGGAAATCACCCCTGGTTGTCTCTACTGAGTTCGATTGTTCGAACCTTAAGGTTTGATCATTCGAATAACTCCAATAGTCAAAAGTTAAATTAGTCATTATACTAATGTCATAGGTTCAAACATTTGCTAATCAGGTTTGGGAGCCAGAACTCTATAATATCGGACATTCGACAAAGACACTAGACATTTGAACTCTGAACATGGAAAGCCTAGAAATTATAGTTTTTAAATCTTGGGGTATCCAACCCTGAGGTTCAAGCATATGAAATTGTCAGTAATTTTAGAGTTATTTTTGTAAGAGTCGAGCATTTGAACTCTGAATTTCGAGTGTTTGAAGTTAACAAAAAAAACCTACTAGTTCATTGTAACTTTAATTTTCATTTGACATCAACTCATAACTGAACTTAGATAGAAATAATAGGCTAGTGAAGACATTTCAAGATGAGTTTGAGTGCTAACCAAAAGCTCAAATAAACTAATTATCAAATTCTTGACTCTACATAAATAAATGAAAATTCTAAACCTATGAGTCTTGGAGTTGATCTCATATCTTGACTCTAACCTTTCATTTTGATCCTCAAGCTTCATATTCATGATATCATCTTCTTTATCTTCGAGTCATCATCTTCATCATCTAATGGCTTTATCTTGAGACTTGATGCTTCTTGAGCTTAGATGATCATTAATAATCCTGAAACTTATCATCACTTAAGAAACTTGTTAAATCTTAGGTTAATCATCATCAAAATCCAAAGGACAACACTTTGTGATTGATGAGGCTTGAGGTATTATTGATGATTTTGAGCTTATTGGTGACTAAGTCCAATTGATTTAAGTTTGATTCAATTCAAACATGATTTTGGTTTATATTTGATTTGATTTAATTCAATATACAGACTTAGTTTTAATTAAAATTTGATTTAATTTAATTCAATGTCTAGACTTAGTTTTAGTTCAAGTATATTTTGATTCAGTTTGATATTCAGACTTGGCTTTGAATTCAAGTTTGATTAGATTTAATTCAATGTTCAGACTTACTTTTGATTCAAGTTTGATTTGATTCAATTTGATGTTCATACTTAATTTTGCTTCAATTTTGATTCGATTCAATTCGATCTTCAAACTTAGTTTTGATTCAAGTCTGATTTGATTTAATTTAAATGAAGTTTGATCTTATGTTGGATCAGCATCAGACCTTATACTTGATCTTTAATAAATCTTGGATTCAATCAGTATTGGGTTCTTACTGGATCCTTAATCGATCTTAGGCCAATCTTTAATGGGTTCTTATTGGATCTTTAATGGCTCTTGGATTTAATCCTTAATGGATTCATATTGGATCCTTAATGGATCTTGGATTCAAACCTTAATAATTTTTATTGGATTTTTAATGGATCTTGAATCCAACCCTTAACGAGTTCTTATTGGATCCTTAATAGATTTTGGATCTAATGCTTAATGGGTTCATATTGGATCTTTAATGAATCTTGGTTCAACCCTTGTTAGATTTGGGGTTTAACCCATGTTAGATTCTTGTTAGATTTATGTTTGGTCTCTTAATGGGTTTGGGTCGACCAACGGTGGACCCTTATTTGGTTTAGGTTTGATCCCTTAATGGATTCAAGTCTGAACCATGTCGCACCCTTATTGAGTGTGGGTTCAAACTATGTCAGACTTATTGTGTTTGGGTTCAAACTATGTTAGATTCTTATTGGGTTTGGATTTGAAGTATGTTGGATCCTGATTAGATTTGGAATTGAACCATATTGAACCCTTATTGAGTTTGGGTTCAAACCATTTTTGGATCCTTAATGGATCTTGGATCAACCTTAATGAATTTTTATTGGATCCTTAATGGATATTGGATCCAACTCTTTTGTTAGATTCTTATTGGATCCCTAATGGATCTTGAATCCAACCATTGTTAAGTTTTTATTGGATTTTTTATCAATCCTAGATCTAACCCTTATTAGATTCTTATTGGATTCTTAATAGATTTTGATTCTGTGAGATTGAAATTGACCACCAGGAATAATGAAGACCTCAACGAGTAATCTCGAAATAACAAATCAAAATATGTGATTTGAGTGTGCAATTAAGTGTTGTGGAAACATGACTTCCAACATACACAAGCTCCTATTATTAATTACTTTGATAATTATCATGAACCTCATAAAGTAAGAAATCTAGCTAATAAAAATAAAGATACGACATAAAAAAATATTTTTTGATTGATTTCGAAAAAAAAAGATACATGACTTAAGTAAGGGCATACCCTTATTTTACATTTTTAATGAATTTGAATATATAACTGATATTAGTGGAAAGTTTCAGTCTCTAGGTAAGCGAAATTATACTATAAACTTGTATGCTTGAACAAAACTATGAGGAATTCTACTAAGTATAAAGCAATTTTCTACTCTATAATTCCATAAGGTTGAAAATGTGCTGAATTTTACTTTGATCAAGCGGTTCCGCCCTCTGGGTGAGTGATATTATATGTTAAACTTTTATGGCTAAACAAGGATGTGCCGAATGTTCTAGAACAGACTTTTGCTCTTGTTTTGGCTCTCATTTTTTATAGCTGAGTATGTAAGGAAGCACAACCTTAGGGCTGGGGACCTAATTGCTCTTTACAAGGATGAGAAGAGCAAATCCGTAAGTCTTTCTTCCTTGCTTAGATGTTTGAAGTTTAGCATTATATATTTGACATTATGTTAGTAATCTTCAAATAATGATTTGATTTGCTATCATGAAAAAATGATTCATCCATTTATTACATGTATTGTGGCATGAATTTACGTGCTTGACTTGCCACTCTAGGTGATTAGTATCTTCATTTTCTTATCTCTTATTTGTAAAGAGGGAGAGGATTTCCATTCTTACCTTCAAGTGTAGCATCAGTATAGATGGAGGAGATGGAGAGTATTCTTATTACATTAGTATAGATGGAGGATATAGATTGTACAACATTAGTATAGATCAAGGAGAAAGTCTTAACGGTGATGAATTCTTTAAGGTGGGATGCCTCCACTCTAGATCTATCATTTGCCACATGTATCCCAAGCTTTCTCTAGTTGACCTCAAGTTTCCGATTACCCATCAAAAAATCTCATTGGATTATTGTTGAAGTACGAGGTTGAAGAGGTGAACTTCAATTTCTACCATAAAATTTGAGATTCCTTCCATTCCCCTTCCTCCTAGCAATTGAAAGAAAAGAGGACATCGAAGATAGTGGAGACAGGAGGCAAGAACTCCAAAAGCAAGGTGATTTTCACACTCAACTCAGTCAAGAGATCATGATACTCCTACTCCAAAATTTGAACATCCAAAGTTCCAATCTTTCTTGAGAGAGGGAGCATTTAAGAGCAAGGTAATTTTCACTACTCATCTTAGGAAAGAGATAATGATGCTCCTACTTCGAAGCTTGGAGATTTTCAAACTTACTTAAGTTGATACATAGCTTCTTCCTGTATCTTTTCTTTTTTACTTTTGATGAACTTTAAGTCTCAAAGAGGGAGTATTCGAGAGTGAGGTTATTTTCACTACTTAGTTTGGTGAAGCGATAATGATGCTCCTATTTCCAAGCTTAGAGCCTTCCAACCTCACCTAAGTTGATAAACAGCTATTCCTTGTATCTTTTTTTTAAAATTTTGATAAACTTTGAATTTCAAAGGGAGAGAATTTGAGAACGAGGTGATTTTCATTACTCACATAGGTGAAAAAATAATGATGTTCTTCCTTTGAAGCTCGAAACCTTCCGAACATGCATAAGTTGATAAGTAGCTTCCCCTTGTATTTTTAATTTTTATTTTTGATGAACTTTAAGTTTCAAAGGAGTATTTGAGAGCAAGGTGATTTTCACTACTCACCTAGGTGAGAAAATAATAATGCTCATACTTTGAGACTTGGAGCTTTCCAAATTTTCCTAAGTTGATAATAGCTTCCCCTTATATATTTTACTTACGTTTTTTATGAACTTTAGGTCTCAAAGAGGGAGCATTCAAGGGTGAAGTTATTTTAACTACTCATCTCAGTGAAGAGATAATGATGCTCCTACTTCGAAGCTTGGAGCCTTCCAATCTTGCCTAAGTCAATAAATAACTTTCCTTTGTATCTTTTTTTCTTTATTTTTGATAAACTTTGAGTTTCAAAGGGGGAACAAACTTACCTAAGTTGATAGGTAGCTTTCCCCTGTATTTTTTTTTAATTTTTGATGAACTTTAAGTCTCAAAGAGTGAGCATTTAAGAGCGAGGTGATTTTCACTACTTACCTAGGTGAGAAAATAATGACCCTTTTACATCGAGACCTAGAGCCTTCCAAACTTGCCCAAGTTGATGACAATTTTTCATTATAGCTTTTACTTTTATTTTGATGAACTGTAAGTCTAAAAGAGGGAATATTCAGGAGTGAGATTATTTTCACTATTTACCTCGATGAACAAATAATGACGCTCCTACATTGAAGCTTGGAACCTTCCAACCTTTCTTAAGTTGATAAACAGTTTCCCCTTGTATCTTTTTTTTCGTTTTTGATAAACTTTGAGTTTTAAAGAGGGAGCATTCCAAAGTGAGGTGATTTCTGCTACTCACCCTAGTGAAGAGATAATAATGCTTCTACTTTCAAAGATTGGAGTCTTTAAGAGCGAGGTGATTTTTACTACTCACCTCAATGAAGAGACAACGATGCTTTTATTTCAAAGCTTAGAGCCTTCTAACTTTGCCTAAATTAATAAATGGTTTTCTTTTGTATCTTTTATTTTCATTTTTGATGAATTTTGAAACATAGAGGGAGCATCCAAGAGCAAGGTGATTTTCATTGCTTACATCGATGGAGAGATAATGATGCTATTATTTTGAAGCTTGGAGCCTTTGATAAATTTCTTTCTCTTGTATCTTTTTTTTGATAAAGTTTGAGTCTTAAAGAGGAAGCCTTCTGAGAACAAGGTGGTTTTCATTACTCACCTCAATGAAGAGATAATGACACTCCTATTTTGAAATATAGAGCCTTCCAACCTTTCCTTATTTGATAAATAGCTTTCAAAACCATTTGTGATCACCAAAACTTTTAGAAATTAATTACATGTGAGTCAATGAAGTAATCAAATATAGCCAAGATACAAATTCTGGAACCTGATGAATAATAGTGGGATTCACTTGGATTTTTCTATTAATTTAAAACAAAATTTCAATCTCAAGAGCAATTTAAGAATTCACCATGATTGCCAATTCACTCTTGGATTGTCTAATCCAACAAAATATTGGAGTAACTACTCCATGTCAATAGCTGACACCCATCCAAAAGCACAATGGTATGTGCACTTGGGCAAAATAACTATTTTACTTAAGGTACTAACTTTCGATCAAAATTGAAATGGATCAAAATGTATCTATTTTGAGTGAGAGCATAACAAAACTACTTCAAAAATCATTTTGAAATAGTATTTTTAGGATCATAAAATATCCAAAATTATTGAAGTGATTGAAATGGTCAAAACATATTGATTTCGGTGGGGCTGAAATTGATCTCAAAGCCAAAACTTTAAACCTTAATTTTACCTACATTCCCCTTCAGAAGTACCTACTTGCCTATATGCCATCACCTTTTTTCGGTAGATAATGTGATTTCATATCTCTTTGTATAATAGAGAGACATTAATATGATTAAACTTTGGAGTTTTAATAATATACATGTTAATTACATTCTTTTCAAGGATTGGGTGCTTAATTGGATGTTGCAAATCATCTTATAGGTACCACATTTGTAAGTAGGAATATTCTCACTCAAGATTATATAGAAAATTCTTTTTATTATACTAGAAAATAATGATTATTTCTTTTTAAAATAATCTATAATCCTTTATTGTCTCTAAATTTCTTGTGAAAATAATAATGCAACTCTTTAATGATGATACCATATATTGTTGCTATAGTACAGTTACCACAAGAAAGTAAAGAAGTATGTTGAATGTATGAGATAAAAAGAGGAAGAAATGCAATGACTTATGAACCAATTAGAAGAAATTCTCAAAGGAACAAATGCTGAAAGAGAATGTGCTATAAATGCTCTGAGGATGAAGCAACTGGAGCAGGAACTTCTCAGTGAAAATGAAGATGGTGAATGTGAATAACCTTATTCACCCACAACTCTAACCATTGGTTCTGTTGGTGCCACCTATAGAATTGGGGAATCAAACAATGCAAGGAAACCTACTCAAGAAGGCAACATGTACATTGGCAGCCCCACAATCAAGCTCAACAACTTCAACCCTTCACTATTCCAAGAGTCCCTTCATTTCAATGTTCATGGTTATCCTTTTCCATAAATGTGAAGCATATATGACATAAAAACTTTGAAGACTATATGCTAAGTAATAAGATCTTAAAATAAAGAGAGAAAGATACTTGCATGAATGCCTCTTATGCATGCTCTTAGGGTTTCATTCAATCCAAGCAACATGTACAAAGGTGCTTCTTCAAGCATTTTATATCTTCTATAGTAGTAGTAGTCTTGACATAGATGGAATGTTCTATTATATCACTATCTATGTGTTGTCTATGGTGTCGAATAAATTTTATCTATGATGAATGGGACCTTGTTCAATAAATAAACCTTTGCTTTTCAGGGTAATTCTACTTTTGGTCTTGTTTATTTTATGATTTTGCATAGTATATTTATGCATCTTTTCTTAAAAAACTCTATCATGCATATTATCTATTATAATTCTAGCTCATGTCATTTTAGTTGATAGATTGAAATCTTTTCTCTGTTATCATTCATAAGAATAAGGATTACAGCTAACCTTTCTCATCATGAAGAATGATGTTCATTTGTAAAGATAAAAAACAACATGCAAACCTCTTTATCCTGCATTTATAAATTTCTTTAGCTATATTTGAGGCTACAGTGGTTTACCCTAGATGCCATTGAAGGAAAAAAATACCAGTGATACTAGAAGAATGGTTGCACTTTGAATAATGAGATCAAAGTTATAGTTAGTACAAAAGAAGTTTAGATTTCACCATTTGTTTCTAATTAATGTTACATCAGTTCTCAATTCACTTATTTGTGCAATATTTTGATGCAAGTGCACTATCCAAGTTGGACAGAATGAAGAAATAACACAAAATATTAAAATACACACTAAGTTGAACATCTCTAGACCACTCACAACAGCGGCTCCATATTATGCTTATGATAACATTTTCATTTCTCTTGTTATCTACGTCTTTATTTGTCTTAATAATTTTTATTTGCGCTTTTGATGATGGTGTCTAACTTGTTTCATGTATGACTTGGTGCAATGACAAAAACACAAATGCATTAGAAAGAGTGGATGATTGTTTCCAAAATCTACATAATGTACACAAGTGTTATAGGATTTTCTTTGATTAGTGCAATATTTTATTTTTGCTTATGTAAACAATGTTGAGAGAGATTGAAAGGTGGAATTCACGTATAAATTATTCTCTTCAATTAGCAAATATTTATTTATGTCACAATTTTATTTTGAAAGAATGACTTGAGTTGCATATTTGATGATTGTCATATTTCAATTTAAGTATGTTCATTATCATTATTATCACCATCATTATTATCACCATCAATTGAGTTTGAAATATCTGAGTGTAAAATTATAAATTTAGTAAATGAATGATCAAAATGAGTGTTTGTAGGCAAACAAGCAAAAACAACCAATTCCGGATAATCTTGTGATAGTGGTTCCAAAGTATAACTAGACATTGAAGGCTCAAAATAAAAATAAGGACTTTGTTAATTTATAATACATAATAAAAGTGATCTAATAACCCATGAAAAATAAATAACACACTGTGTGAGACAATGATTTATGGTATTAAGTGGACCTTATTCAGAGACACGATAAAATTAATCATTTATTCTTCTACGATCTTTTAATGTCTGCTTAATTAAAGTTTGTCCAAGTATATCATAAGTTAGAGGTGAAATTTTTCTTCAGTAGAATAAAAGTTTTGATAAAGATTGAACATAATTATTTTTTTGTTTCAAGTGTAACTTGGTGTAAAACTATAATATAATAATCAGAATTCACCATTATTTATTTTGAAAGAAACATCATATAATTGTCAAGATACATGAATATAAAGTAGATAATAAGAAAGATTGGAAGAAAAATACTATAATAAAATGTGGTAACAAAATTCAAAAATTGTGGTATTATGAAATAAACCATAGAGCATTTAAATTTAAATTTCACAAAATTACAATAATATCATATGTACATTGATTACATCATAGTACCAAGCATATTAATTTAACACAATAATGAAAATATCATATCATAGGTAGTATAAACCATATATTATAACTACATGCTATTTCAAAGAGGATCTTGAAGTGATTGGCGTTCTTCGTCACTATCCTCATCAATATGAGAGAGTTGTGATTTGTCGTATTATTTAGCATGTGAGTAGTATAAAGTCATATATCTTGCATCAAATAATGTGAAATATATATTTTCATATAAGTAGGATTCTTGTATTAATTGATAATATTTTTTATTGAAAGAAGAAGTTAAACTATGATATTGGTCATAGTATCTGTAGCCCATATTATTTGTTTAATCTTGACCACTATATTATCCACTATGTGGAGCATATTATTATTGTTGTCTATAACTACCAAATCAATTAGAGACAAAAAATCTCATTTCCTCTATGATGTGAAAAAGATGAAGATAAGTCTTTATATTGTGGTTGTAGAAAATTAGCCCCATCAGCTGCACCACCATTACTACTATCACTACTATAAATAATATTGTTTGTTCTGTTAACTTTCTCTTCTAATTCTTCCTCTAAGATATGACAAATAACTTCTTGTATTTGAGGATGATTTAAGGTAAATTCTTCTCTTTCTCGAATCCACTCTATTAGAAAATTTTCATCTTTAAATATGGTAGATAACTTGCTTATCTCATCCTCTGATGATATTCTTCTTCGTAAATTTTGGACTCTTGAATGAATGTTATAATGATATAAGACAAGTTTCTCTAATTTTGTTCCTTATTTTTGTATGAATCAATCTAAAAGTTATCCAATTCCTCTCACATTGTGAACTTAAATAATTTAATTTTAAAAAAATAATTACTAATTTTGTAAGATAAGGTACTGCATACCAACCATAAATACTCTACCATCTAGCTATAATTTATTAAAAAATATTTATAATTTTTATTATTATTTAAATTATTAAATATGTATTATTCTTAAATATCAAATATATCAAGAGTATCTCCCTAATAGCTATAATTGTTTATTATATGCTAAAGTCCTGACTTTATTTTTAAATTCATCTCCTTATTTAATGGACATGCTCAAGTTAAAAACTTACAAATTTTGCAAAAAAAAAATAATTTTGAATGTACCTCATACAATACTAATATTTTAGTAGTCATATCAGGCTCCATCCTCTTGATTATTTTATATAATGTTTCAAGGATTATATTGCTATGTTGACATCATTGCATATTGAAATATTATATTTATTTATTCTCGTATCCCACTTTATCTATATTTTTGCTCGTTCTATTTCTTTATATAAGGGCCCCATCTGAGAATGATTATTTGAGTTAGCAATTCATACCATCTTAACTAATAGACTAAAAATATTGATTATATTCTTAACCGATTCCCAAAATTGCTCATTCAAGACTTAATTGTAGAATTTTTCATAAAAAAATTTCTCTAACTACTTCAACTTGAGATAATGTTTATCATATTCTTCGTTGGTAAATAATTTCTTCAGCGCTTGTCAATTGGTATATAGAAAATCTAAGAAGATAAATTATATAGCAAACATAGTAATGCTCAGTCTGATAATCTCTTGGTCTTGTATTTCTTTTTTCATTAGTTTAAGACACTAAGCATGATTATAAATAAATGACATTAACTTTTGACCTTTCTTAATAACTTTCTTAATATCATGATTCTTACCCATATCTTTTAATATTAAGTCAATAGAGTGTGCACAAGGTGTCCATAAGAGATTTGTTTTTGCGCATTAACTTCTTCCTAACATATACTAAAGGAGTTGCATTGTCAATTACAACCTGTACCACTATTGATTTATCAATCTCCTCAATGATGCTATCAATCAAATTATACAATAATTTGTTAACATTCGACTCCTTTGATGTGCCGACTGACTTTAAGAAAATTATCCCTAAAGGATAATATACTAAAAAATTTACCAAATCTTTACTATTTTGTATTTTTCCATCAATCACATATCAAGGTGTAGCCAAATTCATCCCAATATTTATGGAAGGTCTTAACAAAAGTAGACATCTCTTCAACCTCAGGATCCAAATAATTTTCGAAAATCTCGTAAGTACTTGGTGGAGAAATCCTTGGATTAATCTTTTGAGTGACATATATCATTCCATGATAGTAATCACTATTTATTAAATTAAATAGGACATGGTTGTAGAAAAAGAATTTGAAAACTATCCTACGTAATTACTATTTTAATTTCAAAAATCACTTGATGTTGTCCTCAAATTTATTTGAGTATCATCTCTTGCCTTCAATAAAAATGAGTCAACAAGAGAAATATTAATAGACCTAATGATAGAAAAATGAGAATCCCTTCTAATTCTTGAAGGGACAGCTGTGTGTCATTGTGTACATTATGTTTTGAAATTAGTAGATCAATGCTCATGAAAAGTAAATGAACCTCCAATATGTTGCTCACAAATTATCTCAGAAAGGCTCGTACTATATTAAGTTTCCTCATACAATCTTCAACTCTCATAAACAACTTCTTAAATCTCATTACCCTCTTTTTCATTATCAAAAATTTGTTCAGAATCTAGATTACAGTTTCTCATAAGTTCTTTTTCAAATAACATTTTTTTTGCTTTATCCTTTTTTTATTCTTTACCACTGTGTACTGTTGCCCAAAATATTTGCCTTACTTCTTTGGGAACTTTCTCACAAGTTCGAATTATATTAGTTACTCCACCCAAATGCTCTTTTAATCTTATGACTCCAGAATAAAGTATATGATCACATCATTTGCAATGATTTTTTCAAAGAGTCACATCCGCTAATTTATAGTGTTACCATACGATATCGTTATCGTAAGTAATTGTGTGGAGCTATCTATAATAAATTGCATGGACAACTTGTTATAACTACAACCCAAATAATGCATGGAAAAGTATCACAAAGAAAGAATCCAACTCTAATGTTAGAAAAAGAACTATGAAAAAAACTCAATACAATCTCAAATCACACAAAATGCCTAAGAACCACCGTAAAGAAAATATATTGGATATTTAGAAGCATGTGATGGAAAGATCAATGCAAAATTCTTCTAGCAAAATCTATTAAGAATCAATTTTTTGATTCCCAGCTTCTACTAACCAGTACTAGGATCAAAAAAGAGAATGTCTCATCCAACTGGCAACTAAATGACCTCTAGCATAACTATATAAGATAATTTTTTTTCAATTTGTCCTAATTTCTAGTAAGCTTGCCATTAGACTATACAAAAGTCAATTGCTTCCCAATCTAACTATTGTGAAAGAGAATTATCAACATTTTCACAAGCATAAAGAGAATTATCAAACTTAGTTCTACACCAAAGGTGTTACCTAATTGTGATAACTGGGGATTATAGCACATGTTATTTTTCCTTTTAATGTAGATGAAAGAAAAAGTCATATTATAACTAATCAAATTTCATTTGAATTTTCACTATTCAACATTACCCATATTGCACCATCTATTTGTATTTTTTCACTTTTAAAGCAATATAGTCTTCTTCAAATCCATCATTTATTTGAAAGCTTAAAATGTGGGTATGTTTCAAGCCTATAAAGAATAAATATTGGTCCAACCTTATCCACTTATCTTTTATCATAGCAAATCAAGGAGAGAAATCAATAATTAATAGAAGGGCTTTTTATATACAATCCCTCAATATTTGCTTTATTTACCAAAAACTCCCCGTGATTTTAATATTTACCTACACCTCTCTCCTTTTGAAAGTTATTACCTACAACTTTTGATTGTTATTTAATCAAAAAAATTTTCCAAAATTTTTTATTAAATAACAATCAAAAGTTGCAGGTCAAAAATTCACTTTTACCTTTTATAATTTTACAACTGAATCACTTAAAATTCTTAACTTCTCGCCCTTTACTCTTTTTCTCAAATATTTACAAACAAACTCTCAATTAAATTTTAAATTATGATTTACATATTTGTACATTTACAAATAGATTCATTAAATATTTTTATTTATAGATAAGTCCAAATTTTGATATTTTTCAAATAAAAATTTACAAAGAGGACCTTAAATGTTTAAAATTTTTTATAAATAATCCGTAATAAATATTTGTACATTTACAACAGACCCATTGTATATTTTGATTATAAATAAGTCTAAAATTTATCTTTTTTAAATAAAATTTTACAAAAAAGACATTGAAGATTTTAAAACTCAAAATTTTAAATTACAAGTTTAATATTACATTTATAAATAGACCCCTTGAATATTTTTATTCATAAATAAGTCAAAATTTTATCATTTTTAAATAAAATTTTATAAAAAAGACATTGAAGGTTTTAAAACTTAAAATTAAATTACAAGTTTAATATTTGTACATTTATAAATAGACCCCTTGAATATTTTTTTTATAAATGAGTTCAAATCTTGTCATTTTTAAAATAAAATTTTACAAAAAAATATTGAAGATTTTAAAACTTAAAATTAAATTACAAGTTTAATATTTGTACATTTATAAATAGACCCCTTAAATATTTTTATTTATAAATAAGTTTAAATCTTATCATTTTTAAAATAAAATTTTACAAAAAAATATTGAAGATTTTAAAACTTAAAATTTTAAAGTATAAGTTTAATATTAGTACATTAACATATAGATCCCTTGAATATTTTTATTTATAAATAAGTCCAAATTATAAATAGAAAACATTTGAGGGATCTATTTGTAAATGTGCAAATATTAAACTTGTACTTTTAAATTTAAATATTTAATATCTTTTTGGTAAAATTTTATTTTAAAAATGAGAAATTGGACTTAGTTATAAATAGAAAATATTGAAGGAGTCTTTATAAATATACAAATAGTAAAACTTGTAAATTTAAAATTTTAAGTTTTAAAATCTTCAATGTCTTTTGTTAAAATTTTATTTTAAAATGATAAAATTTGAAGAATTTTTTATAAATAAAAATATTCAAAGAGTCTATTTATAAATATACAAATATTAAACTTGTAATTTAAAATTTTTAAGTTTAAAACCTTCAATATCTTTTTGTAAAATTTTATTTAAAAATGAAAGAATTTAAACTTATTTATGAGTAAAAATATTCAAGGGTCTATTTGTAAATGTATAAATATTAAACTTATAATTTGAAACTTTATGTTAAAAACTTCAATATTTCTTTTGTAAAATTTTATTTTAAAAATAATAAAGTTTAGACTTATTTATAAATAAAAATAATCAAGGGATCTATTTGTAAATATATAAATATTAAACTTATAATTTGAAACTTTAAGTTTTAAAACCTTCAAATCTTTTTTGTAAAATTTTATTTTAAAAAAGATAAAGTTTGGACTTATTTATAAATAATAATATTCAAGGGGTCTAATTGTAAATGTATAAATATTAAACTTGTTTTAAGTTTTAAAACCTTCAATGTTTTTTATAAAATTTTATTTTAGAAATGATAATGTTTGAACTTATCTATAAATAAAAATATTTAAGGGGTCTATTTGTAAATGTATAAATATTAAACTTGTAATTTAAAATTTTAAGTTTTAAAACCTTCAATATTGTAAAATTTTTATTAAAAAAGATAAAATTTGGACTTATTTATAAATAAAAATATTTGAGAGGTCTATTTGTAAATGTATGAATATTAAACTTGTAATTTAAATTTTTATGGAGAGTTTATTTGTGAAAAATTTTAAATATTTAAAGTCTTCTTTATAAATTTTTATTTGAAAAATATTAAAATTTGGACTTATCTATAAAAAAAAATATTCAATGAGTCTATTTGTAAATGCATAAATATATAAATTACAATTTAAAATTTAATTAAGGGTTTATTTGTAAACATTTGAGAGAAAAAGTGGAGGGTTAGAAGTTAAGAATTTTAAGAGATTTAGTTGTAAAATTATAGAAGGTAAAAGTAAAATTCTTAGAAAATTTTTTTATTAAATAATAATTAGGGGGTTGTAGATAATAAATTTCAAAAGAATGGGGGTGTAAGTAAATACTAAAATTGCGAAAAAATTTCGATAAATAAAATAAATCTTGGGAGTTGTAGGTAAAAAGCCCTCAATAGAAATGCAATCATTTAAACCACAAGTTCTCAATTACACCTGCTAATGCTAAGGCTATCCTTTTCATCTTTGATAATAGCTAGTTAGCTAAGTTCAAGTGTTTAACTACACAATCATTTGAAAGTTTATTAAAATATATTATGCAGAACATATGTTGAATTCAATTTTTTGACACTTTTCAAGCAATACCTTATGCTACTAGATTCAATACAACTTATGTCAGTGGCAAAGTAAGCAGCCCATCTCTAAAAAAAAAGATATTCTTTAGTATCTAATTTCTTATTTGTTTATGTTTGACACCTCAAGTTTTATATTTTTCAAAGACTAAACTTTGACATTTTTTGGATATACGAAGCTTTAAATAACAACTTTATTTTATGGGGTTCTGTTATTAGAATTTAGTTTAAGGATTGAAATGGTAGTGAAGTTGCTCTTGGGATAAAATTTTATATAAAAAATGCTACAAACTCTTATGGGACATTTGAATTTGTTAAAAAATAATTGTGGGAATTGATTTTTCCTTGGAATCTTAAATTTATTTATATTTCTTTTTGTATAAAGTATGAAAATTTAACTTCAAGTGACCCTGAAAAAGAAACCATTTTTCATTTTTATTTCAATAATCTTAAAAATAAAAAGAACTTGAAATTTACAACGATATTATATTGTGAATGTCGTGGTCCTCCTTGAGCTTCATATTTGTTTCATCAAATTAACATCAAAAGGGAATGCACATTTGGATCAATAAAATAAAATTAAAAAATTTCTTTCTTTTATAGATGGTTCATTTCTATCATTCTCCATTATCCCATGTATATCCTAACAAAACTTTTTTTTCCCGAAAAAGGATATTGATACTCTTTAATATATATGCAACTATAAATATTATTCAATAATGTGTTAACAATCTATTCTACAATTACCTTTAGTAGAGTACAACAGTAGCAGAAGAAGAACATACAAAACAGCAGTAGAACAATAAAATAGTAGCTCCAATAGTATAATAACAACGGTAGCAATAGAAAAGCAGTAACACCAATAGAACAATAACACAATGCTTTGAAGAAAAAGTACCAACATGTCAAAGAAGAAGTCTCAATAATACAACTATTGGAAGAACACCATCTACAAATATTTTACATCTTTGCTTCATAAAATGACTTGAGATGATACTAAACCCTCTTGCATCTTTGAATTCAATCACCTTGCTCGTCAAGATGCTATCTTACTCGTTTTGTTCTCGAAACTGAAATGTTTTGATCGATTTTTAAAATTTTACTATCAGTCTTTCTATACTAAAAGCTTTAGTAATTAAAAAAACAATGAAATGTGTATAAAATCTAAGCAATAACATATAAAAAAACTTTGCACCTGAAAGTATAAGTCTACGCGTAAGTAAAATACATTGAGAATCACAACAATTTATAATTAAAAAAACGTAAAATCTTACCTTGACTCCTAAAATTGGGCATTCAATAGACAGCCTCTTTAACTTCATTTCCTTCTGCCTATGGCAACATGTAATTCCACAACATTTCAGGGCCTAATGTGAAATTATCCAAAGATAGAATGAACACGTGAATGGACCACCTCTGAGGAGATTATAATGACTCGGTAGAAAACCGAAAACAAACCAAGCACTACGCGTCGGCGTGGAAAACCGAGACGCACGCATCATTACCCGTTCGTCTCTTTATCAATGTTCTTGTCAATTTGCGGTCAAAGTCCTCGAAGCTTGAAAGCGTTGACTCGGTTCGGGCCCAAAAAATTCTACGCTCCTACTTACGTTTTCGGCTTCGGGTCAGGTTAGGGCTCCTGGAATATCCATCATAGGAAAAATTAATAGAAAATTTTTAAAATTTTTATCAGTCCTCCATATTTTAAAAATTTTTATCAACTCCTAAAAATTTCTAAAATTCAAAATCAACACCTAAAATAGTAAATTTTTTAAATAAAAATATGAGTTTATCATCATTTTTTAAATTTATACCCATATATAAGTACTTCAAAAAGTTTACTATTTTAGGAATTGGTTTTGAATTAAAATTTTATAATAAGATATTTATAAATAATGATAAACTCACTTTTTAATTTAGAAAATTAACTACTTCAAACACTAATTTTGAATTTAAAAGATTTTTAATGATTGATAAAAAAATTTTAAAACATGAGAGACTGGTAAGAAATTTCAGAAAATTGTAAGATTTTTTTGGTAATTCTCCCATTATATTATTATAATACTATATTATTATATTATATTATTTTATAATATTGATTTTTTATATAAGAAGGGGTTCCCAGTAATTGTTTCATAATAATGGTGCTTATTTGCAAAATTGCAATTTGTTCTGGAGAACAGGATGAGCTAGAGTGCTCCGCAGGTACACCAACGCCCGGATAACGACCGAGGCACTCACGCCACTCCATGGACCGTTTCTCCTCTCGTCTCTTCCCCAACGACCGGGGGATCTTCCACAAAAACCCCGTTTTTCCCCCGATATTCGAAATCCCTCGATTCCCCCGCCCCTTCCGATCCCCAAAAACCCTAATAATTCCCCTCTTTCCCGATTCGGATCGCCCCCACCTGCTCCTCCCCCGAGTCTCCTCCCCCCAGCGCTGTCGCCCCGCGCGGTCACTCCCTTTCGGGCTCTTCTAGGTGGCTGGAGTGCGATATCTGAATTCCTGACAAAGTCTCGAGCTTTGGTGAGTTTCGGCTTTGGAGATGGTTTTCTGAGCTGAATTTGACTGCTTTTTGGGTTGGAATGTGGGTTGGTGGCGACCACGACGAGGTTTCTGGGGTTTTGGATTCGTGATCGGGTTGCTGCTTTGCCAGGTGGGCTTGGCTTCTGATTTTAGAGCAATTCGGGTTCTGTTTTGGTTGAATTGTTCTTTGGTTGTTTCTCGGTGGATGTAGTGTGAACCCGTGCCGTAAAGTTCGAAGCTTTGATGACGTTGAGCTTTGGAGCTGGTGGTTTTGCGCGAACTTTGACCTTTTTTGGCTGCTTTTTGGGTTGAAATGGGGGCTGGTGTGGGTGGTGGTCTGCTTTGTCTGGTTTTCGATCGGTGAACGGGGAGGGATTGCGTTGTTTGCCTTCAAAAGCTGGTTTTTTTTTTTTTGCTTTTTTCTGGTGATTTGAGTGTAATTCGGGTCATGTGGTGGTCGAGTTATGATTCTTGTGTTGAAATTTCAGGCTTTGTGGATGTATGCGCTCGTATGCTTAGTTCATCTGCCTTTTATTGGATAGAATTTTCTGTTTGTTTTGTTCCTTCTCAATGTCTGATTAGAGAAAAATTAGGCTAATTCTGTGGATGAATGACGTTTTCAGGGCGCTTTGGTTTTGGTTTTTCCAATTTTTCACTCTTTTTTTGTGCAAATTACAATGAAGACCTTTTTTGCCGAGATGTTGGATGCGAATATGCTTATGGCATTTTATCTTGTGGAATTTTCATCTTTTTTTCGTCACTTTCTTTGGATTTGGGAAAAAAGTATAGTTTTTTGGATAGACTTCGCTTATTTGGAGTGGTCGAATAATGGTGTGTTGGTTAGTTTCAGTTTTTATCATTTATCTCCTAATGATGAAAAGGACCTGTTTTGGATCATTGTTTACCTATGCAGATGTCTTAGTTTCTAATGTCACTTGACAGGTTGTTGTTGTTGTTTCTATCGCTCCTTACCTGGCATTGTTATTGTTTGGTGCTTTGAGGGAGCCTTTCCTACTTCCTCTTTCCTTGATTCTGGTCTACTTGAAAAAGAGTGTCCTCTTTTGCTATTTGAATTGTTTGGTCACTTTACAGTTGTTTCTTCTATCAATTTTATTTATTTACATTAGATTATCTAACTTTTTTAAATTATGATATATTAAGCTTGCATAACCCTATTGATGTCTGTGTGGAAGTTTGGGTTTAAGTTCTTGGGTGGTCCTTTTTCTTTTCTTGTTTTGTACCAGTTGTTTAAGTTTTATTTCTTTCTTAATGGACCTGTATGCAGATATTTTTTATTTTTTAGTTTTTATTTTTTGACGTCTTCTCCTTCTATATATGATATGAGAAAAGCGAGTTTCCTCAATTAGGATTTTTTCCAGTTTGTCTAGATCTGTTTTGGGGGACTTATTCATGAGGAAAAATATCCTTAGCTTTGCTGTTTATCATTTTCAACATTTTGCTGTCACCTTCTGTGAATTTCAAAAAAAAAAAAAAAAGCTGCACCTCTGCTAAAGCAAATTTGATTTGTTTCAGCTTTTTTTTCTTTTTGTCGATAGTAATGTAGAAAAGTTGTCTTTAGTCATTGTTTATATATGTTGATTCTTTTCTAATTGACCACTGATTGTTGTCTTCATTGTGCACATCTTCTCTGACATTGTTCTTGCTTTGTGCTTCTGCTGGCCGTTTTCTTAATTTTTCCCCACGTGTTGATTCTGTGTGCTTTAGCCAGAGGATATCTTGACATTTTAATTATTTAATCAATTTGCATTCGTTGAATGCTTCTGATGAAAACTTTCTTTTTACACTTTAGGTTACTCTGATTTCTTTATTATGGTGATAAAGCTGTCATCCTGTTAAGCAAGTTAAGCAAGCTTACTTTGTTTTCCCATGTCTGAATGATTGTTTGATTGGTCCTTATAGTGCATTGGAACTGTATATCTCCAGGTTTCTCTTGTAAAGTTTAATTTTGGATGCATATATTTCTGGTGGATCTGAGTTGTCTTTGTTTTCTGTTATCAATTAATGACTTCATTTGTGTCCTCTTTTCTATTCCTGTGAAAGCTACCTTAAAAATGTTATCTTTAACCATAGAAATGCAAATATTGGCTTCATTGCCATTTATTTCTTTTATAACCTAACTGCTTGACTGCTTCAATTAACGTTTCTATTAGTCTTTTGATGTTGCAATTCACTGATTCTTATTCTTGCCATACCTCTGCAGTGATTGCCATCCTTACCATTATGTACCATGCCAAGAAGTTTTCTACACTGCCAATGGTTCCCCACAAGGCACCTGGATCGGAGCAACTCACAAGTGTGGACTCATGTGGAGAATCTCCTGTTAACAATCCTAGTAACTCTGGAGGAGGTGGGAAGCAACGATTAAGATGGACTTCTGATCTTCATGATCGCTTTGTGGATGCTATAACACAACTTGGTGGACCAGATAGTGGGTATCTCCGATTCAGTAGTAGTAGTTTATTCATCTGTTTCTTTATATTAGGAAGAAAACATGACTTGGTGGCTTTAGTGGTCATGACTTTTCATATTAAAACTAAATTGATGTGCAAAAATGTAATTTTTTTTGTTTTTTTGCAAATTATAAGAAGATTGTTCTTTTGCTCTTACTTGTATACAAAACCCAGAACAGACATCGGCGAATTTTCTGCTTTCATAATGGGGATAAATGAACAGTTGAATTTTTCATATTGTGCTTGCTGCAAAATTTCTGACGAAAGATGCAACATGTTAAATAGCTAAACCAGGATTAATAAGGGGAACAAAGTAGATTTTTTTTAAGAAACCTTGGTTTTATTCATTATCTATAAAATGTTACAGAAAGCATATATGCAGTGCATAAAGGCCAAAATGTATAAGGTAATGGGGAAACAAAGCAGATTGCTAATACTATTTTCTCCTAAAAGTAGCACTACTATGATTCAGTTCTTAAATCTTTGTTTGTTGGATCCCAAATGGTATGAAGTCCTATTGTTTACATTTTCTTCTAGCAAGAGTTTAACATGAAGCCTTTTATATTCAATTGAAAAATGCAATCATACTCCAGTTTGCTTGGTTAATTTGGCTTCTTTCCATGTATAGTCCTCCTACATTTGATTTAGAAGTAGTCTTGGTGTAGTTCTTTGGATCAAGCCATTATGCTGTTCCCTTGCTTGTGGATTTGACTTGATTTCAGTTCTATAGTGTGCATCAGCTATTGAGTGTTTCAGGAACTTGACATCAAAAATAATAAGCTGATACAACACATTAGGCAAAAAAGCTGATATATCACTCACATGTTGGGACTAAAGAGTCATGACTTAACAAGGAATCCAATAACATTGATGGATAATTGTATTGTACTTGAAAATTATGATTGTAAAAAATGAAATGATTTGACAATGCATTGAACTCCATTGCTTGGTATTTGATAAGAGCATTTAGAATTTGTTGATCACATCACGTAAGTGGTCTAGTTCCATTTAAACGACACAGGTATTGTCCATTTACAGCCTGATGGAGTAGCCACTCAATATGAATGTGAAATTTCATGTTGCGGTCGGAGCCTGATTACAGTCTTTCCAGGATTTAATGTCCCCATGAACTTCATTGAGGCCAAGGAATTACAACGCAATTCAAACAATAATTAACTTTCTAGAGATTAATTGAACCAAAAAATCAATCATCTCCACTAACAAGAAACTTGAGTATTGCTTAATGAGATGGATGTGTGATTATAAGATTTGATAGTTTGACAGTTATAAAGGTTGCGGACTGTCATACATACTGTTGACTAACACCGCTTGAATGGGCAAATTGCTTTAGATATGTGGAAGCGTGCACTTGATTTATTTTATGGGGCAAGCTATGAAGTTCTAGTTTTCGTTTGTGGAAAATATGATAAGAAGTTGCATGGTTTCCTTTTAAATCTATTTGTATTTAACTTAATGTTACTTAAAGAATTTCTAGGAGATGAATGCTGTTAGTTTTTGGCAGTTAAGCAAGATTTGGCTCTAGCTAAATTTCCACACCTTGGTACATCCATTGTATCTCCCTTTTCTAGTTTATTATCACTGAGCTACTGCAAGTTTTTATACATGATCTTTTGGTGATGATACAATTCAATGGTGTAGAATTTTTTCAGAAGTTAGTCTTATGTTCTTGATGATGTTTATCTGTGTGGTGTGATTATAAAAAATATGTTTTGTCTCCATTGTAAATTCTCTTTATCCGTCTTCTCATTGTGCCTGGGGTTTATTGATGTCATAGAAGAAAATACTACTATCAATGCCTTCTTTTTGTCTTTTCTTTGTTTAATATTTTCTGCTATATCTGCCGCATATTAGCCAAATTTGCTCTTGTTTCTTGGGCATGGTTCAGGGGCAACACCAAAGGGTGTTCTGAGAGTAATGGGTGTACCTGGAATTACAATATATCATGTGAAAAGCCACTTACAGGTATATCTCAACAAAGAGATTGCTAGGTTTTAGAAAATAATCATATTACCTTATCCTTAATAATGCGATTTCGTTGCAGAAATATCGCCTTGCAAAGTATCTACCTGAATCTCCAGCTGATGGTAAGTCCTTACATCTAAATGTGAATATGCTTGAGTAGTACTTTCCTTATTCACTCGAAATAGTTATCCACCATTAGCGATCAATTTAAATTGGATTGTCATTGCAGGTTCAAAAGATGATAAGAAGGATCAAAGTGATGGACTTTCTAGTATGGATTCTACACCGTAAGTAACCTGATTTAATTGATTGTGCATATGGCTGTATATTTCTCATCTAGTTCATATGAATTTCAACCTGTTTCTTCCTTATGCTTTAGATATGCCTAATCAGCACTATAAAACTTGTATAACATTTCAATCTTTCATTTTGCAGAGGAGTTGAAATAAATGAAGCTCTGAAAATGCAAATGGAAGTGCAGAAGCGGCTTCACGAACAGCTTGAGGTTTGTCTATCTGGAGGCTTGTTTATTAGATCATAAATTGAACCCAGAACCATCTAGTGTCTACCAGTTTTAAATACTAGCTGTTAAGAATACCTATTGGCTAATAAATATCCTTATTGGCCTAACTGAAATAGACTCGGATCCTCAAAAATCCCCAGTTCCTGTCACCCCAACTGCCAGCAAACTTGTGTGCTTTGCAGATTCTCTTATTTCTGTATTCTCCCCCTACTTATTATAAATCTCAAATTTTTTTTTTTAACTCAAGAGCTTAATATATACCCCCAGATGTGCCTAAAATAAAGTGGCTTAAATTTTAATGTCTTCCAATTTTGTCATAATTATTCAGGTACAAAGACAGCTACAGCTGAGGATTGAAGCCCAGGGCAGGTATCTACAGAAGATCATCGAGGAACAACAGAAACTAGGGGGCACACAGATAGCCTGTGACTCATCTGTAGTTGATGAACAGCATAAATCCTTGGAGACACCCTCCAAGTTACAGGATGACCTTGCTGAATCTCTGCCGCTTAAAAAGCCGAGAGTGGGCGAGCAGTTGCCAGAGACTGAAGCGGTGGAACCGCCTGAATCAGCCTCAAAACCTGATTTTGTTGCTCAGTGGGACCATGAATTGCATGAGAAGGACATCCTTGATTTCGGGTTTGGTGCCGAGGTGGAGGGCAAGGAGGATGGGCTTAGTTCTGAGCAGAATGGGAGCAGAAGTTTCAGTGGGGGCTCATCTTAAAGTTATGTTCTGCCTCACTCAAAATAATCATATGCTTTCGTTGTGTTGTTTCTTACTGCTTGCACTTCTCAGTTGTAAATATATTATCAGGAATTTCTAGTAGCCAAAAGCTGTGGAATTTCATTCCAGTTTGGCTCTTGCTTCTGTGGAATTTTGTATCATCGGAGCAGGTTTGGCTGCTTGAACTGGCAGAAGTGAGGGAATCTATGGAAGTCACTAATTCTGTTGGAAGTGTTGGATTTCAGAGAAAAGTTAGTTTTGATGTTTGGTTAACAAATAAAGAGAAGTTATGGCCTATTTTGTGAGTTTTTAATTGACATTTGGTTATAAGAGAGACATAGTTGAACTTGAAACTTGACAAGGAAGATTTGGAAGGATAAAAAGCTTTTTTGTGTTTTAATTTCAACATCTGGTTTGAAGAGAAAAATAGTCGGAAATTGTTTCTCCTCACAACAGTGCGATGCCACAAACTGTGTGGCTGAAAATTATAATTTTTAACATGAACTCCACGGTTTGCGATTGGGTGATTGGATGCCAATGTTTTCACCGCGCACGATGCAAGCACCGCTCTTGAAGGTGAGAATCATGATTTCGAGTTGGTTTTATTTGAGGCGGATATTTAAGATTTTATGTTGATTTTAGGGAGTATTTGATTATTTGAAAATATACAATGAATAAAAAATATATTTTTTTTATTTTTTGATTCACTTTTAGAAAAGACCCAAAGTTATAGTTTTGTTGGACGGAAGTACATTTCAAAAAGATAATTATTAATACATAAAATATTATTTATTTAAATTTTTCACAAATAATTTTTCAAAATTATATCATTATTCTGTGAGATAATTAATGTTATTATAATTCAAGATATCAATAGATTTATTTCAAAAGTCATTTCAGATTAAAAAAAAATTATGAAAATAAAATTTATTTTATTTTTTATTTTCAGACTGAAAGTGGCTAGAAATGAACTGACTTTTGTGTAATTCAATATAATTGAAGTTGGTGAAAGTAATTTTACTTTTGACCATTTTTACCTACTTTTGGCCAACCAAACAGATTATTATTTGAAATTCGTATATTCCCAAAATATATGTTCTATGAAAAACAACTAAGCGGTTGAAGCAGGGGAACTCATATTAAGTTAATACATTTCAACAACTCCGTATTTTTTCAAGAAATAATAAGGTGATACAATGATGTTCGTTACATGCTTAACACTCCATAATTTAAAATTTTAGTGATCTTGGTTTCATGAAGATGAGTCGCAGTCTCCAATCTGAACTGAGAATGGATTTTTGGGGTTAGCTTACACTAATTTTTAAGCTTCTCACTGGATGAAGTGTCACTTTGCTTCAGAGCCGTGTCTTGTATGTTTGGTTGCCTATTGTGCATTGTTTTCTTCTACACTCGGATGTTTGGTTGTTGTCTTTGTATGAGTATATATGCTTCCCCACTTGACGGATTCTCCAAAAAAAAGTACGGTTTTGTATTTGTCATGATACTGTTGGAATAGAAGCATTTTTCTCAAATTCATAATTGAAGAACTAAACTGAAAAATGCTTCAACTTGAATGTGAGAGTTCCTGAAAATTTTGGTTTTGAAAGCAAGGAGCAACTTCTGTAGTTGACAAGAGTACCTAGAAAGCATTGACAAGAGTATGAAGTTGAGCCATTTTTTTGGGATAATGACAATGAGAGAGATCATGAATTTGTTGCTGACTGCCGATAGCCATGAGAACATTGTGATCATTTCTATTGTCAGGATTGGCAGATTGGGGAAGACAATACTCTCCCAATTGATCTACAACGATGAGAGGATAAGGAATGAGCATTTTGATTTTTAAATTTGGCTCTAATATGTCTGCAGATTATGATTGAAAAAGCATGTGAAGGCAGCCATAGAACAAATCACTATAGAGTTTTGTAATCTAGAAAACTTGGAATCTCTTACGAGTTGTCTGAAGAAAAATTTGAGTGGCAAGAAACATTTTATTGCCTTAAATGATATGTGGAAGGAAAAACGATGAAGATTTGGATAAATCGAAGCTTCTTCTTGGTGTTGTCAAGAGGGGGACTTAAATCATAGTGACAACACGGAGCAAAATGATAGGGTAGAGAATAGGAGCCTCTAACATGCATCAATTGAAGGGTTCGTCAGAAGCTGATTGCTTCAAATTGTCCAAGCAAAAGGCATTTGTTAAGGGAGAGGAAGAGGAGTACCCAAGACTTGTGGCCATTGGCAAGGAGATTGTAAAAAAAATGTGGTGGTATGCCATGGGCAGCAAAAGCTTTGGGACGCAGTTTGTGATTTGCAGTTAGAGATAGCGATGGATGGGAAGCCAATAGGGAGAAGAATAAAGCCCATGCCTCATTGAAGCTGAGCTATAAGCATCTACCTTTACATGTGAAGCAAATTGATTGCATATTGCTATATTTTTTTCCAAAAGGTCATGAATTTGACAAAGATGATTTGATTGCACAGTGGATTGCTCTTGGTTTCGTCCCCATGTCAGATGAGCATTTGCAAATGGAAATCATTGACAATGGATACTTCGACAACCAATTGCGGATATCGTTTTTCCAAAATTCAATGTCAAAACTCAAAAGATTGTACACAAAATGCATGATTCAGTGCGCGACCTAGCAAGATGTATTGCTGAAAGAGAGATTTGCATTGTGAAGAATAAACAAATGGCATTGGATTTAAGACTAGGTTGTCCTTATACACCTCTTGCAGATTCTAGCCTTCTACTAATATCTGGACAGCTTGTTTGAAGAAATTGCGAGCCCTTCTTTTGGTTGATGAAAACAGGGTTGAAGTAAAGCTTTTTCATAAAGTACTATCAAAGGCAAGTTGTTTATGTCTTCTGCATCATTTCCATCCCATAGCAATCCCTGAATTAAAGAATCATAAATAACTTGACTTGTGCTTAAAAATGCCAACACTACTAGGATTTTTCAAACTCTTGAAAATTTGCATACACTGGACTTGACAAAGTCTGACAAGCTTACAAACATTACCTGAAACTATAGGGTGTCTCTTAAACTTGCATACGTTGAATCTAGTGCACAGTCATAATCTACAAGTACTATCTGAATCTATAGGCAACCTCTTGAACTTGCATACGTCAAATCTCATGCATTGTTGTAGTCTTCAGACTTTACCTGAATCTATAGGTTTCCTCTGAAATTTGAGAGCTCTAATTTTAGAGAATTGTCGCAATCTTGAAACCTTGCCCGAGTCTCTTGGTGACCCTCAGAGCATGAAAATCTTTGATCTTTGCCAGGGTTGTGAGCTCCTGGAATTGCCTACATTTATTGGCAACCTTCAAAACCTCCTTGAACCGAGCATTTCATGTTTATGCAATATTCAATCAATACCTGCTGAATCCTTTAGTAAGCTTCAAAATCTACAAGCCTGATCCTCAACAGATGTAGGAAACTCGAGGCCTTACCAGATTCTATTGGAATCCTTCACAACTTGCAAAATCTTGATGCTTCAAGCTGTTCTCGTCTTGTAGGGCTCCCACAGGCTATTAGCAATCTCACTTGTCTTCAAACGCTAAAACTTCAACATAGTGTGCAACTCCAAGAGCAGCCGAAGGATTGGGAGCCTTGAGAAACCTTGGACATCTACAAACAGAAGGACGCGAGTCATTGAAGGGCATGCCTCCAGGAATGGCGCAATTGACCGATCTCCGCTCTCTGAGCTTGTTTGTGATCGGCAAGAATGAAGATGGGGAACACAGTGGAAGCAAAAGCGAGAAGTACGGCAGAATTGTTGGGCGAGAAAACCAGAATCTTACCAAAGGCACTCTAGAAATTGATAGTCTGCAGAATATAAAGAACACAATGGATGCCATTCGAGCAAATATGAAGGAGAAGCGGGAGCTGCATCAATTAACCTTGTGGAATGAGTGGGCAGGAGTGCATCATAGATCTACGGGACTACCTGGCTGGATTATGGAGATGCAGTTTGAGAGTATTTCTGTCTGCAATCTATGGATATGTAAGCACCTCCCAGCCTTTTGGCGTCTTCCATCTCTTCGGTATCTGGAGATAGGATTGAAAAAGCATAGGTGCTTGGGTGCGGATTTATGTGGCATTCCCGGAGGCGCGTCGTCATTCCCATCACTCAGGGAGCTTAGATTCTCAAATATGCCAAATTTGGAGACATGGTTGACAAATGCGCCAAAGATGCTTGTAAGCAGCAGAGGATGTAATCAGACTAGGTCATTCTCTAGCCTGAAGCTATTGGAGACCAGAGGATTGCCCAAATTTGAGAGATTTGCCATGTCTTCCAGCATCTCTTCTTGTATTAATAGTATAGAACAAGCAATGACGATTTGTTATCAGAAGAAATCCTCTCATCGGTCTTTCCGTTCAAACGCTGTACATTGATAAATGCCAAGCTTTGTCCAGATGGAGCGGGCTGCGGCACCTCACCGCCCTCGAGCAATCAATGATCGGTGGACGTGCCTCACTGAATTGCTTGTGTGGTGAGATCATGCAGCACCTCACATCCCTTGCAAATTTGACCGTGAAATGGTGCTCTGATCTGACCACTCTGCCGGAATGGATCGGGGGCTTGCAATTGCTCCGACATCTGAAGATCGACAACTTGTCTTCCCTGCCCAACGAGATGTGCAGCTGGGCGCGTAAAACGGATCGTTTAAATAAATACCTATATTTTGTTAATAAAAATTTTTTTAAAAAATCAGAAAATTAAATAAAAATAATGTTAATATCTAAACTGATTTATGAGTACCATGTCCATCAGAATTGTATTAAAATCTGAAAAAATTCTCGATATAGGGGATCATACTTCAAGACTGCGCTCCAATGCTCAAAATAATAATATAATTAAAAAATTAATACAATTAAAAATAAGTTTGAATGTGTCATATACCTATATTTGAAATAAGACAGATATACTATTGTAATTTGTATCATTATCTTAACGTTTGTAAGAAAAAGGATAGTGAGAGTTGCAATCTACAACTTGACTCCAATATTTAAGTCAACAAAATAGTTCAACTAAAATTAATATAATTAAAAATAATTTGAAATATGTTTAAAATATAATAATACATATATGAATTTTACATATACCGAACATATTTTTTTAATCTATTGTGATTAAAGTTCAATTTTTGGAATCACTATGCTCAATTTTTTCAATTTCTTGAATATCTTCATCACTTGAACTTCTAATAAGTCCTTGAATTTTTTTTCCGTAGCATACCAGTCTTTCATACATATATATATTTCTAAATCTTCTGGTGGTGATCGAGTTCTCTTATCATTCAAAACTCTTTTACTTGTATTAAAACAAGATTCTGATGTAACTATAGATATTGGGATAATTAGTAAATCACAAGCCATGGTAGAAGGTATTGGATATCTATTGGTATATGCTTTCGATCAAGATAAAATATCAATTTGTCAGCATCTTCTTCAGTTAAAATATCTACTGTTTGATTTTTATAAAAAGTCAATTCATTTATTGAAGAAGATGAGAAGGTTGAATATGATTTCTGTTTTCTTCTCTGTAGATTAGAAAATATATAAAATTTTTCTTTAAAATTATCTATGGTATATTCTGATTGATTAGAATGAGATGAGCTTTGGTATTGAGTTTGATAAATATTATACATTTCATATAATAATTGTCTAACATATTGTTTATATTGTTCCACATCTATAGAAAAAAAATATTATTATAATACTCATCGACCAACACATCAAAACCTGAAAAGTTAATTAATGGATCTAATAAAATAGCTAGAGAAAATACAGGGTTAACAATTTCAAAAAATTTTCTAAAATTTTCTTCCATTGGTGAAATAACACCTATGAAATTAGGAAGTGATCTATATTTATTGAAGATAGAGGAAATAATCAAAAGTTCATTGAAAAGCAAATAAGTTGTAGGATAATAACAACATGAAAGAAATGTAGTTGTAACATAAAAATATTTTAATAAAGACATAAATAATTTACAAACCTTCCAAGTTGCATCAGTTAACAAAATATCACTCATGTATTGTGTGCAAAAATTATTAAGTATATCTTTATAATCATGAAAAAATTTTAATAACTTATAAGTAGTATTTTATCTATTTTCTGTATCAAGAGAAACTTTTTTAGGTGTTTTTTTTTCCATTGTTTACATAAAGCCTTAAAATTTTGGGCACGATTAGGTGTAAATCTAATATATTTACATAAATTTTTTAAGTTTTTCAATTTCATATGCCACATTGACTAATTTAAGTCCATTTTGAACAATTAAATTAAATACATGACATGTACAACGGATATGAAATAATTATCCATCTAATAAAATAGATAATTGATATTTAAGTAAATTAACAATAATATTATTATCAATAGTATTTTCTAGAGTAATACTAAATATTTTATCTTAAATATTATATTCAAAAATAATTTTAAGAATATTATTAGCAATGTTAACTTCATTATAAGAATACTCCAAACGTCTAAAACTAATAATAAGTTTACATAACATCTAATTTTTTTCAATATAATGAGCAATAACACAAATAAAAGATGCAACATAATCGGTACTCCAATAATCGAATGTAAGAGAAATCTTTTGCTTACAACATGCAAAAAAAAACATTTTTTTTTGTGATAAATATTTTCATCACTTCTAATAGTATTTTTGGATATTTTTTCGAAAAGTGGATTCAACTCTTGAAATAACTCTTCCATCTTAAAATTTTCTACAAAAAAAAAATGATTGTTCATCCCAAATAATATATTTTACTAATTTTACTTTTATTTTTTTCTTTAGAAAAATTGTGGATGTTAAATGAATTAGAAAAAAAGCTACTTGCAAAAGAAAATTAAGTTTGAGTAAAGTCATATTCCCTCTTAAAATGAGCTTGAATATGTTTTTGAAGATGTTCGGTGCCATGCGAGGTTATGACATCTAATTGATTATTGCATCTCTTACAAATGACTCTTTCTACACCTTTTATCACTACTATATGATAGTGTGCCCAAACATTATTAGTTCCTTTTCTTTTATAATTTTGAGAAAATTGATGTTGGCGTAAAGAAGATTGGTCAACATCAACCTCAACTTTGAATTGAAAATATGGAATTTGAGACTCATTCTCAAAAGAAAAACGAGCATTGAAAGAGAAATCTGTCATAATCAAAGAAATTATTAGAAAAAATTAAAATGAATTAGATTTTAGATATCTCAATGTCTCAATCAATAGTCCAATAGTGATCTGAATTTTTGTGGAAAATCATTTAAATAAGAATAAAAAAAATAGAGAAAGAGTGGCAAAGCCAAAGATTCAAAGATGAAATCAGAGCTTCAACTAAAGCTGGGAGAATTGAGAGTATGAAAATAATTGGGTGTGGTGTGAAAAATGAGATAATAGGAGAGTATTTATAGATATTTTGTAGTAGAAAATATCTAAAAATACCCCTTAAAAATAGTTGTTGAAAAGAGTATTTTTTGAAATTTTTGAATAGCTGCTTTTATTTTTTTAAAAAAATTACAAATATTTTTAAATAATATATGATTTTTTTAAATTTGAATATAACAAAAAAGTCCATTAAAGAGACTAAACGGCTCCCTGCTTCCTGCCAAGTGCGAGGGAGCCGTTGGACTTAATTAGCCGTTGGAACCTGGAGTCCAACGGCTAATCCAACTCGGAAGAGAGAGAAAAAATATTTGAACTTTTTGCGGGCTGGGCGTTTCCGGCCCGTGTGTTATGCTATACCTGCCCTATTTGTGCGACGGCCGTACCTGATTTGTGGCCGAGAGAGGGCATTGAGCACGGCCCATACGTATGGACCGTGTCGCATGATAATGGTACCGCTCATTATAGGATGTGCCGGGCCGGAAAGAGGGCCGCCGGCCCGTTTTTACATGTGCAGCCTGACCTTCCATGAGACGTAGAAATTGTTCTACTGCGCCAAGCTGTCCCGTCTTCCAGAACAGATTGGGAGCCTCACGTCCCTCGAATTTCTGTGAATTTTTTATTATCCTGCCGTGTCTTCTCTGCCTCACGGGTTCTGAAGCCTCAACATCCTTCAGAGACTAGACATCTCGAAATGCTCCGATCTAGCAAGACAATGTGTGGTGGAGAAGGGCGAGGCGCGCCCAAGATCAAGCACATCCCTCATGTCACGATAAGCTAGTAGAAATTAAATGCTCAGCTGAACATTCCGTCTGCCTCATCTTCAACCCCTTCTAACAAAGAGTACTCTGTACCACTTGGAGTGTTAATTCTGCTTTATTTTCTCTGATGAAGTTTTCTTTCTTTTTTTTTGAGAAATCTTTGATAGGAAATTTTCATTAGTTGTACGCATGAATTTGTATGTATTGTAACTCTTCTTTTACTAATTTAAAGTGTGGAATCTTTGTCTATATGCAATGAACACTGCTGACATCTTTAACAATGTGCTACTGAAGCCGAAAAGACAAATGGTTCGTGAGCCACTTTGACTTCGTAGCCATCTTTGGGCTCATTGTAACTATTCGCAAGAATGTGTTTCCTATATGCAGATTCATCAAGTCAGTATTTCAGCTATCTTTTATGCGCAAAAGATATTGCTCCTTTTGTTTGATACTTTAAGGTGTTGTGAGAGACGTAGTATTTGTCTTTTTTTTTTTTGTTGTCATTGAACTTACCATCAATTTCCTATGTAAACCAAATGCAAGGTCGAAACGTCAAAACAGTACATTTATGTCAGTCCGTCTGATAGTAGCTTCAGGTGAAATATGTTAATGCCTGTTGGGAGCTCCCAGTATCAAAGCAGCAGAAATTTCAGCATCATACTTGAACAATTCGTCATTTTTTTGTTGAAATGCCACTCGATGACTGTAGTTGTAATTTGAGGCTTTTGAGAGAGTTTGCAGTCACTGAAACTGTAGGAACAATTCATGTACTTTGGTGGATTCATGTAAGCAATTACAACAAGCATCTGGTCCAAGATTTGCGGATTTTCTGCTAATCATTATTGTTGTACATTTTCACGTTTTGGCTCTGCTCATCAGATTGCTGGTGTACCAATCCAAAAAGGGCTCAAATGAGCAGAGAATTATGAATGCAGCTGATTGTGTCTTATCAAACACATACTCGAACATCCACACAACACCTGCATGATAATCTTCAGCTCTTCACAGTGAGAAAAAACAGCAAACAGACTATTGGCATGTTTTTGCAATGTACCATGCAAACTAGATGCCAACAGCTTCAATCCCTTCAAGCACTCCTAGAAAGCTTCATCACAATGGGACGCTTCTATAATTTCTACTTTCACAAGGACGTATCTGCAAAAAACCCTGCAATGATTTCCGGATTGAGCGGCGGGGCTCCGAACTCTCACGATCCCGATGCTACGAAGAGCAATTCGGACGTCGGAGAAGATCTTTGCTCGCCAGATATGGGCGGCGTCCGGTGCTAGACCGGAGGGGGTCCCGGCGGAGAAGGCGGACGTGGTGGTGATCGGGGCCGGGGTGGTGGGGCTCGCAGTCGCGCGGGAGCTGGCTCTCAGGGGGCGGGATGTTCTCGTCGTCGAATCGGCCTCATCGTTCGGGACCGGGACTAGCTCCCGCAACAGCGAGGTGATTCATGCTGGGATCTACTACCCTCCCAAATCGCTCAAGGTACGAAGAAAATGAGGGATCGGGAGAAACAATTTGAACAAATTTCGGATTTTGTTGCTGTTTTGTTCAATTTTGTTGCTTTTTTTTAATGAGGGACAGTGTTTGATCACAGCGTTAATATTTTGTTGAGATAGATTTTTTTCTGGTAAACTTGGAAAAATTGCGAGAAATGGCAACTACTCATTTAGAATGCAGAATTGGTAAGATGTACGGACAATTGAAACCACCACCTTAAGTAGCCTGAAAGCTAGTTGTGTACCACGAAATCTAAGAAAGGTTATGAAAAATTAAAAATGGATTGGAGAATGATGGGAGGTTGTTAGAGAAATAAATCAAAATAATAAATTATGTCTAGGTTAAGGAATGCCAAGGCAGGTTGTGGATTGTAGAGGGGTACAACACTTACCAAGCTAGATTACTATGTCAATGAAAATTAGCAACAACTTAAAATGTTATTATCAAAAGATTATTTTTTGACTGAAAAAAAGAATTCTCAATGGACCTTCTTCTTAAGTAGTTTTTTTCACTGTCCACTTTTTCCAACTTTCTCCTGTAATTTGTACTGTAGAGATCTGTCCTCTTGCTAGAGGGGGAACAATATGGATGATACCCACTATTTGATTATTTGCATGTATGACTTATTCACACTACATATGAAGAAATGTAATCACTGAAGAACCCCTTTCTCAAATTAGATTGATTTATACTCCACGAGCCATATATCTCCTAAATAAAGGTGTTTGTGGGCTTCATCTCATAATTTAAGTGTATAATGTACAGAGATTGACTTGGCAAAAGCGAGATGAGTAGAATCCTTGGAATTATGTAGATGATAGCTATCGCCCAGACATTGATGATTCATTAAGCGTTATTCACATACTTTTTAGATGATGTTTTTTCCTTTTAAAAATTTATGTATCTACTTCATCAAATTGAAGATTTAGATACAGTTCTGCTAACTAAGTATGCTAGGTGTCCTTTTGCTCTGCTTGGACTCTTTAAATAGGTAGGGTCCCAACATCATTTACAAAAATTTTTTCGGACCTCACCAGGACCTGGGTTGGGCTATTCTTTGAGGAAATTCGGATCTACGCTGGAGCCATATTTCCTTAGCTTTGGGCATTTTCTTAAGTATGGGCTGTATCTGCTATTGCTAGTCCTACTACAAAGCTAATGGAAAATAGGGAGAGGAGCTGATAGATAGAATGTTCCCATTCCTAAAATTGACGATCTTCAAGTGATTGGACATGCCCACTCTTTGAGTTCTCTAACAAATTAATTTTGCCTATTGAAATTTGCCTTGCTTGGTCAAATTTTTGAACGTATGTTTTTTGGTAATTTTGTGAATTAGTGCTCTTGATTTTGATTCCTACAAATCAGTTGAGGTATTTTTCTGAGAAGGAAAAAAATCTAGTGCATGAATTGAATAAAAAATGTGTCTCTTCTGACATGCTCTTTTGTTGTGTTTTCAGATTAGAGAGAAA
Source organism: Trichopus zeylanicus subsp. travancoricus (assembly GCA_005019695.1). NCBI lineage: Eukaryota > Viridiplantae > Streptophyta > Magnoliopsida > Dioscoreales > Dioscoreaceae > Trichopus > Trichopus zeylanicus. The sequence continues at coordinate 440,902 of RXID01022475.1, forward strand.
ATCAAACTACTTACTGATAAACATGATTTATGAATCCTTGATTTCTTCATAATAACTTTTCTTTTGTAGGCAAGATTTTGTGTCAAAGGAAGGGAGTTGTTATACCGATACTGTGCTGATCGAGGAATTCCTCATCAACAGACTGGTAAACTCATAGTTGCTAATAGGACTTCAGAAGTTCCAAAGTTAAGTAATCTGCTACAATGTGGGACAAGTAATGGGGTCAAAGGACTGAGAATGATGGAGGGATCTGAAGCTATGCAAATGGAACCTGAACTTCATTGTGTCAAGGCTTTGTTATCTCCTTGTTCTGGGATAGTTGATTCTCACTCTCTTATGCTTTCTTTCCTGGTACTTCCCAAGTCTTTTTGAAGGCAAACTTATGTTACATGTATAAATTGTCTTTTTTGATTCTACACCATTAGGAATTACCTTCATTTTAGAAGCACTTTTGTGGCTAACTTGTGGTTATGCTTTTAGGGAATTAGCGCTGATCCTTAATCTTATGCTGGAAATGTATATATTGAAGTTGCTTAGTTTTGCAGAGGTTTAAATTGATTTCTTCTTTACCTGATTCTAGCAGAGGAAACTGCTGACCCATGGCAAGTCTTAAACCTTGGGACTAGGTGTTATCTCAAATATGGAGCCGCCTTATGTAACAGTGCACTGCTGCTATTCCCTTGTATTTGTGCTAAATATTTTGAGTAAGTAAGTGCATATAGATACTGTTTGAAAAGTGACTGATGGACTACCCTTTCTTTTTGTTGCATTTGGCTACATATATCAATATGAGGTGAACAAGACTAAGTGATCTAAAATTTTCTTTCATGGTTACCATATTGTGCTTCTGAGTACTTGCACATAAGGGAGTTGCATTTCAGTTTCTTAAAAGACCAAATGGCTTACATTGTAATCAACCATTTAAACCTCATTTCATTGGAATGTCCTTTGTTTTATTGCTAATCTCTTAGTACTATGCAGGTCTCCTGATTAGCACTTTAACTTGGATACAGGGAGAAGCTGAGAATGCTAGAGCAACATTTTCATATAATACTACTGTTTTGGGTGGTCATCTTGAAGATAGTCATATGCATCTCCACATTTCCGAAAGTCGAAACTTGATAAATGGTGGTAGTGGATCTTGTTTGGTGCCTCAGCTTGTTCTGATTCCTAGGCTTATAATTAACTCAGCTGGTTTAAGTGCTGTTCCTCTTGCAAAAAGATTGCATGTTTTTGGCCAGAATGTTGTTCCTGCAGTTTATTATGCACGTGGTTGTTACTTCACTCTATCCAAGTCCAAATTTCCTCCATTCAGTCATCTGATTTATCCAATCCCAGAGGATGGTGGTCTTGGAGTTCATGTTACACTGGACTTGAATGGTCTGGTTAAGTTTGGACCAAATGTTGAATGGATTGATGGTGTGGATGATATATCATGTTTTCTTGATAGGTACTTTTCTACATCACTTCCATTCTTCCAACAGTAAAGCATGTTTTATGCCTCTGGTTAATTTACTTGCTGTGTCAGTCATACTGAAAAAAAAATCTGAGAAAGAACTTTATAGTATTTCAAGTATTTTCGCTGTTGAACCGATTTTACTTGGTATGCTTGCTGAATCAAATGTTTTTCTGTAGCTCCCATTGTTATAGTAGACTCCAAATCATTGATCTTGCTGGTGTTAATAACCTTGAGATGCTAATGATCTGTTCTTTTGGCAAATTAAGTTTTAATTGTGCTACGACCTACATGCTCTCCAGGTTTGATTACTCTGTCAATCCTAACCGCGCAACTAGATTCTATCCAGAGATTAGGAAGTACTTCCCCAATCTGAAGGATGGAACATTAGAACCAGCATATTCAGGGATTCGACCAAAGCTTTCTGGACCTGGACAACCACCTTCAGACTTTCTTTTACAGGTGCTCCTTATAATCCATGTCTTCAGATTTTTTGATATTGTTTTTTTTCCAGTTTTGTTATATTTATGAACAATGGTGAATCTGGTCTTAATCTATTGTATTTAGAAACTCTAATTACAACTTCGAAAAATCTAGCAATGAGTAATTTATATGATATTAATTGATTATCTTTCAAGCATATAATCCATTCTTCATCTATGCATAATGTAGATCTGGTTGATCTGATCCCATTATTGGTATTGCTTGGAAAGGTATTTTTGATGTCAGGGACAAGGGTAGGAAACTGTGCTTGTCTTTGGACTCTTTTTCTGTATTTCTCTGGTATGATATTTATCATGACACCACTAGTGGCTCTATGGAAGATGAAGTATGGAATGCAGCATGAGGATTCATTATGCAACTATCTTACACATCTGATATGATTGCTTTCACGAGGTCATCGAATAATTATGGACTATTGCTACAATCTGATTGGAGAAATTGTAACCCCCTACAACATGAGCAAGGAGACAACATAGGCCAAGCTATTTCTCATACAGTAGAAACTGTTGCTTAGACATTGAACTAGTGTTCAAGCACATGTGATGCACATGTTTAACATTCTCCTGTCCTGTAATCTTTTTATAATTTTTTATTTTTGTGGATTTGTTAGAAAAACAAAAATCATGAAGAAACATATTTTAAAAAATAGCAACCTGTTAATAGTAACTACCCATTTGAACCGATTTTTTCTCAATTTTTATTAGGATTTTTCTGAAAATTTCCTGCCACTATGATTTCTCTCTCCTTTCCACTTAGTATCATAGAATAGATTGTGACACATCTAAGAAACTGTAGTAGTCTGAATATGCTTAGAAGAATCTACACTCAATAAGAAATAATCATCAATCATGTCTAATCAAATCTGAAAATGCAGAATGAAGTAGAATATCATTATTAAAGTTGACCTATATCAGCCAAGATACTTGGAACAAAAGCATCACAAACTATGGATATCCTGGCTTGTGACAAATGGTTTCTCTGGGCAATCTTTTTTAATTTCTTGCTTTCTGGATCCCATCTCCACCTGTAAGATGATTGATCATAGCCTATGATTCTTGGATTAAAGAATTTTGTTGTCACAGAAGTTTGAACACTTACTTTTTTTTATATCAAATTGTACCTAAACTATCAGAATCCATGCTAAATGTCTTGAATTAGTCACCATATAGGATTCACTCCTGTTTTTGGGATGACATATACATGCAGGGTGAGGAAACTCATGGTATACGTGGGCTTGTAAACCTGTTTGGTATAGAATCTCCAGGCCTTACATCAAGCTTGGCTATTGCAGAGTACATTGCATCGAAGTTTTCAGGATGAATTCATGGTTGTTTTCCTTGGAAAATTCATGCTCACTGAGGAACTGTTGATCTCAGGATCAGAATACATGGTTTCAAAGTGTGACATGCGCTTAATTACTCAAGTGTCATTTCTTGTCATCTAACTGTACCAGTGGCAGGAAGTTATTTTTCTATTGCAACACTGATGTTTGACCTCAACTGCCAGTGCAAGACTGTTATGCAGCAGAGCAGAAATCATGATGTGAACTGTATTGTCAGGTGATCTCTTGACGTAAGATAAAAATGACAAATGAATCTTATTTTCTTGGAGAGTAAAGGGATTAAACACCTGGGAACTTGTCTTCTGGAGGGAAGGGTCTTAAGTTACTTGTTCTATCTACGTCTTGTTAAAATTCAAACTGGTGCTTCAAGCTACTCTGGGGTCCAATCTCATCATCTTTGAATAAAGAGTCTTACAAAACCTTTGTGTGGTTTTCTTCATCCGGCTCATGGGAGGCTGGTATTTCTCATATGCTCCGTCATCACCTTTATCAAAAGATTCTGGTGGGTTGGATATTATATCAGTAAAAAATAAGCCCATATCTGTCCTCAATTGTCCTCCGGGCTCAATATATGAAATTCAAATTTCAGCACTAATGTACTCTCAAATCTGCTGCTATGCATCTCATCCATGCCCTGAATATGTTATTTCTGTTAAAGAAGCATCCATGCCATGCCAGGTAATATTCTTTATCTGGAGAGATGCATAAATACTTTCCTACAGCTGTCTCCTTCATAAACTCAATGCTGTGAACATTTTCAGTAAGCATGCACGCACTGGTAATTTACACCATAGGCATTGATTTTGCTCTTGAAATTACTTGATTGTACTGCCCCCAAGCCTTACAATATATATCTGAAGCTCCATTTGTTGTTAAGAGAGATCTGTCATATCAGTTTTTGAGTAATATATACTCTGGTGTTGTGTGATGTCAAAATTGCTATGTTTTTGTTCATGTTATCATTAGTAATTGTGCATGTTGCTATCAGTTGCCATTACCTTTATGACTGGACTGGCCAAAGCAGCCAAAAATTTTTCAGCAAATTATGCTGTGTTCACAAGAGTTCCACCATTCTGCATTAAGAACAGGTTATTTTTGTTAGAAATAGACTACTTAAAATAGGATAGATTGTTTTTCTTAAACCTGATTGTTTTCAAAAGATAATTTATTTGTTTGTTTTCTGCAAAAACAATCTTATTTTGACTGAAAATAGTTTGTTCTCCATAAAAACGATCTAATTATCTCTATATTTGTCTGTGGAGCAATTTATCTTGACTTAAAGCAATCAGTTTTCATTATAAAATGGTGGAATCCCTGTGCTGACGTGGGATAAGTTCTAATTGGTCTGTCAAATCGTGACCTATGAATGAGTTGTTGGATGCAAATTGTGAGGGTGTATTTAAAAATCAAAGGATGTAAATGCAAATACCAGGGTCTTGTAGGGAGTATATAAAATAAGCATTGGTCTTTTGTAGGAGTATATGCAACTTGTAATTTTCACAGGGGGATTTCTGGAAAAAATTGCTTTTTCTTTTTTTTTTTTTAACATATATTTACAAACACTATACCAACAGTTCTTCACTGATTTGTTGTGTACTCCTTTCTTCAGTTATTCCTATCAACTCAATCACCACTTATCAGCAGTTGGTTGTTATGTGATCCACAATGGTCAATTGAATAGGCCATTGTACCAATTCAAATGGGTTAATCACTTTTGGACATTGGATTTGGATTGAACGAACTAGCGCCGCAGCAGCAGGCTGCTCAGTTGACAGGCAGGCAATCAGTGAACATTCCGGTAGCAGGTCTTCTGTTCAATCTCTTTAGTCAGATCCTAAAAAGTCTTTACACTCATCATCAAGCAGCCTTATTAGTTCCATTCTATGTAAATCTGACCATTTCGGGATCGTGGTCATCTGAAACGAGAGAATAGGTGCTCCTGGATAGCAGTTTTGAATTCTTCAAAGTCAAGATGCTGGTAATTGTTCCCAAATTACATCATAAAGATAAAAAGGACACGGTAAAAACATTCATATTCAAATGCCTATTCTTAATACAAAAATAGAAAAGGTCAAAAGTTCAGAGCATCAAGAATATTAATCACAAGATTATAATTCAATTTTTGGATAAAATCCCAACTTAAAATTTCTCACTCAGTTCATTTACATCCCACAACAAATCCCAGCCTAATCGATTCTGCACATTCTAAAACAACATAATTAAGGCCATTAAATTATGACAAATCCATGATAACATAAAAAAAAGTTGAACAATTTACAGAGTTGTAGTCTTTGAAATTTTCCAATGAACAAAATATGAGCTACAAAAGTAAAGGGAAACTATGTTGTTTCCAAGTGAACTTCAGTCAACTTCAGCCAACTTCAGCTTAATATTGTTACAAATCACCATCTAGTACAATAAACTCAGATTATCATCTTTTACGTTCAGCTCGCCACTTGTATACGGGCTTGGCAGTTGGATTAACTATCTCCTCCTCACGAAGCTTGCGCTTATGGCCTGGTTTCTGCTTCAAGAGGAAAAACAAGCTTAGCTAAAACAAGTTTAGGTCTCATAAATGGCTCAGTCGTTCAGTTTACAGCAATATTGGTGAAGCGCATGTATTTCCCAAATTTAAAGAAAATTTAAAATATAATAAAACTTTTTACTTGTAGTTCCTTTTGCATAGCCATGTCTGCGTACAATTTTTCCAGGTCATGGACCCTCTTCTTCCTTGCTTCTAACTCTCTGTAAGAAGCCTCTGTTTTCCTGGGGAGGGAGAAAGACATTCTTCTTGAATCAGATTTTTTTTTTCAAAAATGGAAATGGAATATATTCCAGGATATGGAACAATGCAGTAGAATGCTAAGAATGTTGAAAGTATAACTAATAAATAAAGAATTCAAGAAGCATTTAGAAGAAATTTTTTTGAGATAGAAATAGTTCACATAATAATCAAGAAAATAAATTAATAAAACTACCACGTGACCAAAGCTGAAAAACCCATAAACATGATACATGTATTATATACAGCTGCCTGCTGCCTTGTAGATGGGCATTATATTTGTTAGTAATGTAGGAAGATGACATTGGATTTTTAAAGTACTGCTAACATAGGAAAATTATGACACAACTATGTAAACAGGTGAGAGAAATGACAACTTCAAAACTGAAAACCCATGACCAGGGTAAACTGAATTATCTATTTATATTAATTCCAATATGTTGCTTGGTTTTCAGTTCAGACCGTTTATTCTTTTCTAACGTACAAGAAAGAAATGATAAGAGAAACATATGAGGTTTATCTTTCTTGAATAACCCCACGAGGATACTGCATTTGCCCTCAAAGAAGAAATGCATCTATTTTGGCCTCAAAGAAGAAACAAATCTATGCTAACACAACCCAATGAGACTCAAGTCTTATCATAACCTTGATACTCACAGTTCATTCTGGTGGTTCTACTCAAAACAGACAAGCTTACTCAACAATATAATGCATGAACCAATCCAAATAAAAAGGGTTTTAAATTGTACAACCATATAATGGCATTTTTTATTGTTATTTTGATATTTCAAACATAAGAAAGCAAGGACTGTTAAGTCTTTTTTTGAGAAGAACTGTAGGGAAATAGATCAACTACATTCTTTTAGTAAAAGAAAAATCCAATGATTTGATGAAAATAGATTTAGTAGAACATGCTGGTACTATCTGCAAATGTCATGTTCTTTGGCAGGCAAATCAACATGGTGACTATCCAAAACTAAATTACTTGCTTCAGGGGAAATAGTTGACAGCCAAATCTGATTGACCAAAGTAGATTTTTTAAGTTTTCTTGTCAGACCTGTGGAACTGTGGACGAAACTCTTGAGTAGGTTAGATTTGGATAATTCTATCCCCAGAAACCCAGACACCCCTTCACAATAATTTGATCAACTCAAGCCTCAATTAGTAATGTTGACTCACAGGATCAAGAAAGATCTTTTGGATCAGTATTCCTGGTTCAAGCCTCTAGGAGCTTGAATTTTGATTTAATATGTATTTGAAACAAATGAATTTTACCTATCAAACCAGATATGCTTATGTTCCTCTTAGCATTTTCACATCCTTCTGATAGGGCTAAACTTGAATCACATTCTATTGAAGGAAGAGACCAAGAGACATTGATTTAAAATCTCTCTACAAGCAAAGTATGTTCATCAAACTTAAAATCTTTGATGTGGTTATAAACCAATTAAACATCACAACTTTCAGGATCAATGTTTATGGTTAATTCAGACTAGCTGCAAGCATTTAAATTGGAGAGGAAGTCCCGAATCCAACCGAAAGCACGACAGAATTTACATTAGCCTGTATTCAATGAAAATAGTCTTCAAATAAAATGGCTAGCAAGACTTGAAAACTAGATGCTGAGAAACTTCAGTCTTGTGCAAGGGGTAGTGGTTTGATTGATCTTTAATTGAATTAACTCAAGCAAATAAGGACAAAAATAAAATGAAGCAGAAAAAAACTGTCCAACCAAAGTAATAAATATGGTCCTATGCAGTAATCATGCAACACAACAAAAGATATATGTCTACAACCTCCAGTATGAATGCAGGACAACAGAAGAAATACATCTGCCCCCTTCCAACTTGGGAAATGAACTCAATGCAAAATCACCGCATAAAATCAATCAAAAAAACAAATGGGAACGAAAGATAAAAATGGTTTCTACAATTAGTTGCTAGAAGCATCTATTTCATCTACCATTAACATTAAATGCCGATTATGCAGGAGAATCAACAACAAATTGCTAAGAAATAATTGCATCAACTAATTGAAAATTGCACGAAGTGCTAAGCACATTGCACAGAACAACTTTAGATACAAATTCTACAACAACGTGCAAAAGTAAAAACAAATTTCTTGAACTCGCCTTTTTATCCGTTTTGGCATATTGTCAAACATAAGTTTAGTAGTATCTGCCGATCTCGATTGCATTTCTTTAGCCTCTTCCCTAATGTTACACAGAAGGACAAAGAACAGGTAAGCACACAAACCAATAAAATACAAAGATTATTGCTGCATGAAGAGTTAATCTTCATACTAATGGAAAATTATCCTGAAATTAAATGCAGCCCTCACAATGGTAAAGTAATAAGATGGTGATACAGATTATTATAGCATGGACAAGGTGAACAGAATGGATCAAGACATTCTTATAGTAGGATTCTTTTTATTAACAGAATCTAACACTTTCTAATTGTTCCTCTTAATTGTCATTTTCAGTCGATTTTTGGGAGTCCATTGTTTTAAATCAGCCAGTCAGTTTTTAGGAAATACATGATATTGAATCTGCCTTCATTTGCATGTTCCGCATACATGCATAATTCATGGTATACATGTATCCTATCTGTGTACTATGTAACAATATGTGGCTGTGCTTATTATGTATACATCCAAGGTTGTGAGATGGAAGCTACTATGGTATGTTAACAAACACAGTATCTGGCTCTGGCATACTAACTTTAAAGGAATGTTGAATGGACTATAGAATTTGCTGGCACCTAAATAATGTGTGTACGGTGTACCAATTGGAGTTCCTACAGCTGGACAACTCCCCTAAGTAAAAAGTTTATTAAGCAAAAAATACTCTCATGAGTCAAGGATTGAAGTGAATGAAATAGGTAACAAATTCAGGAAGATGAAAAGAATGATCAGTTAATCAATTGTTGGATTGAAGATGAATAATGGTTAAGCCAAACCTGTCCTCAGCAAAATAAACATGCTTGTTTGGTGGCTGATTATCCAATGTATGCAGCATCGAACTCAACCGCTCAATTTTCTGTAACAAAATATTAACAATTAAAATTGAAATTAAACTACTAATCCAGAGGGGCAGTCATTTCATCAAATGCAACAAAGAAAATTCACAAACCTTCTTTTCACTTTGAACCTTCTGAAGTAAATAACCGATGTCTTGAGTTTTCATCAGCATGAGTTCCTCTGGAGTGTACTTATTAGCTTCACTCCTGAAAGACGCATCACAGTTCAATTTCCAATAAAAAAAACCAAACAACCATGCAAAATTACACCAAATAGAAATAAAAAACCAACACTCACTCTGGCCTGTGAATACCATTAACGATTCGAGTGTTGACCATCTTAAAGTAGAACTCATCTGGGTTCCTAAACGCTGCCTTCTCCCTCAATCTCTGCAATCCAAACCCAAATAATTTTTAAAGTTACTAACTTAATGAGTTCCAAAATAGCAAGATACAGAAAAAAGGGAACAGACAGTAGTTCATACACGCAGAGTTTCTTCCTTTTGGTGGAACGCCTTCGCACGAACGACATAGTCCTTGTGCTTCTCGAGCAGCCCAAATTTTCTCCGTGCATGCCTGAGCGAATCAAAACAAACCCAATTTGATAACAAGCAAAATCGGAGATTGAACAGGATCAAGAACTAAAAAAGTGTATAAGCACTCACGGCTGAGCTCGCTCCTTGTGAGCCCTTCCGCTGAAGGCGTTCTTAAAAGACGACATCTTCCACAAGCTCCGATGCTTCGGCCGGCCTGAGAACAGTTAGTATTTCCAAATTAATCCAAAAAATTTAACTTTTTTCCCAAAATTTGATCAAATCGATCACATCTAACTGAAATTCCGAGTAATTTTAGTTTGGAGAAAGATCAACAAAACCTCAAATAAAAGAAGACCTAGATCAAATCTGAGAAAAAAAACGATCAAAAAAAGGAACAAAAAGGCGGAAAAAACCTGATAGTGATGTCAAATCGATCGGCCGTCGAGCTGCTCGCCGGAGAGATCGGCAAACGGACCGACAGGAAAGGGAGAGAGAGAGATTAGGGTTTATGATCTCGATTGAAACGTTTACGTAGATCTTTTTTACGCTTATCCCCCTATACTATCTCATATTTTCTGATTCTGTTCTGTTCACAGTTTTCCAGAACCGAACCGGGTTTTCGGTTCAGAAGCTAATCCAGAACCAGAACCGAATCGGTTAAATCCAAGTACCGGATTTCAGGTTCGGTTCGGTTCCGTTCTGGTTGGGTTTCTTTTCAATATGACTTCAGAAGTCTCCTCGTTTCCCTCGCGCACTCCACAAATTCAATTGCCAGGGTTTTACTGGCCTTGGTCTGTCTCCTACGGCGACAACCACCCTCGCTCTTACCATCGACAAGGACCCCCGCGCCGGCGAGACCCTCGAGTGCCGTCCTGGAATCCAAATCCGCATCGGCCGCGTCGTCATCCGCGGCAACACCTTTGCGATCCAAGACTCTGGCATCTCCCAGAAACACCTCCTCCTCCAATTCGATGCCGCAGCCTCCCGCTGGACCGTCGCCGACCTCGACACATCCAATGGCACCCTCCTCAACTGCGCTCTCGTCTCCTCTCCCGCCACACTTTCCCATGGCGACAACATCAAGATTGGCGAGTCCTCTTCCATTTCCGTACAGATCCTCAATCTCGTCGAGAAAGTCGAGGTCTTAGAGCCAAAGCAGAGGAGGAAGGGGAGAGGGAGGAGGACAAGGGGTGATGAAGTTGCAGCGGGCGGTGGGAAGATTGGGACCTTGGAGCTGAAGCAACCCGAGATTAGCCGCGAGAAAGATGAAATCTTGGAGCCGAAGCTGCCGAGGAGGGGGAGAGGGAGACAAGCTAGGGCCGAGGAGGAAGTGGATGTTGGGCAAAATGAGAACTTGGAGGAGCTGATGAAGCAAACTGATATCGGTAAGAGAAATGAGATCTTGGAGCCGACGCAGGTGAGGAAGGGGAGAGGGAGGAGGGCTAGGGATGATGAAGTTGCAGATTATGGGAAAAATGAGATCTTGGATCCAATCCAAGTGGAGATAGTGCAGGGGAAGAGGGCAAGGGCTTCTCGGGAGGACGAGGATGAGAAAGATAGGAATGAGGGAGAAGAGGAGGAAAATGTGGAGGGTGAGTTGGAGACGTTGGGCGAGTGGTTCGATCGGATGGAGAAGTACTAGCCGCTGGTGATCGCTGAGACAGCAGAGGAGATCATTGCAGGGTTGAGGGATAAAGGCCGCATGTTCAGCGAGTACATCACTACAGCAAATGCTTGAACTGCTAGTTGATTTGACAGTTGTGGTATGTTTGCAGCTCTGAATTCTGTGTTGTATCTCCCATATGTTTTGTTCTGGTTGCTTTTTGTGCTTTGGATTAGTAGCGGGTGCTATATATTGTTGAATTTTTGAACTTGGATGTGAACTATATTGCAATTGGAACAAACTCTTAAAAATAGAGCAGAAACAATCATAAGTATACTATGTTATGACAAATAATTCAAGTTTAGTACCCAAAGAGGCGTTGTCATGGATATTCAATCTATTTAGTAGTTTTTCATGCTTGAAGCATTGAAATTAGATGAAAAACATGTGCTTTTGTATATAAGCAACAAAACTCCATATGACTGTTCTAAAACTTTCACAACATGGAGGTTAGCATGCCCAAAAAACCATGCAGGTCTAAAATTTTCCAAGGGAAAAAAATCCAAAAATGGTGGGAAACTTATGATAAAACTACAACCTTTTTTAAATTGTTCTGCAGGTGATTCGCCATGCACATTTTTATTGTGAAATTTTTGGATTTAGGTTCTTCCTCAGTCACATGTATCATCAAGTCTCAAAAAGCATTGTAAAGATGTTGCAAGCTGCTTGGATGGATTTCACATGGCCAAATTCTACTTTGAATTTTTGTCCGTGATGGCACCAAGGTTTGCCCACCTCAGCCCAGCAAACTCGCACAAACCCATTAGAGTATAGAGGAGAAAAAAAATACAGCAACCTTACCAACCTTTTATTACTCACATAAAAGAAATACAATTCTAATGTGGAGTAACACTACAAGTCTCTCTACCTATGTGTGTCTCAGCTCAATAGACCCCCTTGTCTATTTATAATACACACATTTGGCTGTGAGCCACCCATGGAGATCATGGAGAATATGCTCCCACAATGTTCTCCTTGCAATCCATCTGTTGGAAATCATGGAGAACATTCTCCACAATATACTCCCTACAGTTTTCTTGACTCTCTCTAGCTGCAGCCACCTGTCCCATGAGCCCTCAATTGCTTCTTTGTTGATCATGTGTCCCTTAACAGTTGCAACTCTGATTCTCCAGTCTGCAGCCGTGTGTCTTTAGCCTGCGGCGCCAAGTGTCCAGGCTGTTCACAAGCTCTTGCATCTCACTTTATCCAACCTATCCCGCTGCTCACTCTGTAGGACTGTTTGGGCAGTTCGGGTCTCCATCCGAGCATGTCATGACTCCATCACTTGCTGCTATGTGTGCTGCACACGCACACATATGTTGGAGGCAGTTTGTCGTCTCGCATGATCACGCACTCTCTCGCATGATACTCCTCGTAGTGGCATTGACCACCACAGCTGGTTGTTTCCTCATATGTGTGCTGCCCGTGCACACATACTTTGGAGGTAGTCCGTCGCCCCGCATGATCACGCGCTCTCTCGCATGATCCTCCTCGTAGTGGCACCGACCACCACAGTTGGTTATATCCTCGTATGTGTGCAGTAGAAAGAAATCCCTTATTCACAGATATTTCTAGTCTCACCTGCACCAGATTAGTGATATCTTTATTTTTTTTCCTTTCGTTGCTGTAGAGCAAGTTTTCTGTGTACTTCTTGTTGGAACTTGGGCATAATTTCTAATTAAAGCCCGTGTGGATACCCCAAAGTCCATAAAAATCGGGGTCTTTATAAGAATTTTTTTGTTTCATAAGAAAAAATTTCTATGAAGGTATTATGCACAATTTTTTGACAATCCCAAATTCTTATGGAATCATGAGATTTGCAATAATTTTATAGGAAAATTAGAAAGAGGTTTGATCTCATTTTATTTTTCCTATGAAATGGAGTTTGCATGTGAACTTATGTATCATTCTTCTAATTGACTGACTAGCCAACTGGTGGGCGCTCTTTATGCTGCCTCCTAATTTGTTGGCACTAAAAAAACAGCCTAAACACTCAAAAATAGATATAATTGACAAAGGAACTTAAATACTGCATCTTAATGAGGACTTGATTAGTGTAGTTGTTCCCTTGTGTGTGTTTGTTTGACAAATAACAAATCTCAGATGCAAACAATGGTATCAACATTGCCTGAACATTGGAAATATAATGGATGATTTGGGCAAAACAATAACATAAAGGAAAAGGCAGTTAAATATGTTCTTGGTGCTTGTAGAATGATAGATTTTCAAGGAATATTCAAAAAGGTGTTTGTAGTTCTCCAAGCAGAAGCCTTCATCATCTCATGTGCTTTCATTCTCTGTTTGTGTAATTTGATTCATTTCCTTTTTGGTCTGAAGTACTGTTGATATATTCTCTGCTACATGGACATTGGACACCACCATGGTCTGCTAATGCTATTTTATTGTAACATGGCAGATTTGATAATGTTGTCATCATACACACTAGCAAATAAAAAAAAAGCTGACAACCTCTATTATAGTAGGTTTTAGCTCATTGCAGCATCTGTTTGATGAAAAGGAGACATTTGTTTTCATAATAACAAGAAACTAGTATCAAGTTTGATGTTGTGATAGTACTCTTGTGTTGCAGTATCGCTCAATCCAAAGCATTGATGTCCAGATTTAGCTCATAGTTCATCATAAAGAACTAATAGTTAGGTTTAGTATTGTGGCAACAATATTTTTTTGCTGATCAAGGATCTCACTTATAGCGACCCAATCCAAATCATCAAATTGATTAAGGATCTCACTTATAGCAACCCACTCCAAATCATCAATGTCATCAAGGAATTGATTCTTGTTCCTAGTAAAGCCACAATCAATTCAGGGTTGCAACAACATTGGTATTTTGCTATAATTGGCCTCTTTATGTGCAACAATACTTAGTAGTAGCAGGATCTTCGAGTGTATCTAGTATCTGCCTTTTCCAAAGCCTTGATATTCATAACAAGAAACTAAAATTTGGTGTTGAGTTGTAGAATTTTTTTTTTCAAGTAGAATTAATTATCTTCATAATGATATTTAAGGTTAATAATTAGTCATCACTATGTGCACCTAGAGAGTATGATGTAGGATTCCTAGATTAAGAGATTCAGAAGTTGTAAGATCAAAAGAAGCTTAATTAGAAGTTGAGAGATCAAGGTGAATAAGATTATTTGATCTTTTACCTAACATTTATCTACTTTAGTATTTTTATATATTGAAATTATTCTTATTAAGGTATTTTCGAGTCTTTATTTTCTAATTTGAGATAGTTAGATCTTATTCTCATATTCTTAATAATAGTTTGAAGTTGAATTCTATTTAGTTTAGAATTTGGGGAGTATGAAACCCTTATTTAGGTTTGTTTTCCTTCTACTAGTTTGAATCATTTAGGACTTTTACTACCCAATTAAGGTTTTTAGTTAAATTGTATTCAATTTAGGATTTGCAAAGGTTGAAATCTACTCAATTTAGGATAAACCTTAATTCTATGGATGTCGGACACTATTCTTCTTTTAATAAAGTTATATTTCAATGAATTTTATTTCCTTTTTAGATTCAAGAAATTTTCAATGAAGGCAATGATATTCTCTTCATTTTTTATCAATCATGAGTATTTTGATTTATCAATGAAGATAATCAAAAACTTATTTGCAACCTTAATGTTGAGGATGAATAGCATGAAGGCAAGAATTTACCACATTAATGGATTGCTAAAGAGGCTCATGCTAGAGTGGGAGAAGAAAGGCCCTTCAATTGAATAAAAGAGAGTTACAAATGGTTGAAGACTCAGCAACAAAAGCGATTGAAGACATTCTACATCCATAAGTTTTTTAGTATAATTGGGATCAAGACTTCTATTTGAAGATTAATATTTCATCTTTCAACATACAATTTGAAATAGAGGATTATTCCTTAATTAAATTACTAAAGTTGAGAGATTCTTTGACTATTTGGAGATTTAGACTCAAAGAAAGTGAAGTTTGTTGCTTACCAACTTCAAAGGATGCATCAACATGATGGGAACGCATCCAAATAGAAAGAACACACCAACATAAAGCACCAATTCAAGTATGGCGAAGAATGAAGACTCTTCTCAAAAGGTAATTCATAAATTATGAAAAGTATTTTTTAAGGAATATTAGAATTGCCCAAATGGTAATTGCACCATAAAAGCTTATGTTGGGGAGTTTTATCACCTAGCTACATATAATGATCTAATAGAGACCAAACATCATCAAGTAGCAAGATTTATCAGTGGGATGTGCATAACCATTCAAGATAGGATTTCCTTGTAATCTAGTGGATAGTTAGTGAGGTTGTGCAAAATATAACTCGTGCCAAAGCCTCAATTGAAGCAATATATCATCATAAATTAGATGGAAGGATAGTTGGTGAAAGTCAAAGAGCAAAACAAAACCTATTCCTAATAGAGGTTTAGTTACACAATGTTCTCAATCTCTCACACAAGTGAATCTTGAATTTGGACTTTCAAGGCCATTAGGAAACATCCTAGCAATAAATAATCCAAATTTAAATTCTGATCTGAAGTGTTATTGCTATGACAAAATGAGTATGGCTGTAGATGAAGAAATATATTATGTAAAAAATAATAACCTAGTTTGTGATCAAGAAAGTGATGTAAATCCTGGTTGTCAACCTACAATCCAGCATGACACAGCTCCCAACTTGGCACAACAATCATTGCTATAGTAATCGTGTCATGCTGGTATGACTCATATATATAGATTGTGTCCAGTGCTCCCATCGTAGCTCATAGGTTGGCATGGCTCAATCTACGAAAAAAATTTCAATGCTTCTCAATTCCCTCTCCTCCTTTAGATGATTCCCATCCTAGAAAGCCATTGGATTAATTCTTTTTTTATATAAAATTAAATAAATTCACTTTTAATAGTTGTTACACCCCTTTTTTATTTAAATATAAAATATTAATAAAAAGTGTAAAAAAATTTTAAAAATAAAAGTAGCTTTTCAAAAATGTTCAAAAATACTTTTCTCAATAACTATTTTTGAGGGGTATCTTGGATAATTTGTTCACCATAAAATTTCAATAAATACCCCACATACTACTCTATTTTTCACATCACAAATTACTTTCATACTCTTTCTAGATCTCTAATATTTAATTCAAGCTCTAATTTCATCTCGACTTTCCAACACTTTAACTCTTCGATTCTTTGAGTCTTCCTCTACCTCTCTTTTCATTCTTACTCAAAAGATCTTCCATCATAATTCAAAGCACCATTAATCAGACAATTGGTCAAGTCATATTCGAAATCATATTTTTGTTTTTTTTACTATTTTCTTGATCATGACAACCTCAAGTTTGAGGTTGATATTTTCTTTTGAGAATGAGTCTCAAGTTTCAAATTTTTTAACTCGAAGTTGAGGTCGATATTGACTAACCTTCTTTAGGCTAACCTCAATCTTGCCAAAATTTTGGAAGAAAAAAACTAGTAATATTTGGAAATATTATGATATAGTAGTGCTTAAAGGTATAGAGAAAGTCACATACAAGAAATACATGAATCATCTAAATATCATAACTGCACATGAAATTGGTCATCTTTAGAAACACATTCAATGCTATTTGAAAAGGGAGCATAACTTAACTCAAACACAACTTTTTTTACAAGTGATTTTTTACTGGTTCATTTAGCATCCATAAATTTTCAATAAAAAAGACACGAGAAAATTAATAAAATATATTATTTGGGATGAACAACTATTTTCTTTTGCAGAAAATTTCAAAATGTAAGAGATACTCCAAAAGTTAAATCCAATCTTCCAAATAATATTTAGAAATACTATTAAGAGTGATGCAATACAAATATTTAGCATAATTAATTTTATTTTTTTGTAGACTACAAATAGAGAATTGCTCTTATATTTGATTGTTGGAATGTTGATTATGATGTATCTTATATTTCCATTACTTCTCATTATATTAATGATATATGGATGTTGCATAAGTATACTATTTACTTTAGACTTTTGAAGTATTCTCATAATGTAGCTATCATTAGTAATGTTATTCAATTAAACTAGTATAATATTCATGATAACAAATTTGGTATTATTTTAGATGATGATACTAATAATACTGTTGTGTTGATTTACTTAAACTTCAATTACATCAAAATTTATTTCATGTTCATTTTATATGCTATATATTTAATTTAATTGTTTAAGATGAACTTAAATTTGCAAATGTAGTATATGAAATTGAAAAATTTAGAAATTTATGCAAATATTATTACGTTTATATCTAGTTGTGCTCAAGATTTTAAAGTTTTGTGTAAACAATGTAAAATGTCACCTAAAACATTTTTTTTGATACAAAAAATAAATAGAATACTACTTATAAATTATTGAGATCTTGTTATGATTATAAAGATGTATTTATTCTTTTTATGCACAATACTTGAGTGATTTTTTATTCAGTGAAACAACTTGAGATGTTTGTAAATTATTTATTTTATTATTAAAATATTTTTATACTGCGACTATAATTCTTTCAAGTAGTTATTATCCTACAACTTATTTGTTATTTAATAAACTTATGTTTATTTTGTTAATCTTTGGCAAATATAGATCACTTGCTGATTCATAAATATTCTTTCTTTAATATAAGAAAATTTTAAAAAATATTTTGAAATGATCGATATTGTATTTTCTCTACCTACTCTATTAGATACATGAGTTAATATTTCATATTTTGAAATGTTAATCTGAAATGTTGGTTAATAAATATTATGATAATATGTATTTTTCCATATAAGACAATATAAGTAATATGTTAGATAATTGTTACATAAAATATATACAATATTTATTAAACTCAATATAGTATCTCATCCCATTCTGGTCAATTAGAACACATCACAAATAGTTTCATGATAAAATTTTGAGTTTTTAGTAAACAACCACCTACCTTATTGTAAATTTATGAAAAACTACTTACTTTATCACTATTAGCAAAAAACTAAAAACTAACTCGATTAAAATATTTAAAAAATATTCTATTTTAATTCAATTTTATCAATTAAAATTAATATAAAAGTCTAAATTATTCTCATTTATTTTTAATATAAATAACTATTAAATTAATATAAAAATTAGGTTATTTTACTTTGATTTTTATAAAAGATCGGTTATCCGACTTTATAAAACTGAGAATTTAAAATTTAATTTTGTTAGACCAGTTGTATGATAATTAAGAACTGATTATCCGAAATAAATCAAATAAAAATGATTTGATATTTTATATTATTGTAATTGATAAATTTAAATGAAAATAAAATAATTTTTAGTATTTTAATCAAGGTAATTTTTTGTAAATTTATAGTATAATGTGAGTATTTTTTACTAATAGTGATAAGATATGTGCCTTTCCATAAATTTGTAATAAGACATATGGCTATTTGCTAAAAACTCTAAAATTTTATATACTTTTTATCTTGTAAAGAAAAAATATTTTCAATATTTTATTCATATAATAAATTATCTTTTATGAAAACTAAATCGTGGAGATTTTAACTGAAAAAGATGTTAAAAAATTTGATATGTTATTATGGTGGAAAGCAAATGTAAGTAGATATTCAATGTTTTCCACTATAACTCATGATTTACTAACTATTTTGGTGTCCATAATCACATCATAATCTTATTTTGGTACAGACAAATAAATTTTAAATGATAAAAAGAATCCAGTTAATATAAAATTTTTTAAAAGTATGTATTTACATGGAAGACTGATATGATGCTGAAAAAAGAATTCAAATACTCATTGGAAGTTCAATCGATGAAAAGATTCAACAAGTTGAACTAATCGAGCATAGCGATTTGAAGATTAAACTTTAATAAAAATAAATTGCGATAGTAAATTTAGTATATTTAAAATTCAGATATGTATTATTATATTTTAAATACATTTCAAATTAATTTTCATTGAACTATTTTATTAATTTGAGCATCTCACCCAACGATTTTCTTTTTTTTTCAGGTTTTAGATGATGATGAGAATTACAATATATGTATTTTAAATAAAGCACATGTTATCATATTTCAAAACATAATACTTATAAATCCATTTAGATACGAATATTATATTTTTTTAAAAAAATTTAGTTAATTTTTCTATTTTTGCATATTTTAAAAAAATTCTAATTTTTAATATTCTTAGAATTTTTTGATTTGTTTATTTTTTAAAATGGGGTACAAGCCAAGCATAGTAGGATCCACGAGTTTATAGGCTATGCATCATACCTGGTGCTAAAATTTTTTGGCAGGTCGTGCCCCGCATGGTCCACTTTACAATCCTAGATTAAGACAACTATAAAGATCGAATATGCAAAGAATTTCATGGTTAAAGGTTATTTTTAGTGCTTTGAAATCTAATGTAAACTCTAAAATAAGAGAAAAACATACAATGTCATAATATCTCCCACAGTCGATGCACGATAAACAACAAGATTTGTAACATGATCATTTAATGGTAAACATATAATAAAAACAAAATTTGAAGTGTAACCAATAGCTTGAAGCATGTTGGCAATTAACTTTTTTGGATTAATAGCATCACCAATAACTTATAGAGTTGGGTATAGGTTTGAAGTGTGGGTAACAACTTTGAGCATGTGGTGATTAACTTCTTTAATTTACAGTATAACCAATAGCTTATGGGGTTAGATATAGTTTTGAAGTATTGCTAAATACTTTTGTAGCATACTCAGCAGGACTCAGTTTGACCTTATTTAGTTTTTATTCAAACTAATTCTAGTTCAAGTCAAAACGATAATATCACCCGTTGTTCATAGGCTTGGAGTATGTCGACGTTTTAGCACTCTCAGTGGAACTCAATTTGATCATATTTAGTTCTGTTGGGCCTAATATAGGCTAAGTTCAAGTTTGATTTTATTTAGCTTGAGTCAAGTTCGACCTTATGTTAAACCTTGTCGAGCTCAAGTTTGCTAGACTTTGGCTCAGTCTAGCTTGATTCTAATTTGAATTTGAGTTTATCTTTTAGTTTGGACTTGATTTGAATTTGATTTGAGCTTAATTCAATTATGATTGGACTTGATTTGAATTCAATTTGAATTAAAATTAACCTATCTTGAGTCTGATTAGAGTTGAATATGAGTTTATTTGGTTTAAGTTAACTCAATTTTGATTCTTTTTTTTGGAGTCCAGCTCAATTCAGATTTTAGTTTATTTCTTTGACTAATTTAGGTCCATTTATATCAACTTGATCTTTATCTATTTGTTATAATTGAGTCACTTCATATTAATCAATTTAATTTAAGGATCCATGGTTGTTTATGATGATTTTAGATCAACTTATAGCCTATCTTTAAATGTGAAAACTCGAAGGCTGGCTTAATTTACAAGCTCAAAAACTGGCTTAGTGCTAGCCCAAGAACTGACTGGGTGCGAATATGAAGATTGGCTAAGTGCGAATATGAAAACTGGCTTGGTGTGAGCCTAAAGGCTAGCCAAGTGCGAGCTCGAAGGTTGGCTGAGTGTTAGTCTAAAGGCTAGCTGAGTATGAATCCAAAAGATGGCTTGGATGCGAGCTCGAAGATTAGCTGAGTGCAAGCCTAAAGTTTATCTAGATGTGAGCCTGAAGACTGGCTGAGTGAGAGTCCGAATACTAGCTAAGTATAAGCCCAAAGGCTGGCTGAGTGCGAGTCTGAAGACTGGCTTAGTGCAAGTTCGAAGGTTAGCTGAGTATGAACCTGAAAGCTAGCTGAAATTTGAACCCAAAGGCTGGCTTACATACAAGCCTGAAAGCTAACTGAGTGCAAATCTGAAGGTTGGCTTAGTACGAGTCCGAAGACTAGTTTGGTGCAAACTTGAAAGCTCACTGAGATGTAAGTTCAAAAACTGACTGAGTGCAATCTCGAAGACTAGCTAAGTGCGAGCTCGAAGGCTAGCTAAGTGCGAGACTGCAAGGCAGCTTGAATGCGAATCCAAAAGCTAGTTTAGTGTAAGCTAAAAGACTGGCTAAATATGAGTCCAAAGATTAGCTTAGTGGGACAAAGATTCACCATTTTTGAGGGATCATGAATAGCCTGCAGTAGGATTATGGATTTACCGTATTTATCATCATCTTTGAAGGGTCATGGATGGTCGCAACGAAATTATGGATTCACCGTCTTTATCACTATTTTTGGAGGGCCACAGGTGATCGTAACAAAATTGAAAATTCACTATTTTTATCGTCATATTCGAAGAACTGTGGATGATCGTAGTGAGATCAAGAATTCATTATCATGCCAAAGATCATGGATAGCCATGATGTGATGGCTCAAAAATTGAGACAAAATATTATTAGTCAATTTTTTTATTTTAGCAATTTTTTTCTTTAACTTTCTTTCTGTTTTTTGGCTGGGTTTTTTTTTTTTTTTTTGGACTGCTGCAACAACTTCGTTTTAGTGAAAAAAAAAACAAAAAATCTCTTTGGCAATTTCATCTCTTCTAGTAGCAGCCCTCTCCCACGTGGGCTTTCTCGCTGTTCATTTTTTTTTCATAGCAAGTTTTCACTTGTCTTTTTTTATCCCCACAACTGGCCTCCACATCCAATATTAGTTTTTTTTCTTCCCTTCTCCTCTACTTCTTATTCTATCTTTTTTCTTCACCGAACTTGTTTCTCCCGTGTCCTCTTCATTGCAACAATGGCGAACCTCCTCCTTTTCTCCAAGCTTCTTTTATTTTTTTCTTCTGTGCCTTCCTGTTGGATCTGGCCGAAGACACACAAGACGTGTTGCAATGCTAGGACTGGCGCGGGAGGGGCAATAAGGCAATGTAGAAGATGTTGACGATGGCTTCTTTGGTGCCAACGCTGGTATAAGTGGTGCTGGAGCTGGACCGAACGCCTTGCAACCACAAGAGGGCCGTGGATCTTGCAGTAGTCGGATAGCTTGGAGGCGCGGGTGGCGTTGGCCTTGACATCCGTGGATTTGATGGTGTCCATAGCTTCATAGAGGCAAGTTGGCTTTGTCTTCACTACCGCTTGCACCCAGGTGCGGCACATGCTGCTCAAGGGAGCCTCGTTACTCCCGAGCTTCACGATCAAGGCTTGTCTGAGGCAGCAGCGGGTGCCAGGGGCTTGGGTGCAGGTTCGACCATATGGGGAAGAGGAACTTGTAGCATGGTTCGGGCGAAGGCAAGCAAGGCTGCGGCGAGAGGGTTTCAGCGTGGAAGAACCATCTCGGGGAAGATGGCCGGGTATGGCCGAATACAGCCGGACCCGGCCCTTCGTGGGATGGGGATGAGGTTCTCGTACAGAAGAAGACGGAAGAGAGCAATGAAGTAGAAGGAAAGAAAGTGAAGCAAAATCCTTACCCTTATTTTACTGCGTTCCCATTTGATCTTCCGCTCTCCGAACTGTTGCTCCTCTTTTATCCCTCCTCGCTCTCCTCTGCGCTCTAATATTTCTTTCACTGGAGAACGAAGAAATTTATAGTACTCAAGTTGGTTCCGAAATAATATCTTTTAAATTTAAATTAAAATTTTCATCTATTTATTTTGAATGAGATCTTTAGACTGGATTGTTATGCATGAAAATAAATGTATTTTCTTTGAGATTGGATAAATTTTTAGAGAGAGATGAATAAATTTATCTGTTGTAGAGGATGAAATTAGAAAATTATATTTATTTCGGATACTAAAATTATAGAGAGTTATTTGTAATTTTTTTAAAGAATTGGACTAAATTATAATTTTATAAAATTCAAGGAGATTTTCTGTAAGAAGGGCTTGTTTATAAAATTTTAAAACTTACAGGATTTTTTTAATAAAATTTAAATTTATTCATAAATAAAAATTTTGAGGGATTTATTTGTAAATAATAAAAAATTTAGGGATCTATTTATAAAAAAAAAATTTGTAGATGTTTATTTATAAGTTTTAAATTTTGGAGGGATTTATTCGCAGATAAAAATTTCATGGGGTTTATTCGTAAATAAAGAATTTTAGAGGATTTATTTGCAAATAAAAAATTGTATAGGGACCAAATTATAATTATTACTTTTTTGAGAGGTTTTTTGCAAATCCTAATTTTTGTGAGATTAATTTGAAATTTTCAAATTTTATTGATCTATTTTGTAAAATTTTCATTTCAGAGACTTATTTGTAGAAAAATATGGTTAAGATCCATTTATAAAGATTTATTGAATCTATGGACTTGTAAAATTCTTACATTTTGTAATTTTGACCTAAGTTTTAGATAAATTTTGGGTCTAATTTTGGTTCAAAAATTCAGCCCACTCAACCCATTTGGATTAGGTCTAGATAGAGGCTAAATTTTTCAATAATTTGAGTTTAATTTTTGATCAAATTTAGACGTCATTTAAATCTGATCGAGATCCACATTTAAGCCTAATAAAAAAGTCTCAATTTTAATTATATTTTAATCAAATTTGATTGTGGCAAAAATCATCTCAAAGAGTAGGGTTGTTTCAAGAAAAGTGGTTGAGATTTTTTCATATATTATAGAAAGCAGTTTCTTTAAAATCATTTTTATATATTATGTGAAGCAGTATACTTTAGGATTGGATTGTAATGTCTAACTTAGTAAACAATAGAACTTAAGTTGAATATGTCGATGTTTGACATGGATATTATTTCACTTTTTTCAATGAAATTGAGCTGTATAGAAGTACCGTCGCAAGATCATTGAGTTAATTAGATTATATTCATAAAATTCTTCTATGATATTAGCCATTAACCTTTGAATTTTGATAATGATCAAACTAATATTTAAAAAGTTTCTTAAGTTGTGTTAAACTTTAGGTTTTCTAATGATCATCTAATTTTTGAAGGATCAAGTCTCAATATTAAAGTTGAAAGATGATGACTCGAAAATAAAGATGATAGAAATTTTAAAATGAAGCCTAAAGATCAAGTTGAGGGCTCAAAGAATATTCAAGAGGCGAGATCAACTTCAGATTCATAAGTTTAATTTTTCATTTTATGTTGACTCAAAGATTTAATAATTAATTTATTTGAACTTTTGATCGATACTCTAACTTAAATTGAAATACCTTCACTAGCTTATCTTTTATCCAAGACAAGTTTTGAGTTAGTATCAGAGAGGCTAAAGTTGCAGAAGATCTAGTGCAAATTTTCTATCATGTTCAATCACCTAAACCTTATAGTTCGGACTCCTAAACCTCTAAAAAATCACTAAGTTTTATTGACAATTTCGACGTCCAAAGTTCTCATACAAAGATTTTTACTCTCTTTTATTTATAACTTCGGTTGCTTGTCTTCAACTTCAAATGCCCGAAGTTAAGAGTTTAGATGTTCGAACCTATAACATCACCTTGTAATGGCTAATTTTATTTGATTGTTGGAATAGCTCGGATGATCGAACTCTAGTTATAGGTGCTCAAACCTAGTAACAATAGTCAAGGGTGATTCCCAATGGTTAGATTTTTGCTCCAATAATTATATATTTGTTTGAGACTTTTTTACTCAATAAGAGAATGTACTTTCACTATTTTTGGAGTAAGATCCAAGTTTTTCAAGCTATCCAACCTCAACAAGATTTCAAAGAGGTTTTAACTTTCATATCCTTATTGCCCTTGTATTTTAATCTTTGAGAGACTCTTGTTATGAGATTTTTTTTTTTTTATTTTTTCATCTATATCCTTACAACTTTCGTAGGCTATTAGGAAAGAGTTGAATTCTCTTCTAGGTATTTGAAGAGTGTGAGAAAGTTAGCTCCAGTGTAGCGTAGTATTTGCTTAATTGGAGGAAGGGTTTGTAAAGTTTTGGCTTCGTCTCAAAAAGTGACATCACTAGTGAGTGACTGAAGTCCTCAAGATTAAGATAAGAGCCATAGTGTAGATGTAATTAGTTATTGAACTATGTATATTAGTTTACACTCTCTCTACTCATTTACTTTTTATGCACTCTATTATATTTAATTGATTGTGATTGCTTGTAGATTGAATTGGTTTTTAATTTACTAAAAAGTTAAAAAATTTTATAAAACCTAATTCAACCTCCCTCCCCTCTTAGGTTGCCTATTTAGGCCTTTATTGGCCTCATGGGATAACTTATTTTAAGCCTTAGCCAATATTTTGAAGATGCAAATCATTGTAGAAATGCATTGTGCAACTATTCTATCAAGCACAATTCCAATTTTTTTCATAAAGAACAAGAAAATTGAAGTAATTGTTAAATGCACAAATACAATATATAATTAGTATATTCACACTTCTAAGGATGACTTTGTTTGTGTATTTGTAATCAAACACGCAAACTAACACACACATGTGGGTGCGTGTAGTCACAGGCTCCAATCCCAAAGCTTCAAAGAGATGAATTAGCATAAAAACATATTGGCCAAGTTGAAAGTACAACCTCTTTTGAGAGATGTAAAGGTTCAAAATAAATTATTGAATGAATTTGGTATTCATGAAATACAAATAAGCTTGGCATAGTAAAGAGACAGCAAAGAATTAGATCCATGACATTGATATGACATCCTATGATCTTCTATTTTGGTACTGGGACATGGTACATGAAACCAACTTAAAAAATATCCTAGAGATTGAATAAGAGAGCAACAAATTCTTGAGGGCTTTTTTCTACTTTGGTGCATGAATTAGATGTTTTAACAAAGGTTGCTGACCAGTTTTGTTTATGGATGTCTCTCATATGCTATCTAAATTCGGTGGGGTGAGTTCAGTGTGACAACCAAAGATGAAAATAAATATTAGTGATCATATTATGTAATAATTGATTATAGTATGAAGTAAGCATTCATATATAGTGGTTATTGTTTTAGATTATATCCTTAACTAGTAGATTATGCATATTCTGCACAACCCCAACTATTTTATTACTTGAAAAGTTTCTTTTATTTTACATTTGCAATTGTCAATAATGAGACAGACTCAAATTGAACATTGAAAACATTGTTATCGCTTTTGAAAGTGATAGAGGATATCATAATATAATTATGTTAATATCAGATAAGTCAAAGGTACTTATTAATATCGTGAAGTATATTTTTCTAAGATCACCATATGGGTATTACTTGTAGTATCTCGAAGTAATTTTCATAATGCCAGACTTAACCTACCCAAAGCTTTGAAGGATGAATGTTGGGTTTTGATCAAATTCACTATCTTCACCTACAAAGAGAAGGATTTCAAAAGAACTATTAAAATGCTTTACGCTACATCACTAGAGGCATTTCATTAGATGATGGACAAGTTGAACATAAAATACTAGAGAAATTACCTAATTTGAGGTCCATGATGGGGTAACTTATACTCAAATATTGGAGAGTCCTTTAATGTATGAATCAAGTATGCAAGATACCTTTTTCATGACAAATATGGTAGATGTCATAAGATTGTTTTCCCCTAAATGCTTGATTTTTATAGATTACGATCGTAGTGATTATTTACTATTATAATGAGTGTGTATGATATGTTATGAGTATACTAACATTGTTTTGGATATAATATGACCTTTATGGTTATAATAATCCTAGTATGAGTATAATTGTATAGTTTATGTATAAGAGCTTTGTTTGCTTCTTTTTATCTTAGGAATCAAATGATGAATATGATACACAACCGACATTACATGTTTAAGGGTTAACATAGGCATTTTACTCCTAAAATTGAGAAAACACTTAGCAATACTATCTAAGAGGCTTGATCACTCAAGATTAGTAGGTCAGATAGAAATCACTTCAAGGTCATCAACAATGAGACAAATGATGTGGATCTTATAGAGCATGTTTGTAGCTACAATACTTGGTAGGTGACAAGGTTATTATGCATACATGCATGCACTACAATTCTTTTAACTAACAACTAAGTTGATTCCTCATTGATGACTACTTCACCGTTAGCTATTACATAGCCATATATGAAGATGTCATCTTTCCGACACCTGACATCAAGAAACCAAATGACAACTAAGATTTAAGAATGAGACCACCTATTACGAAAAAAAGACAAAGTTGTCTCATAGAAAAGGCACATCGAGTTGCAAGCTTTTGGTGTAAAGCCATTGTGGTGAGATGATACAAGGAGATCGGGCATAATAGAAAGACAAATGATGTAGTTATCATAGATTGAAGGTATTCTCTAGTTATGCATTTGCTGCCTTATTTTGGCATCTATGCATATGCCTAATTATAATGTAATACTTGATTTACATTATTTTCTAACACTTTGCTATGTAAGAAAATTTTTTTGTATATAAATATTTTGTATATACTATGTAAGGAGGACTTAGCAGACAAAACGAGTTTGTATAACTATAAATCGAACAATATGATCATAATCAATCACATATGACTAAACATATCAAAAACATAAGAGTTTGACCTATTTGCACACAACAAACTGACCAAAAATACATTAAATATTGAAATAAATTAGTTACAATTACCACAAGTCAACATAAAAAATAAACTACGTTTATCAATAGTCAAATAGTCCGCAATAATTTGGAGGGAGAGATTTTTGCAAGTGGCTTGATTTTGATCAATGGAGTAACCATCTCAAATGACTTTTTCTTGTCAGGGCTCAAGCCATCTATTATAATATTGAATATGAACTTACATTATAATACAGGAACATTGATGGGATCTATCTTAACATCTTGTCCTTTCAAGAGAAAATTCATGAATTGTAAAATAAAAATCACACAATCAATAGACTTTTACAACCAAATATACAATTAGAAATAGTTAGTGCCGATCAAAGTTAACCAAAGATGATGAGATCTAAGATGAGGATTAAAATATATACGATGGACTTTGATGGGGGGCAAGACTGCAAGTGAGTTATTTCTTGCCAAGAGGATGGTTGGGATACTTCGTACCGCTCGAAAAAAATACTCCTTGAATAGACACCTCTAGGAGAACTCAAAACAAACTCGTAAGTAAGTAGAAAGATATTATTAAAGAGTCATTTACAAGTGTAAGTAATCATACCACTTCTTTTGCAACTATTGTACTTCACAATCTTGATTAAAGTGTAGTGGTAGTACCCTTTTTGCTCAAAGTCTACAAACAACAAATGCCAATTGATTCTCAAATTATTGGCATCATGACAAGGTGAGTGGTCTCATTGAAATTCTCATTAAAGGTTGCCCTTGTGCTTCTCTCCACATTATTAAATTCCTATATTGTTATAACAAGCATGCATGGTTAGAAAAATGCTAACACATGCTCCTTGAGGCTAGACTTCATATGTTCCCAAAGAACAGACAAATAGCAGTCAATAATATCCTCATATTTGAAATTTCCAAATATAAATTCATAAAGAGCCCTCCTTGTCACAAAGATAGCAAGGTGACTCCATACAAGACTGTTACAAAATATGTTAAAAAATAATTACATATGACTAGAAACATTCTACAATGATATCATAAAAGCTTATATGACTAGTATTAGAACAATATGATCCAAATTAACAAAATATAACTAGAAATAAACTAGTATGATTAGAAAATAGAAATATGACTAGAATGATATTTTATAGGATATAATGATAATAATTAAGAAAAATTGTGTGTTTGCCAAAAAAATGATTGAATCGATATAACAATTCAAGAACTTACCCATCAATCACCTCTAAGAGGAAGGGTTGAATTGCATATGACCGCTTCTCATCGAACAACTCTAGCCCTTTTGGAATGGTCATCTCATGGAATGCATCATTCGATACATTAATATCATTGATAACTTTTTACAATTGTTCAAATACCATCCACTCGAGACCCTTAATAGTTTCTTTTAGGAGACTCTTTGGTGAGTCCTAAGTGTTCCTATCTCCTAGCTAGGCATCACCTTATTCTAGGAGGGTTCTCTAATATGACCCCTCCTGTTTATTTTCTTTATCGAATGATACAATTACCTCCCCCAATCTTGTTCTCTTCCATCTCTATCCCTTCTATTCCTCAATCGGAGCATGCTTTTTTTTTTAGATGGCTTATGTGGAAGCTCTCTTAGAAGTATGACAATATAAATATATCTTCAATAATATGACTATTTATAATCATTTATGATAATAAAATATCATCACACAACTATCTTTCTCTAGTTATTATTGCCTTTTAGAAAAGATCGGCTAGATTTTCTCTCCAACCTTTTCTTCCATGGGTCATGTGCAACATCACACAATTTTAAAATGTATAATAACTACGGTAATGTCCAATTTAATTGTAGAGTAACTCAAGTCCAATAAACACATACCTTGCTTAACGATTGCTAATGGCTTAGTAATCTTTGTGTCCAAACACCTTGCTTCCAAGGGTCCCTCAATGGCCTTGCGTCCAACTGCCCAAGGTCATAAGTGGTTGGGTCTCTAGGGAATTTAGCCAACTTACACTCCAATGCACTAAGAACAATAATAATACAACTTCACATCAATCTCTGGGAGAGTCTTGGCATATTTGTCTCCAATGACCCTATTGATCCCACCCCTACTCGAAGCTATTGATATGTGGACAAGCCAAGAGTTGCTTCTGAAGGGGTGCCCCTAGTAGGTATTTCTCTGCATCATTATGCTCATGCACTTGGATAAAATTAGTACATTTTGAAGTTATTAATACAATAAAACAACACAACATGTTGATTAGCATTGCATTATAATGCATACTTACAAACTATTATGATCAAATATGATATATGCTAAACATTTGCAATACATTATGCTTAAAACAATCATATAGTAAATACTAACAGACTATAATCCTTGATATCTATATAATATAACTAGAAGTAATTTAGAATAACTAAATTATAAAAATAGAAATACATGATCACCCTCAAGGTCTTGACAATTATCTCTACGTTGGCATGTTGGTGGATGCCATAACTCTATAAGGACACGAGGGTAGATATTGAAGTGATTCCTCCTATAAATCAAAGTCATCTCCTCAAACCATAGAGGAAGTAAATGACAGTTATGGGTCAAAATTGATCACTCAAGATAATGGAGACCCTAAGAGCAATCTTGAATTACAAATTAAAATTTATTTTAATTTGAAGTGCGACAAGCATAAACCTCTATTATTAATTACCCCGATAATTGTCAGAAATCTCCTAAAATAAAAAAAAAACCTAGTTAATAAAATAGAGATACAAAAAAAAATATTATTTGATTGATTTTGAGAAAAGGATATATGGTTTAAGTAAGGGCATACCCTCATTTTATATTTTAATAAATTTGAATGCATAAATGATATAAAATAAGAAAGGAAAGAGGAAGAGCTCGATATTTGTTATTACTCTGCTCTTGTATATTGGACCATGTGAGGTCTAAGTCGAACGAATTTTGGTTTGTAGCATCACCAATAACTTATAGGATTGGGTAGCTCAAGGGGCACATCGTCAACTACTTTTAGGCTGACTAGCTTGAAGTGTGCATCATCAATTGCTTCTAAGATTGACTACTAGCTTGGAAGGTGTATCATCAATGGCTTCTAAGGTTAACTATATTGAAGAGCACATGGTCAATGGCTTTTAGAGTTGACTAACTTGAAGGGTGTATTACCAACTTCTTCTCAAGTTAACTACTTTGAGACTGCATCATCAACTATTTATGGGTTAATTAACTTTAAAGTGTGGTCAATGGCTCTAAGAATGCTATTGGTTGACTTTATTTGAACAAGATATTATAACTAACTGACTAAGTAAGTTTAAGCCTACCTTAATTTAGTTTGAATTGAAGCATTGCCAATAATTTTTTGTTAGTTTAGTTTTGAAGTATGGCTGACGGCTTTCAACGTATTATCAATTGACTTCGTTTGAATAAAGCGTGGTGACTGACTAACTAAGTGAGTTCGAACCTACTATAGTTCTTGGTTGTCTTAGGCATCTTAGGTATGTTGTTAATTAAATTTGGAGCATTGCCAATTCTTTTGGGTTATATTAGCTTAAAAAGTACATCATCAATGTCTTTTGGGTTGACTAGCTTCAAAGTATGGCTAATAATTTTAAGTGTGTTGACAATTAACTTTTGATTTGGTAGCATCATCAACGTATGAGGTCGGATTTAGCTTTGAAATGCTGCTAAAGACTTTTGTGGCATACCCAACAAGATTCATTTTGACCTTCTTTAATTCTATTTGAACTAATTTTGTTTTAGATCAGGATGGTAATATCATTCTTTGTTCATAGTCTCGAATTATTGTCGAATGTTCAGTACACCCAGTGGGAATTAGTTTGACCCTATTTAGTTTTGTCGAGACTAATATAATTTAGGTCCAAGTTCAACTTTGTGTTAGACCTTTATCGAGTTCGGGTCCACTGGACTTTGACTCAAGTTCAAATCAATTTAGTTTAACTTGGTTTTGATTCAAGCTCAACCTAATTACACGTCTTTCGTCTCTCTTTTTGATCTCCTGTCATATTTTTCTGCAGGAGTTTGAGAGGTTTATATAGGCTCATCAACATTGAATTAAATTAATCTCCATCAGTTTATTTTCGGACGTTGTATTTTTAATTTTGAATATGAATTTGGATGATCGGACGTGAATATGTTTAAATATCATATATGCATAAGGACTTTTTATCTATACTTTTTAAAAATATATTCAATTTACCAATATCCCTTTTGATTTTAATATTTATTTATAATCCTATTTTTTTCAAATTAATTATATATAATTCTCTAATTATTATTTAATTACAATTTTAATAAAAAATTTCTTTTATATCATTTGTAATTTTATAATTTAACTCCTCAAAATTTTATTTTTTATTTTTTATGTTAAATTTTTTTCTTTTTTTTCTCTTCTTTCTTCTTCTCAGAAGTGGAGGCGGAGCATGGTTGACCGGCGCCACACGAGATGGCTTGGCCGACGCTAGAGCGGATACGAGCGGGGGCGCCAGTGCTAGGTTGGTGAGGACATGGGCGTGGGTGCAAGGTCGGTGAGGGCACGAGCGCAAGTGTGAGGCCAGCGAGTGTGCCCTTGTCGGCTTGGCATCCTCTCCAACGCCGGCCATTCCATCCACTTCATGCCAGCCGCACCACCCCCCGCCCCATCGGCCAAACCTATGCCGCCTCCACTCCCGAGCTGAAAGAAAGAAGAAGAAAAAAATAATAAATAATAATTTTTTGAGAAATTACATTGTAAAATTACAAAAGGTATAAGAGAAATTCTAGATTAAAATTTTAATTAAAAAATAATTAGGGATTGTAAATAATTAATTTTAAAAAAATGTAGATAGATATTGAAATCATAGGAAATTTTTGATAAATTTAGTATATCTTAGGGGGTTACAGATAAAAAATTCTGTGAATAAATTAGATGATTTTTTGGCTAGAGACGAGAATTTGAATATAATATGTATCATTTTGTGGTGTGGCATAATACAAAAATTTATTTGTAAATTTTTTAATTTCAATTATTAATTTGTAATTTTGAAAAGTTTAGGGGTGTTTCTGTAAATTTATCTTTGTAGAACTAATTTGTAAATAGCAATTTGATTAGGGATCTATCTATAAAATACCTATAAATTTCAAAATCTCAAGGGTTTTTTTGTAAAATTAGCTATAATGGCCTTATTTATAAATCCAAATTTCTTTTTATTTTGGCACAAGTTGAACTTAGAATTTGAGTCCAAATTTAACTCAAAATTTACCTCATATCTAATTCAAATTTCAGCCCATTATAAATTAGATAATGATTCTAACACTAATTCTCATCACACTCAAAATCAAATTTGGATTGCAAAAATCTATATCAACACCCGGCAATGTAGACACACATAATTAAGAAAAATCTCTAATGCATATAAAACAAACTATGGTTAAGTAAATAATCAATCTAATGTGTATTCATAAATGCATAATTTTTTATATTCACAAATATATATATCATTTCTTATAAATTGGGAGCAAAAATCAAACAATTTTGGTATATATCATTTTCTTCAATACATATCATAAAAAACAATAAACGGAGCATATTTCATTTTCCCAATCAAATAGTAGCTGATTCGAGATGAGCACATTTAATACATATCAAACATTTTAATCATTCACGGTAGGTATCGAAGAGGATTCTATCGAATCCACGAGATGCAGAGGTCTTCTTTAAAGAAGAAAAAAAAAACGCCAGCTAACTTGGAATCGTATTTAGTGTTTGATCGAGGACTGCTCACGAAATTGGATTGCGCGTGGCGACCGCAGTCACGATGAGGACGAATCATTATCCTTTAATTTGGATTCAATGGTTCAGATTCAGCGAACTTGATCCGGGGTTATCATCTCCGTGTTGGTGACTGAATGCGATTGATCTCGCAGAATTAAGATTGCCTCCGTTTGCTGTCCTTAGCTTCGACGGCAAGCAAGCAATTCTATTTTGTATTACTTGCATTTTGGAGTAGAAATTTAGAATAAAGAGTTTTTTTACATTAAGGAGACAAAAAATTATACAAGAAAAATATGAAAACAGAATTTTACATAATTTGTTAAGCTTACAAAGCATTATATGAAAATGACTTCTTTTTTTGGGAGATTTTATCATTATTCAAGGAATTTGACCAATAGTATTCAAACTTCGCCAGTGATATTCATAATCTAGGATTGAGTTTAGCTTCGGATGGATTTTTTTTTTCAAGACAATGAGCATATTATATAACTTCATAGAATTGATTTCATACAATTTAAGAGAAAATAATAAAGTCTTCCTTGTATATTATTTATTTATGATTCTAATACCAATGTCCGAAATATATGAGATTTTGTAGAATGCAAATCAACATCAAACTAAGGGATTCAAGACACATGCAAGCTTGGGGAAACTCCTTTCACTTTTTTAGTACCCCAAGTATTTCATTAAGTAATTATCTTATTATATTTGAATGAACATCATTATTAATGCACATCATAAGGATTCAAGATCAGGTTTGGGGTTGGAAAAAGAGGGAGCACACTTAAAAACAAGAGAGGGACACGAGTTTTTGATCAATAGATTTGGGAGTAAAATATCTAATGTTGGATATTAATGAATGTGAAATGTATCTTTATATTATTCTTGTTATTGAGGTTAATTTCAAAGAAAATTTGTTTATTTTGTGTAATGCATAGGTATTATGGTATTCATGAAGTATTAAATCAGTCATCTTTTGATTTGATGCAAAGGGGTTTGAACTACCAAGGAATTTAGAGCTTTACGACAAGGCATGTCAAGAAGAGTAGATATTTAAGAAGTTTCAGCTAAGAGTACATACTATATTTTAAACCTTTTTTGGATTAAATTCCTTATTAACTTTGTATTATAATCTTGTTGCATTTTGACATATATTCAAGTGGACACTAACCTTTTTGTTTGAGTGGATGTTGTGAATGCCTGTTCAACATGATGTTAATATTATAGGTTAATATAAATTTCTACAATTTGTAATGTTATAAATATCTCATCTAACAAAAGAAGGTATTGACAATGCATAGAAGAACTGCCACCAAAGTTGTAGGTGCAATGTGCTACACAATCAAATTCAATTCCACATAATGCAATGTGCTATACACTTGATGTGTCAAAGGGCAATATTGAACAAAAATCAAATCTCATGACAAACTAATAAGTAGACCGAAGCAAAACCAGAGCCGCTACATTCACCACTACGCTTAGACTCAATAGAGTTTGAAAGATTAAGCCCATAGCCTGAACCTCAGATGTTGAGTCCCATAACTAGAAGATGAGCCCTATAGCTTAGCCATTAGGAGACGAGCTCTGCAGTTTAGCAGTCAGAAAATGAGCTCTATAGTTTAAACACCAGAAGCCAAGCTTCAAGGTTCACTCCCTAAAAGTCGAGTTCTATAGCTCGATCAATATAGGCCAATGACACACATATGATAAACTGTATGAATATTCAACATTCTCCTTTTGTCCCTATAAGGGATAGGCTTAGTAATGCCCCAGGAGACCAACTCCCTACGCCACCGACTCTTATTTCAACTCCTACTTCACCTCCCATTATATGACAAAATTCATCAAATTGTAGTATGAATTACCTGGCAAAATCCCTCATTCGTCTTTATCTAACTTGTATACCAACTATGGTAGAGTTATTCTACGAGGTCGAGTCACATCATTTAGAGCGCCTTGTATAATTGGACACCCAAAGTATTGAGATAAGGGATTCTCTCTTCTCCCCTTCTTCCCCTGTAAGTTCAACTCCTTCATATCATTCCTTGTGCAATAAAACTCTTAACTCCACTTGGAGCAAAAGGGACCAAGAAAGGGCAACATATTGACTTGAGTATCAAAGAATTCTCCCCTAGTCAAAATTGGACGAGAAGTGTTTATTTTTTTTATGTAAGTTGGAGTTGACTGGAGAGGACCGAAAGAGCTCATAGACATGAAATCGTGCAGATTCAACATTTGGTACTTCCATTAAGATCAGTTGAAAAATCCATCTTCGAATGATTGATGACAACTATGTCACCACAACGGCATCATCCTTGGAGACACCTGAGATCCTTGTCTCCAAACAATAGGGTCCTCACTAGAGTTAGCCCCAGCCATTAGGGTTAGAGAAAGGGGGGCAAAATGGTGAACCCACCTCCAAGGGCAAGCAAACCCCATTGAAAGCTTGGAAAGAGGGCGAAAGTTGTCTCACTGTGATTTGGGAGGACACCTACCCAAATGATAGAGCCACCACTGTAACAAAACAACTCACCCTAGATGGGATAGCAAGGAGTGAAAATGGCCCAGAAGTCTTAGTTACAAAATTTGCTCTTGACTAAGGAATGGTTATAAGCTATTGCACTTGACCTTAGAAGCTCGATTACAAGATTCACTTTTGACCAATGAATGAAGTCCGATTACAATATTGAACTCGAGCCAATGTAGCTACGATAAATGAACAAAACCAAATCAACTTGAATAAAGGATCAAATGAACCCAAACAGACAAGAACAAGTAAACTGAAATCAGCTCAGATAGACAAAAAAGCCCCTAGTAGGTCATTCGATACCCGAATTGATTGTCTAGTTCTGTTGAACCTGCAAACGATACTTTCATAGTCGGTTAACTGGTAGCCCAATTGGTCATACATTTCAAATAGTAAAATTGATACCTTGGATTCAGAAACCATTCCAAATCAAGTCAAGTTTCAGTCACTCCCAACTTGGGTCAATTGAGGATCAAGGCAAGTTAGTCTAGAAGTAGAACTAAGTTCAAATTAGACTCCAATCGAGTTAACTAATATTTGAACTAAATCAAAAATAAATTCAAATAGAATCCTGATTGAATTGGATCATATTTGGGTCAAGTCAAAATGAATCCGAGTTGAGTTTGAACTAAGTCCCAATTGGACCAAGTCAAGATTCGAACCCAAATCCAGTCAAGTTGAACTAAGTCCCAACCAGGCTAAGCGGAGCTTGAATTCAAACCCAATCGGGTTGAACCAACTCCCAACCAGGCCAAACCAAGTTCAAACCCAAACTCAGTTGAGCTGAACCAAGCTTCAACCAATTCAATTTTGACTTAGATAAATTTGAATAAAACTAAATTAAGTCAAATTGAGTCCCACGAGATGTGCCACCAAAACCATCAATAGCATCTCCAATCCAGAATAGGTTAAAACCTAAACCAAAAATAGGTAAAAGCCTAAATTAGAATTCAGGACAGGCCTGACTCAGAGCAAGTTTGAATAGAACTAAACCAAATCAAACTAAGTCCCACCAGATGTGCTATGAAAGCATTTGACAACACACTAGGACTATGCCCAACTCTATTAGTAGTAGCCAATGCTACTAGCCTGACCTAAACCAAGACAAGATTCGAATAGAATTAAATTGAGTCAAACTAAGTTCCACTGGGTGAAATCCATTAAGAATCCAATGGAAACCCAGTTTGGGGTAGAATTCAAAGATCAAATAAGATCAATTGACAACAAGCTTAAAGTCATTAATAATGCCTCAAATTCAACCACTAACAAGCCAAAAAAAATTGGCGATCACCAAATAAAAAATGATTAGCATAAGCCAAAATTGTTGATCATTCCTTTAAATCAACTAGGACAAAAAGTAGGCTTGAACTCGCATAATCAGTTAGCTATAATACCTCGTCCAAAAAAGGTCAATCGATAATACACTCTAAGCCATTGGTCACTCTTCATGCTAGTCAACCTTAGGAGCCATTTATAACACACTCTTCAAGCTAGTCAATCTTAGAAGCAGTTGATGACACATTGTTCAAGCTAACTCAAAAGTCGTTAGTGATGTAACCTCCAAAGCTAATTGACCCCCAGAAGACGATGATATTCGCTTCAAGCAAAATCTAATAAGCCATCGGGAAGTGCTATTAAAAAAAGTTTTTTGCCAATGTCCAAAGCTATCAACCGCACTTCAAGTTAAATTCGATAAGCCATCAGTAATGCTATTAAAAGAACTTAAACACCAACGCCCAAATCTATTAGCTATACTTCAAACCAAATATGACAAACTAGCAATAATACTATCAAAAGGAGTTAATCGCTAATGCTCCACGCCATCAGGTACACTTCAAGTCTGTCCTCTTTTCATCTCTTCATGTCCCACTAGACTACATTACCAAATCAAGTCATCAACATCCGTTGAGGATCAACTTAAGACCTATCTGAGCCAGACTCCATATGGTCCAGCATGTATGAAAGTGGGGCAGCAACACACATCAAACCTTCTTCCTCACTTTCTCTTTTTCTCTTTTTATTTTTTTCATGATTTTAAAATTTATTGTAAAGTAAAGGCATGCCCTTATTCAAGTTATGTACCATTTCTCAAATCAATCAATACCATGCTTTCTTATTTCTTTTATGTCTCTATTTTTTTTTCTATTAGTTAGGTTTCTTGTTTTAGAAGATTCTTGATAATTGTCGGGGTAATTAACAATAAGAGTTGCGCCTGTTAAAAGTCAATGTTCCTATAATATTTGATTGCATACTTAAATTATATATATTTTGATTTGTGCATTGAGGTCACTTTCTAGGATCTCTATCATTTTAGGTGGCTGATTTTGATCTCATAGAAACAAAGCCAAATCTCATGGTAACTCCGAAATCAAACCAAACCAAAATCAGAGTCATTAACTTCACCACTATACTTAGGTTCAATAAAATTTTGAAGGGTTAAATCCCATAACCCAGACTTCAAATGTCAAACACTAAGTTCACTTGAAGCATAAGGGATCAAGAAAGGGCAACATATTAATTTGAATGTCAAAATATTCTTCTCCAATTAAAATTAGATGAGTAGAATTTATTTTTCTATATATATTAGAATTGACTATAAAGAAAGAATACATAAACCTAAAACCGTGCAAATGTAACAATACTCATAGTAGACAATCGATCACCGATTTGATTTGGAATCATCGCATTTTAATTATGACTAATTAACTATAATTTTAAATAAAAATAAATTATAAACCATTATCATCAATTGTGATAGACAATAACCAAACTGATACTAATAATTTCATCCCATGCTTCACTTTGATCATAATATAACGAAAATTGCATAATAAAGGTTGTGGTCCGCCAAACCAAAATTGTGTCACATGACTCAATTGAAGCAGGCGACAAAAATATTTACTGTTTACACGTGCAGCATGACCATTGCACTTTACAGTGTTTGGTTCTTTTCTTTTACAGGATGATGATAAAGAATTGTGCCCCAAAATGTCTCTTTTAGGGGTATATTAGTAAAACTAGTAGATAACAAAAATTTATGCTGGACCATTCCACATCAAGTCTTCTAGGGGTCATTTGGTTGGAACTCAAACTCAGAAAATTAAATTATAATTATGAAATGACTAAAATGTCTTTTGCATCCTGGATTGCCCGCATGAGCTCGCCGCTGGAGCTGGTCAGGTGAGCTCGTCGCTTGAGCTGCCCGCACGAGCTCCCTCGGCGAGCTCGCCCGGCCAGCTCCCTTGGCGAGCTCCCCATGTGAGCTCGCCACCTGAGCTCGCCCGGCATGCCGTACCTCGTCGGAGATGACGAAGTCAACGACGCGGACAGAAATGTAATTTAAAAAAAAGCTGAGGGTAAAATGGTCCAGAAAAAATTTAAACCACTCGCTAGTCAGATCAGTAACTAAATAAAATTTATTTGACCGCATTATCTTTTTACACTTTACTCCTTCTTTTAATCTTGACTTTCAGCTTGACCCCTAACCAAACGACTCCCTATGTTTTTTATCCCAACAATAAAAATCTTGGTCGTTGATTTAAAATAAAAAATAAAAAGTAATCTAAAACAAATCAAATTTCTATTTTTTGTTGTAAACGAACGGTCACAATTTATTTGATCCTGGAAAATGGGGTATAAGGCAGGAGGTATCCGGTGTGGATACGATCCACCATGGAATTTCAGGGGCATATGCGGAAGAAGAAAGTTTGAAGGGCATAGATAACATTCTAGATCTTTTAGGGGCATATATGAAAAAACACTAAAAATAAAAACTCTGGCAAAGAGTAGGTTAAAACTGAACCGAACCGAATTTTTCGAAATTTTCGAAAACCAAAACTGAACCGAACCGAACAGTAATAGAACCGAACCGAACCGAACCGAAATATTTCGGTTCGGTTCGGTTATAACCGAATTGCAAAACCGAAATTGACAGGGTTTGAATCTGGTCATTTGCATAAGGGATTAAGGGGGAAAAAAAATTTAGTACAAGATATACAACAATAACACAGCAGGAGCAACACAGCAGCAGCAGGAGCAACACAGCAGGAGGCTAGGAGTAGCAGCAGCACTTGAAGTATAATGTACATAATTGTCATATTTGCAAGAGCAGGCAGCAGCAGGAACAACACAGCAGGAGCAAGTGAGTAACACAGTAGGAGCAGCAGGAGGCTAGGAGCAGCACAGCAAGAGCAGCAGGAAGCTAGGAGCAACACAGCAGGAGGCTAGGAGCAGCAGCAGCAGGAGCAACACAACAGGAGCAGGAGCAAGTGAGCAACACAGCAGGAGCAGCAGGAGCAGGAGCAACACAGCAGGAGCAGCAGGAGGCTAGGAGCAGTAGCAGCAGCCAGCAGGAGCAATACAGCAGGAGCAAGTGAGCAATACAGCAGGAGCAGTAGCAGCAACAACAACACAGCAGGAGCAACACAGCAGGAGGCTAGGAGCAGCAGTAGCAGCCAGCAGGAGCAATACAGTAGGAGCAAGTGAGCAACACAACAGGAGCAGCAGCAACAACAACAACACAGCAAGAGCAACACAGTAGGAGGCTAGGAGCAGCAGCAGCAGGAGCAGCACCCCTAGGAGCAACACAGCAGGAGCAAGCGAGCAGCACAGCAGGAGCAGCAGGAGGCTAGGAGCAGCAGCAACAACAACAACACAGCAGGAGCAACACAACAGGAGCAATACAGCAGGAGCAACACAGCAGGAGGCTAGGAGCAGCAGCAGCAGCCAGCAGGAGCAATACAGCAGGAGCAAGTGAGCAACACAGCAACACAGCAGGAGTAACACAGCAGGAGGCTAGGAGCAGCAGCAGCAGCCACCAGGAGCAATACAACAGTAGCAAGTGAGCAACACAGTAGGAGCAGCAACAGCAACAACAACACAGCAGGAGCAACACAGCAGGAGGCTAGGAGCAGCAGGAGCAATAGGAGCAGGAGCAACACAGCAGGAGCAGTAGGAGGCTAGGAGCAGCACCCCTAGGAGCAACACAGCAGGAGCAAGTGAGCAACACAGCAGGAGAAGCAGGAGGTTAGGAGCAGCAACAGCAACAATAACACAGCAGGAGCAACACAACAGCAGCAGGAGCAACACAGCAGGAGCCAGGAGCAGCATAGCAGGAGGCTAGGAGAAGGCTGAGCAGCAACAGCAGGACAATATATAGTTGCAGACTAGCAGTCTAGCAGAAGCGGGCAAGCTGCAAAACACTTCAACAGCTCAAATTCATGTAACAAGACAGTTCAAGACTTCAAGTCGCAGGAGCAGCAGTCAGCAGAGCAGCAGGAGCAGCATAGGAGCAGGAGCAACACAGCAGCAGGAGCATGTATATTGTATAGTATCAGAAGCTGGCAAGCTGCACTGCTGCAGAACACTTCAACAGTTATGTGGTTTAGAATAAATATGATCAACTGTAATTATGTGGTTCAGAATAAATAACAGTAATTATGTGGTTCAAAATAAATATGATCAATTCAGTAATCAGTTAGCATTTTAATTTTGAAGGATTATATCATGCCAAATGATCTATTAAGAAAAAAGCTTGAGAAATCTCCTGTAGTCCTGTGTACAGAAGTAACAAAACAGAAGCCAGAACTCAGAAGGCCCAGAACCAGAAGTTCCAAGTTCCAAGCAGTATAACATTACTAGGGTGAAGCCAAAGAATGAGACAATCGTCCAATCAGTCACTTGCCCATATGCGAGCATAGCATATGGCAATGAGCCAATGATTCAACATCTTCATCGCCTCAAACAGCTTATGAAAAATTCAACAAATATCATTAAAAAAATCATAAAACAATTCCAAGAGGGTCATACTGTCAGATTCCCTCTCTGGCTGTCCCCGTGAGCGAATGGTAGGTAGTGGTTGCCTTCACAGGCCATCCAAACAACCATGCCATTGCTACAAGTAGGGGTGTGCATTCGGTTAAAACCGAACCGAACCGAACCAAACCGAACCGAACTAGAGTAGGGGACCATTGGAACACCTCCGCATCAAAACACCAAAGACAAAAAAAACCTCAAATAAAAGCAAAAATTCAAGAGGCTCAGATGGCTTTAATGCATCATCAAAAACGAAGATGTCTCCCCTCAGGCATCAACCTGCTTGGCTGCTCCTGCAAAATAATAGTTGGATACATACATGTCCCTTGATAGTTGGATCATAATGTTGAACCTAAAAAATATAGTAAAATATTATCACAGTAAAAGCAATTAAGAAAATATCAGGTGAGTAGGTAACTGGGTAAGGAACTAAGGACAGTAAGATTATAACTTCACACATGCACTGATGCTGCGATGCACATGAATAGGTTGCATAGCAATTTGTGTTTGATGTGTATCAACATTATATGGATATCGCTTGCACTGATTCATGTGATGTCTAAGAGAAGAAGTACCATTTTTCTTTGAATCACACAAGAATTCATTACCACAGTAATTGCATTTGGCTTTGGTTGACTTGCCTGGGCCTGTGAACTTTGTGTAATGCTCCCATACAGTTGATCGTGCTGCCATTCTTTTCCTCGGCATTGGAGGCTTTGTACTGCACGTAGACGTAGATACATTGCCCTCATTTGCAACTTCGATAGCCATAGGCGCAGAACTTTCCTGCGAGGCAGAAATTGGCATTGGACTTGAAATAACTGGATTTGTGCTTGAAAGCTGCTGACTGTCATCCTGGTTCAACATCTGTCAATAGAAAAATACAGAATTACATATTAAATTGTATGAAATCAAAAAACCCTAATTTAATTTCACAAAATTCAACCCTAACCTTGCAATTTGATTCCGATGATGCCGTTGTAGAACCCTAATTTCACAAAACCCTAATTTAATTTCACAAAAAATCAACCCTAAATTTCATAATTTCCGAAATACTCTCAACTTGCAGCTTAATCCGTTGTAGAAAAATGAGAGATTGAAGCTCAGAGCGCGACCAGAGAGATATTGAGGGGTTGGGACTGAGAGTCAAAGCCTCAGAGGAGAGGAGGAGGGGGGTGGTCCGGGGGTGGACCGTGGACGAAAGGATTAACAATAAAATCGTATGAAATCAAAAAATCCTAATTTAATTTCATAAAAAATCAGCCCT
Organism: Trichopus zeylanicus subsp. travancoricus; assembly: GCA_005019695.1. Taxonomy (NCBI): domain Eukaryota; kingdom Viridiplantae; phylum Streptophyta; class Magnoliopsida; order Dioscoreales; family Dioscoreaceae; genus Trichopus; species Trichopus zeylanicus. Next base: position 483,959 of record RXID01022475.1, read on the forward strand.
AAATACCTTCACCTTGCAGCTTAATCCGTCATAGACTCGTAGAAAATTGAGAGATTGAAACTCAGAGCGTCGACCAGAGAGAGGCGTCGCCGCGTCGGGACTCAGAGCCTCAGTCCTCAGAGGAGGAGGGGCGTCCGGGGATGGACGAAAGCTGGATGGATGAAGGCGCAGCACCGCAGGTCCGCAGCGGCGAGAGCGAGAGAGGCGAGAGCCAGAGTGGCGAGAGCCAGAGCGGCGAGAGCGGCGAGAGCGAGAGCGAGAGCGAGAGCGCCGAGAGGGTTAGGGTTAGGGTTAGGGTTAGCAGAACAGCAGGCGTCGGCTCGGCGAAATGGCGACTGGCGAACCGCTCTGAAAACGGAGATTATATAGGCGGTCCGGTCTATTCGAGCCGATTAGACCAAAACCAAAACTAAAACCGCAGTATATAGATATATATATATAATTCGGTTCGGTTCGGTTCGATTTTTACGGTTTTCGAAAATCAGAAACCGAAACCAAACTGAAATTTTAAAATTTTTTTTTCAAAACCGAAACCGAACCGAATTGATTATTCGGTTTCGATTGGTTCGATTCGGTTAAAACCGAATAGTGCACACCCCTAGTAAAGAGTGGAAAAAAAAGCTGCCTGGCAGTGGTTTCAGAGAAAAGGGAAGAGAAAAAGGTGCCTCTTTTGGAGCTTCGTGTGGATTCCCTTCGGCTTGAGCAGTTAATTTACATCTAACACCCTATATTTTACTGATATTTTGTAGAGGGATGAGACAAAAAAGGACACTATTGGAAATTTTTGAGTTAATTTTCTATCGGTACCTCAAAACTTTCTTAATTTTGTATCAGTCTATTAATTTTTAAAATTTGTTTAGGCCCTTAAAATATTTTTCTCAGTTTTTTTTTGCCGGAAGCGATTCCTCCTCCGTCGTACGGAGCCTCCCTCCCCGCTTTCCTCTGGTTTGTCGTACAGCTCAATTGAATTATTATATATAAGCCCTCAAGATTTAGCATATTTATCATCAACTCCTGCGATTTTAACAAGAGATAATTATACAAAAAACTTAAAATTTTTTGAAATTTTTATCAATTTCTCATTTTTCAAAATTTTTTATCAACAGCTGAAAATTTTTAAAATTCAAAATAAGCCTCTGTAATAATTAATTTTTAAATAAAAAATGAGTTTATTCTATCTACAAATATTTTATTTTATATATAAATACTTTATTTGAATTTTAAAAATTTTCAGGAACCAATTAGAAATTTTGAAAATATTAGAGGCTGATAAGTATTTCAAAAATTTTCAGGAATTTTTTAGTAATTTGTCCTTTTAATAATTATCTATAATCTCTACTTTAAAAATAAATTATCTAAAACTCTCTTAACCCATCAGACTTGTTCAATTCTGAGCTTTTAGTAAATTATGATTAAATTAAAACATAAAAATATTTTTATGTTTTTTATTCAATAAATTTAGACGTGACAAATAACATTAAAATTTTTTGATCATCTGAAAACTTCTAATTTTTCTAATCCTGGGAAAACAAAAAGAGGATAAAAAAATTTTAATGTATAAAGATTTGATTATATTTTACTGAATTTTGCCTTGAATCTAAACTAAATCTAAACAAATCCAAACCTCATCATTGATTTTTGTGGTTTGCGAAGGCTCGGGCTTTCGGACCAACCCGGGCCCGTTGGTGGCCCTACGGCCCCTACCCGGATCCCCGAGTCCCGCCACCGTCCATCGTTTAACAACCCTATGTTTTACAAATTTGCGTATAATTCTAAATAAATTTCTTATATATATATATATATATACCCCCTACAAATTTGGAAAAAAAAAATCTATTTTTGTTAGCTTGACTAACATACGCTAATCACAGTTAAAACGAATGAAATTAAATAAAAAAATATTACTATTTCTAAAATCTTTCTTCATCCTATTTGATTAAAAAGGAATTTTAAATAAAAATATTAAATATCTAAAAGAAGAAATATTATTTTCTTAATAATTTATAATTTAGAGTTTAAAATTGAAATTTTGACATGGATAATAAGAAAGCAGAAAGGTCATTTCTTCTACTCTATTAAGTTTAAAGATAATTTGATTATATATTCTAGAATTACACTCTCATTTAAATAGGATTTTTTTTACTAAAGAGAGATCTAAATAAATTCTCCAACTTACAAAGTTGCATATATAAATATGAAGCTTATATGCAAAAATATAAAATTTATTGGTTATATGTAATTTTTCCTGTAAAAATAATTTCCGACAAACCACATTAATTAATTAATTAATTTTTTATGGCGGTCAAATCTAAGTGGAGTACAGGAATCATCCACAATGCACAAGCAAACAAATTGAACATTACATATAAAATTGAATAGTTGAAGCATGTGATCATTCTTAGGGTTGATAAATATTTAATTAACCCTAATTTTGTCCCTCTGTAATGAACCGAGCTCCCATCAGCCGGGACCCACCGTAGACATATTAACACGTGTCCAAGTTGGACTATTCTCCACGCTCACCGTAAAGTGGAGCCGATGGGAATAAAATGTTTTCGTCGTCTACTCGGACGATGGATCCGGTCACCAAGAATATATATAATAATAAATTAAAACTAATGATGAAATTAAAATTAATAAACTACTTTGATAGATTAATATTTTTATTAAAATTAATCTATAATAATTTGAAATTCGAAAAATAAAGTAATTTTGATGTAATTTAATTTAATAATAATGAAAAATGATTAATATTATTTTTTAATTAAAAAGAATTGGATTAATTTTTTGTAGTCCATTTACCAAATATGGGCAACCGGTTAGGCACCACCACCCTCGTTGGCAGCGGACAACTCAGACACGTCACGGGGCTATTTTTTATTATGTTTTTTTTTATTTATTCCTCTCAATAAAAATATTTTATTTTCTAATAAATTTGAATATTTGGGTTACTTGTAATTAAGTTGAATCCTAGGGGTTGCTTGGAAATTGCGATTAAGGCAAATCCAATGAAATAGCGGTGCATTAGCCACTGAATTACCTCACATCAAAACGCGCTCACTATCATGCGCCGCTTAAATGTACTAGAATAAATGCATTTTTGTCTATTCGGATGCACGCAGAGGAGCAGAAGCCCAATGCTTGCATGGGGACGTATAATTTTGAAGTTTCCCAGGGGCATAAACACAGATACTCCAACCAAAATTGCGCGAACGCCAGAACGTGACGAGGACATTTTTGCGTCTATACCCTTGAGAAATCGGAATTTTGCCTAAATCCTTGTAAAAATATTAATTTACATATGAATCTCTCAAATCCGAGTTAAATTACACGTATATCCAGACATTCAATTGGGTGGTACACAGTGAAAAAATAAAACTTTAACATCATTGGCAATTGTGTTAGAATATATTTATTTTATAAAAAAATAAAAATAGGGCTTGATTCATAATTATAGAAACTAATTTTTATTTTCCCAAAAAATTTTAATTCATAAATATGCGCCCTAAAAATAATTGAAATTACATCTATATTCTATATATTTAAATGAGGAATATACATGCAGATAAAAAGTACATTTCGGGTCTAAGTGAAAATTCAACTTTTGATAGGGCTACTCAGGCAAAAATACCCTAAGAAATCTACGAAGGAGTATCAATTATAGGGATTCGAGGGGTATAAATCAAAGATGGTCATCATTTGTTATCAAAGCCCCTGAAGTCGCAGCAAATTCTACATCTTCCCGATCTTCTCCAGCGCGCGCAGGAGAAGTGGTTCGAAGCTCCCAACCATAAATCCCATTTTTCGCAGATTTTTGCGCATTTTGACTTCCTCCCGATCATCCCTGCGATTTGTTAGCGAGAAAGGGGGGAGAAAGAGCTATTTGTTGGGCTTCCTCCGATCCGAAATGGCGGAAGAGGAGAGAAACGAGGTCCCCCTGCTCATGAGCAGCAGCAGCCAGAAGGTCTACTTCGGCGACTGCCCCGGTTGCCGCCTCGAGCAGCGCATCGCCGCCAAGCCTGGGATCCCCTTCCTCGAGTTCTTCTATGTCTGGATCGTCACTCTCTGCACCGGTGCGCCGGAAAAAGTTTCAATTTTTACGGCTTTTTACAGATTTTTTTTCCTGGTTTTTTTTGTTTCCTCTGGTTTATGCTCTGATTTTTGTTTTTGTTTTTTGTGTCATTGATTGTTTCAGCTCTGCCGATATCGTCGCTGTTCCCGTTCTTGTATTTTATGGTAAGTAATTGCTGTTTTTTTGTGTGCTTATTTTGTGTTTGTTATTATTTCGCTGCAATGGGGTGGTGTTTTCGAAGATAATAATGTTGGGAAATTTATAATATCAAGCCTTTTCTATGTGCAATATGAAATGATTTCTTTTCTTTTCTTTTTGTTTGAGATGCAATATGTTTTCATTTTCCTTTTTGGTTTTAATTTTTGAGATTAACTTGGGACCAACCTTTAGTGGAAAAGCAACCTGATGATCACTCTCAGTAATCTTTTAGAATTGGCCCTTCCTGCCACTTATATATATATATATATATATATGTATATATATTCCTGTTTTTGGTCAAAAGTGACCTTTTTCTTTGTCGGTTGTCTGATTTGCTGCATTAAATTGATTTGTCGTTTCCCCCTGAATGACGATGCAAATGTCGATTGCTTGCTCTTCATAACTGTTTTGGAGTTCTAAATCCCTCGATCCATTTGTCTCTGTTTTCTACTTCAATGGAAGTTAGACTTCTTTTGAAGGGATCACGTGTTATTGTAGTTGTTTCCATCAAATTGAGTGGCACTCTCCAGCTTCGAGTCCCATTTTCTTGATCATAAGATAGAGACGTGATGCATTTTGCTTGTTGATTTGGACATTATGTGCCCAGGAGAGTTGCACGCCTATTTTCAAGACGAATACAACATACCGATAAACAGACAATTCTACCATCCTGTTACTGTCCTTCTTGAGTTGCGTCATCATTGCCTGTATGGTTGCCACTTAACGTACACATTTCACATGGCTGACCCACGTCTAAGACTTTTGATACTTCTGGTAACACTTGGTCACTTCTGCGCAAATGTGGATGGTAACTTGTTAAAATTTGGGTTTATACCAATTTGATCTCATGTTTTCATGCCTCTTATTGTTTAGTTAAGCGCCTTGGTAAGCAAAGGATATATGGGATAAGATCTGTATTCCTCTGAAATTATGGCCAATAAACCCTTGTCACCCTGTTTCTGGCATTCTAGAACCTCCACTGTGCAATATCCCTACCCATCTCTACATTGTCACTCATGCCCCTTTTCTGCATTGCCGGTTTCTCATTGAGGCTGATAGCATTGTACGTCATTGTTTTCTGTATCACGTCATTCGGTCATTCATTTGCTGGAGCTCCGCGTGGATCCTATATCGTCTTGAATTACTGTCTTCATAGTGCAGATAAGAGACCTCAAAATTGCAAAAAGAGAGGAAGATATTGGATTTTATGCTGGTTTTGTTGGTGAGGATTGGTTTTAATTTTTCATCTATTGCATTAAGAATGTTTAAGCTGCCATATCTGGGTAGTGGAATAACAAACATCTTCTTTACTGTGGTATTACCATATTAGGTGCTTCATTTATGCTTGGAAGAGCAGTTACTTCTATCTTCTGGGGATTTGCAGCAGATCGATATGGTAGAAAACCTGTTATACTGTTCAGCGTTATCTCAGTGTTAGTATTGGATGCCCTATGGGCATATTTTTGTTACTTTTTTAATGAATTGGGTTGGTCTAGTTATTTGCTCATTGAATTTGAATTTTTCTTTTTACAGTTTGCTGAATTTCCTATGTTATGGTTTAACTGGATCTCTCATCTTTGTCAGGATCATATTTAACACACTATTTGGCCTGAGTATAACTTTCTGGATGGCAATTCTTACAAGATTCCTTCTAGGATCTTTGGCTGGGTTACTTGGTCCAATAAAGGTATGCCTTCAAGAAAATTAGTTTGTTTATTTCCGAGTGGCACAGATATTTCATGTGTTCAATTTTTAAAATTTTTCTTTGCTTATGCTGTTTTATTTTTGTCTTGTTAATTTGCTTTCTCTGTAGGCTTACGCAGCAGAAGTTTGCCGCCCAGAACACCAATCAATTGGAGTATCACTAGTAATCACCTTTCCATATGCTATGATTTCCCTTACTGATTGGCCCCTTTTCTTGTTTCTAATTGGCTTCTTTTGTATATGCTTTACTGAAGATTGATGACGTATAGAATTTGATTTCCATTTCAGGTGAGTACTGCTTGGGGCATAGGTTTGGTGATTGGTCCAGCTATTGGAGGTTACTTTGCACAGGTAGAAAGTGCTTCTTAGTCATGGATAAAAGTTATTAATTCTTAATCACACAGCTTTGGGTGCAATGTAGAGTTCCTGCAAGGCATGCTTACCACTAAGTTTCCACTCTTATGAGAATTTCGTTCTTATTTCACTGGATTTTTTTATTTACCAGTTTGTCTGTTGTTTGTGTGTGCCCCTATGGTGTTCATATCTGACATTACTTTGGACACCTTAAGCACATGCTCTTATTTTAAAAGACTCATCTCAAACATGTGGATTTTCTTATCTTGTTTTGCTTATGTGGTCTGCTTTACTATACCTCAATCTAAAGTATCAGATTGCTGTTACTTATCTGCTCGTGTTATCATATTAGCTAATTTTTTATCTTTGTACATTTGGGTGAACTACATTACAGCCTGCCGAAAAATATCCCTCCATATTCTCAAAGGATTCTTTTTTTGGAAGGTGGGTACTTCTATGTCATTGTTTAGTTACTAATTTTTTGACGATGTACTTTTTAAGTTGTTTAATTTGTTATTATCATGCAGGTTCCCGTACTTCTTACCCTGCTTCCTTATTTCACTTTTTGCTGTTGCTGTATCTGTAGCCTGCATTTGGCTTCCGGTTAGTTACAATGCATCCTTCTACTTTTGATCAAAATAATGCTTTAGTTTGCTTTCATTTCCTTCGTTAGTTATTTCTGAAACCTATTCTTCTATAGCATTGATCTGAACATTTATTTTTTGTGATCTACAAAATTTGGAAATGGACACAAACGTAAATCTTCTTCGAAGCGTTGGCTTATTATGGTAAACTGCAGGGAGATCCTAGGAACTGCTGAAATTTGTCTTCATGTGGTCCTGTTCCCATGTAATACATGGTTTCTTTTGACATCATCATCTTCTTTTAGGAATTGTAATGATCCTTTCTAATTATTTATTAGAGAAGATATTTGGTTGCTGGTTTGAGCTCTTCTAAAATCAAAAGAGACTAGCAAGCTAATTTGTGGCGTTGTGATCTTTAGTCTGAATTTGGGTATGCAGATATTAAGATCTGCTTACGTTTGTGCCATTTAGTTAGCATTTAGAATTTGATTATGACCATTTTTGGACATAATCTTCTCAAGCAACATATTCAAGCCCATATGGATTGTAGAAGGCTTGTTGGATGTTTTTATGTGGTCTAATTGTTGAAAGTATTAGAATTAGAACTCAAAAAATACCCATATAGAATTTAGAATTTACAAGTATAATTGCACATCAAACTACCTTCCAATACTTGAGAATTTAGAATCACCATAGCCCATTAGAAGGAAACCCAAAATCAACTATAATCCAAGATGATGTAAATGGGTTATTATTAAAACCTAAGTTGTAATAGAATTTAGACATATCACTATTGAAAGGAGTAAAATATGGTTGTGATTTAGTTAATTTGTAGGTTGTAAATATAAGAAATAGGATTTGTAGCTTTTTCTTTTGTATGTTTATGTAATTATTCTATAAATAGGGCCCATGTAAATTTAAATTTAGTGAATAAGAAATTATTTTTATCACCCATTATTTTTTTACTACTAAGACTGCTGATATGGTATCAAAACTGGTGATGATTCCTCCCTAAGGTTTCTGGCAAGGTTTTATAACCGGTATCGGTTTCGGTTTCGGGACCCAGCGAAACCGATACGTTTCGGCGGTTTCGGTTTCAGTTTCGGCCGTTTCGGTTTCGGTCGAAAGATTTTTTTAAATTATTAATTGGGTGTTGACCAAAATTTGACCATATTTTGACTGTACTTTGACTTCAAATTAAAAATACGATAAAATATTGAAAAAAATTTAGAAAAATTTGAAAAATTAAGAATGAATTTATACTTAATTTTACCATAATTAATATTAATTTTAATAGTTAGTCACTGATATTGTCTACTTTTAATATATATTAGTATATTAAAAAAACATATAAGAAATAATATGAATATGATTAAAAGTTAAAATTAGCATAAGCACATTTAACTTTTCATTAAAATGTATTCACACATACATAATTTTATAAATTCTAAAACAATACAACTAATCATCATAATCATCATCAATTGGTTCGGAACATCTGGGTGTGAAATTATGAATTCAGTACTTAGATGATCCGGATAAGCATTTATAGGCATATGAGCCAGAACAATTAGCGCTGCACGATCTCATGACAGCGATTCTAAAGTATAATCATATATCGAAGGTCCAAAATGAAAATTATATTTTGACTAAAATTTAACTTTATTTCAATTATTTTTTAACTTCAAATTAAAAAATTATAATATGTTTAAAAATTTTAAAAAATAATGAATAATTATGTGAATAACATTATGTACCTGAATAGTATCTGACAGAAACCGATAAGGATATTGAAATTAAGTTGGCGATAGTGCTAGCCTTAGTGTAAGGCCGACCTCATCTTGTAAGAGTACAGGTCAGGTCGGTGGGGACGCGAGATAGGCGATAAAGCGACGACAGACTAGCGAATGCGCATGGCCCTTGGACTTGGACATGAAGCCGACGCGAGGTCCTCCACGCACGCCCTCCGCCAGCAGGACACACCCCCCCCCCCTCCCTCCCTCCCTCTCCGGCACCACCACCACCCCCACCCGCGGCGAGCCCACCCGCCTGCCGGCGCTCGAGCCCGACGAGCTCGCCGCCCACCCGCCCGGGCTTGAGCCCGGCAAGCTCCCGCCTGCCCGCCTGGGCTCGAGCCCGGCGATCTCCCTCTCGCCCGGGCTCGAGCTCGACGAGCTCCCGCTCCGGCGCGCTCGCCAGCACGCGCTCCCGCCCGCGCGCTCGGTGAAAATGAACAATAACGATGAAACAGTAAACCCTAACCGAAAATAGGGTTTCGGTTCAGATTCGGCCGAAACGGTTCGGATTCGGCCGAAACTGTAAACCATGGTTTCTGGTTTTTCTCCATACCTAGCTACCTTCATAATAGTCGTCGATTCTTTTTCCAACCATTCCTCTTTGTTCTCTCTATTGTCTTCTCTTTTATCATATTTGAAATCCATTTCATTCGAACCCTATTGTAAACACTCGAATTTTCTAAACTACAAACACAAAAAACCAATTTTTTTAAATTACTACCATTCGACTGAATGATGATAATTTCTTATACTAGTCTCAATTTGTTTGAATGTATATACAGGGGCATGGAAAAATAGGATACATTATTGGTGAGACAAAGGAATCAGAGAAAATTGATTCTATATATCCAACTTGGAATGTAGAAAATTTGATGCTTGTAAATTATATGATGGAGGAGATCAACACTCATTACATGTGTTATTCAACCGTCAAAGCTTTTTGAGATAATGTTAATCAGATGTACTTTGATTTGGGTAATCAATCCTAAATTTATGAAATTACGTTGAAGTTAGAAGAGATAAAACAAGGGGCGGATATTATTACAAAATACTTTAGTGTAAGCAACTATGATAATATTTGAGAGGAGATTTAGAATAGGAAATAAAATACAAATTACTATTATAAATATAATTAAGTTTCAATGTAAATTTCAAGATAATTACATTTAAATTTTTAAATAATTTTAATCAATTCTCAATAAATCACAAGTGTAATAATGTAAATAAAGATAAAGAAAAATACACCGTAATTTTAATGTGATTCAAATATTAATCATTCCTACTTCATAACCTTTATTTCATTCTTGAGTTGGATCACTCTATTAATAATATCGTTTTTTGAGACGAAATTAAAACTACTCTAAATTTGAGTTTTGTTTTTTTTCAGGTGAAGCCAAATCCATCATTTTTTTAAGATGAAGTCACGTTCGTACAAACCGATATTGAGAAGATCTATTATACACCAGAACATTTATACTTTCACACTTTTAATACATAGGAGTATTTATAAGTGGAAAGAAAAATATAATATATTTTAACCTCACTATAAAATCAATCAAAGATTGAGAATAAGGACAGTGAGAATTTATTTTAATATTAGAAAATTTAGAATATTTTTTGGCTAAAAAATATGGAGAGCTTGATCAATTATTTAAATGATAAATGAAGTTATAAAACTTATTAAAAAATCTCAATCATATATATTTATACTTTATAAATCGAAACAAGTTGTTGGAAATGAAATTTCGCAGTTTATTTCACTCCAACGGTCAAAAAACTAATCATTAGTCTTAAAGATTTCATGAATTGGATGTTTGTTTTATAATTGACGTCCGTACTATAATGGTACTATAGGTACTGTAGTGTTATTATAGTTACTAGATGTTTGGTTTAGAAACGGACATTCGTTTAGTCAACAAAATTTTGTTAAGAGTTTTTTACAGTACTCTATGCGATAAATAATCTAATAAAATAATTTTAAATTAAATTTTTGACATGACTAAAATAAATAAAAATTCTAAAGCTATTTGACTTGAGATGATTTTTCATTACGAGTAATTTGAGTTTTTACATTTATCTTTAAGCTTCATTTACAAATTTTTATTTTTTTTATTTTTGAGTATTACTTTTATCATCTAGTGTGCTCTATCTTGACTCAATTTTTTATAAACTTGAATAATTCTTAATAATCTTGAATCTTAAAACAACTTAAGAAATTTATTAAGTATTAGTTTGATTATCATCAAAATTCAAAAAGTAATATTTAGTTCCTTAAAAAGACTTTGGCAGGAGTTGGACATATTCAATGACTACAAATGGAAGTCTTCTGAAGATTATAAACATAATCAGAAATTGGTGGATGATCATTGTATATTTAACCTCTTGGTAGAACTTAACTTGGAGTTTGATGAAGTTAGAGGAAGAACCATTAGCCGATAACCTCTTCTTCCTCTTAGTGAGGTTTTTCTAAGGCTTACGTGAAGAAAGTCGCAAGCTTGTGATGATTAGAAAGAAGTTCATTGGAGGCTCTATGGAAGGTTTGGCTTTGGCTGAATTTGAAGCTAATATTTTCAACATAAGCAGCGACCCTGTGTATGGTCATCATACTTGTGAAAATTATTGGAAAATTCATGGTAAGCTAGCTAATTGGAAGAACAACAAACAGGGATACAAGCTTAATTGTGGATATTTTTCTGCTAATAAGGCCAAGACAGAGGTGTTTAGTAAGGAGCAAATGAACCAAATCCTTAAACTACTAAAATTCAATTCAACATTTAGCATTCCTACTGCCTCTCTTATTCAAACAGGTAATATTTTTCGAGCTCTATCCTGTCTTAAATTCTGCTTGTTGGATCATTGATGTACGAATATTTGATCGTATGATTAGTTTTGTCATCTATTTTCTACCAATTCACCTTGCCTTATTCATGATGGTAGTTTTTGCCTGTTGTGAGAATAAGACATGATAAAAATCTTTGAGAATATTGATCTTAAATCTATTTTTTATATCCTAAAATTTTTTTCACCTATTATATCTATAAATCAACAAATTGTTCAAAATATTGAAAGTACAAAGAATTCTACTCAATAGATGCTGAGGCTAGATGTCTCAAAAACAAGAAGAGAACTATTTTGTCAGGACAAATTTAATCCTAATTTTGAGTTTTAAGTTTATATTAGGAGGAGAAGTCTTAAAATAGTAGTGATCCATCAACTACTGTAAACATCGGTCCAATCATCATCATCGAAAGATGGTCCTACAAATGATTTAGGTAATTCTACTCCTATTTCTTCCTCTACCACACTTGCAATTTCAAATTTAAATCTTTCCATTGCTATTAGGGAAGGTGTTTGAATTTATACTAGTCATCCTATTGCTAAATATGTGTTATATCATAAATTTTTTGATAAATATGGAGCTTTTACCACTAAGATTTCTAATTTGTTATCCTAAGAAACATTTAGGAAGTCATTAATAACTTAAATTGAAAATTAGTAGTTACAGAAGAGATGAATACTCTTAACAAAAATAGCACGTGGGAAATTGTTAATTTGTCGAAGGACAATAAGACAATAGGTTGTAAGTAAATGTTTATTGTCAAATGCAAGGTTGATGGAAGCATAGAAAGATACAATACACGATTAGAACTGATTATCAAGAAACCTTTCCTACAATTGAAAAAATTAATTTTATACGGATTTTATTGTCACTTGTTGTGAACTCAAATTGGCTCTTAGAGCAATTAGATGTTAAAAATATATTTTTGAATGGGGACTTGGAAGAGGAGGTCTTTGTAAGTCTTCCACTTGAATTTGAAGAGGCTCGATAAAAGGAAGGTTTGCAGGTTGAAAAAATTCTTATATGGTCTTAAGAAATCTCCAACAATAAGAAATCTCTATGGTTATTGTCAAAGTCAAGCTGACTATATAATGTTTTACAAGTATTCAAAAGATCGAAAAGTTGGCATATTAATTGTGTATGTTGGTAATATAATTTTGACAGGTAGTGATTACACTAAACTGCAACTTTTTGAAGAAAAATTTAACTAAAGACTTTGAGATCTAAGACTTAGGTTCATTGAAGTACTTCCTTGATATGAAATTTGTAAGATCTAATGTCATTAATCAGCCAAAGTATATTCTTGATTTATTGGGAGAGATGGGTTTGTTAGATTGTAAGGCTGCTGTAACACTTATTGAACTAAACTTGAAATTAAAACTTGCACAACTGAAAGTATCATGAAAAGGGAGTAGTATCAAAGGCTAGTTGGGAGGTTAATTTACCTATCCCATACACAGATAGGCATAGCATTTGCCATTAGTGTGGTGAGTCAGTTTATGCACTTATCAAGACTAGAGAACTTTGAAGTAGTATATAAGATCCTAAGGTATTTAAAGGTACATCAGGGAAGGATTTATTGTTCAAAGAGTGTGAATACCTACAGATAAAAGTTTATGTAAATGTAAATTGGATTGAGAGTGTTATTGATCGTAGGTCAATATCGAGCTATTGGACATTTGTTGGAGATAATTTGGTAATATGGAGAAGCAAGAAGTAGAATGTAGTAGTTCGAAGTAGAATTCGGATATGTTGCATATGGAGTTTGTGAGGTAATATAGATTAAGAGATCATTAGAAAACTTAAAGACTTATGATAATAAAGTAGTAATTTTAATCACTCACAATCTAGTTTTATGTGATGGGACTAAATATGTAGAATTGGATAGATATTTTATGAAAGAGAAATTTGATAGTGGAATAACGTGCAATGTTGTATATTCCAACCATTGATCAGGTTGCAAGCATACTCATCAAGAGGTTAGAAAACAAACAATTTGATAGTTTAGTGGACAAGTTGTCCATGGAAGATATCTTTAATCTAGCTTGAGGGAGAGTATTAAAAGGAGTAAAATTTGGTTGTAATTTAGTTGATTTATAAAAGTAAAATATGATTGTGATTCAGCTAATTTGTAGGTTGTAAATATAGGAAATAGAATATGTAGTTTATTTTTTTTGTTTGTGCCTATATAATTATTCTATAAATAGGACCCATATAAAGTCTAAAGTGAGTGAATAAGAAATTATTTTTATCACCTATTATTTTCTTATTTTCAAGATTGTTTATAATCATCACTCTATATAAAAAGATAAAAAACTAGGATTTCTTATGTATTTTCTTTTTTTTTTCTTTCTCTCAAAATAGAACTTTTTTTATTCAATTTTTGTCATTATTGAGAAACATAAATACTCCATTGTAAACCCTAAATATTATTACATAATATTAGAGTTTTAGGAAGGTTATATCCATCAAAAACCAAGAAAAATATTTGAGTTGTCAAAACAACGACAAAATATATAAGAGAGCTTAAAAATTTTATTACTTTTGGAGATAATTATAGTTTCTGGATGATATCCATTCGATTAGCAAGATCCAAGAATTATTTCTAATGAACTTAGGACGTGCAAGTTTTCTTAAGAATAAGAGGAAATTATATATTGAAGGAGAAATTAGAAGACTCTATTTAGATAAAGATAATGCATCTTGGATTATTTTAGATAATAAAAAGAATAGTTAAAGCCAAGCAAGTTGGCAAATCTTTAGAATAACACTTTGCCAAGATAAAGAGTTTATAGAATGAGATAGATATAACCATCCATATCTTGCATTGAAAAAGAAAATCAATACAAGAAAGAGTTTGGGATAGTGTTGTTATTGTTAACATGTATGCTAGGTTACAAAGGGTGGATATACAATTTATTGAGTCAAAACAATAACATTGAAGTAGCTGCCATAGTAACTGATAATAACAGAAGTTTTGGAGGTTTTAAACCATTGTGATCTTTTACTGCACTTCACTTAAGTAAAAAAGAAGATCTACTTTTATGATATCATAGATCAGGATACTTATCATTTTTTAGGGTACAAACTATGTTCTTTAGTTTCGAATTTTTGTAGAAACCAAAAACTTGGGAATTTTCTAAACATCACAAAAATATTTTTTCTTCAAAAACCAATAATAAAAGTTCACGTCCTTTTTATTTAATTCATAGCGATGTGTGAACAATTAGATATACATCTCTAAATGGATTTAAATATTTTGTTAGTTTCACTGATGACTTTTCTATAATGATATGAGCTTATTTAATCAAGAATAAGTCAGATGTAATCAAAACCTTCAAATAATTTCAAAGAGAAATCAAAACCAATTAAGTGCCAAAATCAAAATTTTTAAGTCTGATAATGGAGGAGAGCACATCTTCAAAGAGCTTCAAGATGATTTAGAGACAATGGAATTTTATTCCAAGATTCATATTCAACCACAATACAACAAAATGGTGCAGTTAAAAAAAAATAAGAAACTTATTAGTGGTAGCAAAAGATATGATATTTTAAGAAAATGTGTCATAAATTATGGGGAAATGTTGTTCAAAAATGTTAGCTAATAAATCTTTCCATATTCAATCCAATCATTTTAGCTAATAAATAGTATTTTTTCAAGATTGGAGCTCATTCTAAACATTATTACCAGAAATTAAATCCTTTCATATTCAACCCAAATTCTTTGGGTGTGTATACTTTGTACAAGATTATAGTATTAATAGGAATAAATTGCAACCAAAAGATATAAAATGTGTATTTACAGGATATTTTAGAATCATAAACAATATAAGAATTATGATATCGTCAAATAAAAAAGGTATATATATATGTCATATTCTTTGAACATATGCCCTACTTTAGAAAAGATTCCAAAAACTGCATTCTTCTTAATATTGATGCCACTCATGAATTTTAGCCAGTTTTGCCAATACCTGTCAATGATCAACCCACCTTAATAAATGAGACAGAAAAAAAAGAGATTTGGTATTGTTTACTCCAAGAAACAAAAAGAATACATAAGTTGAGAGTTTAATCCACTCAGAAGGAAAACATAAGTCAAGAGTTTAATCCACCAATCACTGTTCAGAGTGATCTAGAACCAATAACAATACGAGAATCACAAACTAAAAAAACATAGATATACCTACTGCTCAAGTAGAGTATAACTTGACTATAGTTCTGAGAAAAAAAGGAAGAATATGTGTAAAATATCCTATAAGTCATTTTGTCTCGTATGAGAAATTATCTCTAAATTTAAAATACTTTGCTCTAGTAATTTTAAATATATTACAACCAAAAACAGTAATAGAGATATTGAAAGTCTCAAAGTGGAGGCAAGCAATGGACGTAGAAATGAAACCACTATATTACTGTGAAATCTAGGAGTTAGTTTCATTACCAGAGGACAGAAAATATATAGAATACAAGCGGATATACACAGTGAAGCATAAAGCATAGGATAGTATTGATAGGTACAAAACTAGATTTATTGTAAGAGATTTTACTCAAACATATGATATGGACTATTTTGATTCTTTTTCACCTGTGTCAAAACTAAACCCAGTTTGAGTCATTTTTTCTCTAGTTTTAAATATGGATTGGAGTATAACTTAGATGATATAAAGAATGCATTTTTTATATAAGGAATTAAAAAAGAAAGTTCACATGGCTTTACTAGAGTTTGTACACATAAGTGGACAATAACTAATATATAAGTTGAAGAGATCTCTATATGGCTTGAAACAATCACCAAAAGACTGGTTTGATAGGTTTAATACAATTATAATAAGTTATGAATTTTAGTAAAGTAAATTGCTCAGTTTTCATAATTAAAGTAATGAGAATTGTACTTTAGTCTACATAGATGATATTATTATGCTAGGTCAAAAACTTTTTGAAGACAATTTGATATAGAGGAATTTAGTAGACTTCACTACTTCCTTTGAATAGAAGTAGCTCATTTTTTCTAGAGGACTTATAATGTCATAAAAAAAAAAATACAATCTGCTGAGGGAAATAGGTTTGTTAGAGGGAAAGAACACATGAACACTAATGGATCCAAAAATAACATTGTACCCTAATAAAGGAGTTGAAATAAAAAATTTTGAACAATACAAAGGAATATTGGGCAAATTGATATATCTAATAATTATTAGACCTGACATTACTTTACTGTGAGTATTGTAAATCAGTTTATGCAAGCCCCAAAGGAAATACATCTAAAAGCAATATACAAAATTTTAATATATCTTAAAGGTAACCCAGGTTTAGAACTATGCTACAAAAGATATAAGAAGATGAGTATAAAATGTTATACACATATATATTGAGCGTAGGATCAGCATGTGACAGAAAATTAACTTCAAGTTACTGCACATTTATTTAAGGAGGCTTAGTAACATGAAAAAGTAAGAAACAAGAGGTAGTTACAAAGGTTAGTGAAGAAGCAGAATATAAAGCTTTGGCCTTAGGAGTATGTGAGATTTTTTGGCTATAGTCATTTCTCAAAGAACTTAGATATTCAATAGAAGAGCCAACTAGAGTTTATTGTAATAATTAATTAGTATTATACATATCCAACAACTCTGTATTCCATAAAAGAATAATGCACATTGAACTGAATTTACATTTCATCTAAGAGAAAGTATTGGAAAAGTATATTGAATTGAAATATACACCAATTGAAGAACAACTAACTGATGTATTTATTAAAACATTGAGAGGTGAAAGCATGATCGGAGATACCTTCAAGCTGAGCATAATCGACATCTATGTACCAACTTGAAAGAGTTGTTGAAACTATTAGAATTAGGGTTTAGAAATACTCATATGAAATTCAAGATTTATAAGTAGTAGTTGTACATTAAAATACCTTTCAATACTTGAGAATCTAGGGTTATTATATCCCATTAGAAGAAAGTCCAAAACCAACTCAGAATCCAATTTTAAAAAGAAGTCAATATGATGTAAACAGCTCATTAGTAAAGCCCAAGTTTGAGTAGAATTTAGATAAATCATCTCTTTATATCAAGAGATGAAAAACTAGGCTTTTGTATGTATCTTTTTCTTCTTTTTTTTCTCTCAGAACAGAATTTCATAGTTTCTATCATCATTGAAAAATATAGATACTCCACTGTAAACTTTAAAAATTGTTACACTAACATAAAAAATATTGAAGCACATTAGCCAATGAGATTCTGTTCATCTAGTTCTATGATTTCTTGTTGAATGTTCTCCATTTCTATTGGTTATAGAATTTGTGATCTTCAATTTTTTTTTTTTTTGGTTACATTATAGCTCTATTTTTTGATATATGGATTCTAGTTAAGATCTGATTGGCAATATTCATGTGGAACTTTCCACAGGTGCTCAGTCTCATTGTTTAATTTTGTAGGAAACATTGCACGTACATAAGGAAAGCAAAATGGGAGATGGGACATTTGAATCACTGGAAGCTTCATATGGCACTGATTCCAAAGAAAATAATGAAAGCTCTAAAGAAAGAGATTCAGCTCCGAAGGAGAGTCTATTGAAGAATTGGCCACTGATGTCTTCTATCATTGTTTATTGTGTTTTCTCTCTTTATGATATGTTCTTCACAGAGGTAATCTTGTACATTTCAATTTCATGTTCCATTATTTAGATGGAACTTTTTCTGTTTTTATTGAAACTGCACAGTCTTGCCCTTCTCAGTTATGCTTTGGTTTCTTTATTTTAAATCATAAGCAAAAAAAAAAAAAAATAAGGTATGAAATTTTAAAGGAAACTATAAAAAAAGATTAAAAATCCACTCAAGTTAATTGTGGTTTCAAATCTGTCCCACAAAGCATGCCAGTGGGCTATTTTATAATTTTTTATAATGTTTTGAGGGAAACCATAAAAAAGGGGTAAAAATCAATTCAAGTTAATCATGGTTTCAAATCTATCCCACAAAGTATGCCAATTGGCTGTTTTATAATGTTGGCATCCACCTATGGAGTATGCAAAACTTGTGCTATGCTGGACTTGCAATTGTTTGATGGAGCAAGAGAGAGTAGGAGCTGGCTGGGCCCAAATTAATGGAAGAGTTAGCACAAAACATTTGGAATTGTGGGATGGGCAACAAAGCTGCTGGGTGATCTAGTCTGTTAGAACTGAAGGGACAAGTGCCATAGACAGAAGTGACCCGATATTTTACATATATTGTCATTTAACATCTGATGAGTATTGCATCTCAGTTAGCCTACTCTTTTCTTATTAACACTCAATGAATTAGGTACATCCTTTGCCATGGTCATCTACCATGTTCCTTTCCAAACCATATCCCTAAGAATATGTATGTTTTTTTAGTCTTTCATAAGCCTCCTTAGATGCTTCTCTATGGTAGTTTTATGCCAGCTGGTCTCATCCTCTCTATTTGTGTACCTTGCCTTTTCTTTTTTCATTAGATTCCAATCGTGAGACAGGACCTTAGAGTTTCACTAAGATTTCTGGCAAGTTACTTCAACTTTATCCTTTCAAACGTGTATACATACATCTAAATCATTTGGAATATGATTGCACTTGTTTCTTGCAAAAAATTGTTTAAACACTAAGGAGTATATAATGTTTAATGATCTCATGCTTAGAAATGTAATCAAGTACTTAATGTTCTATGCAATAAGTTATGCTCACCTACATACCTGTGAGTTCATTTTTTACGCTTATATCCATGGGGATAATATGCTGTTTCTAAGGTGTTGAAGTTCATCGAATCCTACAAAATGACCTATTTGAGTTTGCACATTTGGCCCTTCACATCTTTTAAAAAATTACTTCTACATCAAAATGGCATATTATGTTTACAAAGAACTGTTCTTACTACAAATGGTATGTGCTTACTTATAATCTCCCAAAAATAATAGTGGTCACAACAATTTTTGAACTAAACTTACATTTACTGGTATCCATATATGCATATATAATTTATGTATACAACATAACATATGTATGTGTATGCACAAATAGAGATAAACATATATATTGTACTATATATATGCATCATACCTAGCTGGATACCCATCAAAATCTTAAAAAAATTTCACATGATATCTGAGCTTTAGATAGATTAGATCATCAACATAGAGCGGAGAACCACATCTTTCAGAATCATGACTGAATTAATGGAAGATAACAAAGAACGCATTACTGCTGGAGACAATTTTGAACTGTAGATAACTTTAATCTGACTGATTGAATCCAAGAACTATTTTCAATGGGCCAAAGCAATACAAGTTTTTCTTAGAGTAAAAGAAAAGAGACTATATATCAAGAGAGACGAGCTAACAAAACGAACAGAAGATTAGCTCACAAAAGATGGCCAAATCTTAACCCTACTTTGAAATAGTAGGAACTCAATAATTAGTACAAAAATAACGGATTACGACACTGCTAAACAAGTACAGGAATAAGGAAAAAGATTATACTGAGAGAAAGATAATGCATCAATAATATTTGAGATAATAAAAGGGAGATAAGAGCCAAATAAGGTGGAAAACCCTTGGAAGAATTTTTTGTCAAAATGAAAAGTTTATGAAACAAATTGGGTGTCTATCAACCATCTACCACCAACATTTACAAATAGAGCTAGTACAAGGATGAGTTCAAAGTTACCTTATTCCTATTAACTTTAGATAGAGAATATGCACCTATCAAGAATTAATTCATGTCAAAAAAGAAAGTTTCATTAATAAGATGTATGCAAAATTATAAAAGATGAGTATACAATTTGTGAAATATAATCCTAATTTTGAAGTTATTGCTATAGTAACTAATAGCAACAACAACAGTTTTGGAAGATATGTGTATAACCCTATAGTCAGTCAAATAATCAAAATCCTAAATTATTATGTGACATTGTATCCCTCTTATTATGTTTTTAGGGCTTTAAGGGGGATGATTGGTAGAGAGATTAAAAATAGAGGCCTGTATTTTCTTGATCTCGGTTGATAGATAATCAAAACACTTATAAATAAAAAGAAAAATATTCTACTGTGCCATTATAGATTAGGACATTTATTAAACTTAAGACTATGTTTTCTATCTTTAGATCCCAATAAAAACCTAGTTGTGAGACTTGTGAACTTTTTAAACATCACAGGATCACCTTTTTTCCTCAAATGAATAAAAGATGCTTATAACCCTTTCAATTGACTCATAGTGATGTATGAATAGCCAGATTTATGTCACTAGAAAACTACAAATACTTTGTTAGCTTTATTGATGGCTTCTCTATAATGAAATTGATTTTCTAGTTGAAAAATAAATATGATATTGGTCAAACCTTTCAGATATTTCAGAATGAGATTTAAAATCAATTTAGCATTACAATTAAAACTTTGAAAGTTGATAATGGACAAGAATATCTCTCCAAGAAATTTCAGAATTATCTTTAAGATAATGAAATTTTATTTCAAGTCTTATGTTCAGCCATATCACAACAAAATCGTATGATTAAAAGGAAAAATAGGTGTATATTAAATATTACAAGAGCCATCGTGGTCCAATAAAACTTATATCATAAATTTTGGGGAGATATTGTCCTAACAATATATTATCTGATAAACAAAATTCTCTCAGTTATATTTCAGGACAAAAGTCTATTTTAGGCTATGTCCTGAAAATCAAACCTTTCATGTTACTCCTAAAACCTTTGAATGCATTTATTTTGTTCAAAATCATAGTATTAATAAAGATAAGTTACAACAAAGAGTCGTAAAATATGTATTCTTAGGGTATTTTAGAATTCATGAACAGTAAAAATGTTATGATCCAGTAGAATATAAAAGATATATATTCATAAATGTTATTTTACTTAAGGATATATCCTATTTTAATAGTAAGCTCAAAAAACCTAGCTTTTTAGAGAATGAGTTACTTTAGCAGGAAATAATTATTGGAATATTAGTCAAAAGGATGTGAAAAATGCATTTCTCCATAAAGACCTCAAGGAGAAGGTTTACATGACTCAATCACCATATTTTATTTCTGTTAGTAGACAGCAGCTGATATGTAAACTAAAAAAATTATTGCATGGATTTAAACAGTCACCCAAAGATTGGTTTAATAGGTTTAACACAACTATAATGGGGTATAAATTTCAAAGAAGCTAATATAATTATTCAAATTTTATCAAAGAATAAAATGGGAGAAAAATCACTCTTAATATATATGAATGATATCATTATAAAAGGAAATGCACATAAGGAATAAGAGAAGTGAAAGAATCTCACTCTTTTAAGACACTTTTAAGACACTTGTATTATCATAAAGAAAGTACACATTGAATTTATAAGCAAAAACAGGTCTCGTAGGTAGCAAAAACACAAACATACGCATAGACCCGAATATAAAATTATATCTACACATAGAAGCAAAGATATAGAACCCAAAATAATACAGAAGATTAATTGGTAAACTTATATATTTAACTACTACCCAATCATACACTGCATTTTCTATGAGCAATATTAGTTAGTTCATGCAAGATTTAAAAAAATCACATATGAAAGCGGTATATAAGATTCTAACATAGTTAAAAGGAGCACCAGGAGTAAGGCTGTGCTATAAAAAATATGAGGGAATCAACAATACTACACAAATGCAGACCGGGTTGAATCAACCTTTGACAAAAAATCTACTTCAAGATTTTTTGCATTTGTAGGAGAAAATATGGTTACTTGGAAGAGTGAGAAATAAAAAATAGCAGAAAGGTTTAATATAGAAGAAGAATACAAAGTCTTAGTTCTAGGAGTGTGTGAAGCTTTTTGGCTCCAGTCATGAAAGAATTAAGATTTCCAGTAGAAGAACCAACCAAGATATTTTGTAATAACCAGTCAGCTCTTCATATTGTAAATAATTTAGTATTTCATGAAAGAACAAAACATATTAAGCTTGATCTCTATTTTATTAGAGAGAAGGTATTAAAGAAATGTGTGGAGTTAGAATACATGCCAACAAGAGAACAGCTTACAGAAATACTTATTAATAGAGAATACCTCTGATCTAAGCATGTTTGATATTTATGCATCAACTTAAGGGGAGATGTTGATAAAAGAGAGCTCAGAATGTTAAAATAATGAAGGAAAAAAGGGCTCAGATTACTCACGTGAGATTCAAATAAATCTCAAGTATGATTACATAAAAGTACTCTCCAAGTACTTGAGTAAATTTGGAAATTATCATAGCTTATTAAAATAAGTCAAAATCAAGTTGGAAAGTAGTAGCTGACAGAAAAACAAATAGATTCAAAAGAAATCCAAGTACGAGTTGTATTGGGAGAGAACTCCCATATATAAAAACAGTGGAATACTAGGGTTTCAATAACCACTTTTTCTTTGTATACTTTTCTCTCAGAATAGGACAGCTTTTTTTCTTATTCATCATTGAGGATAAACCCTAGTTTCAGACCCACCAAAACCCTAGAAAACTTATCACATATATAACCCAGCATAGCTACATTAAAACTTCAACATAACTAGGTGATTGCTGAATTGTCAGCCAACAAACCTGCATATTCAATGTATGCAAGCTTATCAAATTTGGCATATAAAGCTTATTCACTCTCAATCCGTATACACAGCTGGTCAGCACTAAATCTAGTCTGCATTAATTCTTGTCCCAATGTCTATGTGAAATCAGCTATTTTGCTATAAGATTCAGTCAGTTGTGTGCTCACATGTTCATACCCTTGTAAGAGCTTTGAGTTCTAATCTCATTCCTGCTAATTTTTGTAATAAATTGTCCTGTAATCTGTTAAGAAATAACATCATTTGGTACAAATGGGACAGGAATAGTGTTCTTATTATTAGATTCTCTTTCCCCATTTAAAGTCAGCAGGATTTTTTCTGTTATTTTATACCTGAAAATTATGCTGCAGATATTTCCGCTATGGTCTGAGAGCAGTAGGAAGTTTGGAGGATTGAACTTCTCATCTCAAGATGTTGGTCAGGTCCTTGCAGTCTCAGGTATGCATAAATGAAATAAAACCTATCCTAGGGTAATTAGTTCTGGAAGATCATCTTTTTCTCCATATTTCTCTTATAGAAAATTGAGGTTATTAATGTCAAGCCAGTTACTGTCTCTCAACTTACTGCATTAGACTTTGATTCTTATACTCCAGAAGTATTTCACCTCACTTTGTGGTCTCCCTAAATTGTAGGAAATGACATTGTGGATTAGCCACTACCTTCTTTCATGGTCACATTTTTCTTTAGTTTTTTCCAATGGAATTCAGACACATGGAGCCAGGTATCTGACACTATCTCTTTTTTGTCAGCGTTACACGTGTTAGATCTTCTTCAACCACATACAAGCCAACTTCTAAAACAATTGCAATCTGATCTAACTACATCCTATCAGTCCATCTGTTAATATGTTTATTAAGGTCTAACTAGTTGATTTGCTCTCCATCAAATTATTTCCAGCATAGTCTAAAACTTTGTATTTGACAAAAGTAGTTTTATCTGTGAACTTCTGTAATCATTGCCTCTCTGTGGATGCAAAGCCAAAGTTAGCAAATCAGTTGACCATGTCATTGTGCAATTGAACATTCTTCTGTCCTAGTGAATTCTGTATGTCAGGATAGTTCTGACCAGTGGATCAGTCCCTATGTCTGGTTGAAATACCAGTCATAATATAAAGTTCTGACTGGCTGTTTTTTATTGTTTTTCAAAACATATTTGTATTTCGTGTTTTTGGAGTCCTTTCATGTTTTAAAAATGTGAAGTATGAAATAACCAACTCTTGATTAATAGGTGTTAGCCTTTTGGTGTTTCAACTATCTCTTTATCCTGTGTTCGAGAGAATCTTTGGACCTATTGTTTCATCACGTATTGCAGCGGTATGATTTCCTATTAACTTCATCTTCTGATAGTTATTTGAACTTTGAACCAGTTTGCAGTTTGATTGTGCTTGGGTTTGCAGGTTTTGACTATGCCATTGATTGTCGGCTTTCCCTTTATGGCTAATCTATCAGGAATTGCACTCAAACTTGTAGTTAATGTTGCTTCCTTGCTGAGAAATGTTCTTGGTGTAAGTACAGAAATCATAACCTTTCTTCTAACACGAGGCTAATAGTCTTTTTAGATCTGGTTCTATTCTGCAAGAAAATTTTTCTAGTTGAGGAAATTTTGGTGCAAATTTGATTTGATGAACTCAAATGAACCATCAGATTTCTGTGTGAAGAAACATATCAGTGGTCATATTTGAGCTGATATATCACTCAATGGAAGATACCTTGAAAGGCTTAGCTGATTACGGTTGTTCATCCTAGGGCCACTTGTCTAATTTAGAGAATTATCAGAATTATATTTCATGCTCTTTGTTAATCTGTCCTGACACTACTCACCTAACCTGACTGATAAGGAGAAAATACTAGGAAGGTCGCCAACACTTATAGCAACAAGAGATGCTTGTGTTTATTAATCTTCTGTTCTGAACAATGATGGCTTTCCAATGGTAGAAAACTGATCAGTTTTTTGGAAGAGATCAGAGAAAAAAAGCGATTAGAAAATGCTACAAGAGTAAATGGACCTACATCTAGCTCAGATCATCTTCTGTTGTTGCAGAGATCTTCTGCATGCCAATTTAAAAAAAGAAAAGAAAAAAGAAATCTTCTGTGCACCATGTTCTCCCATGTCTTCTCTTAATTTGAAGAGAATGAAGCCTTTTTTTAAGGAAAAAAAGAGACTGAAGTTTATTTGTGAATACTTGGTTCTCTATTATGATGGTAAATAACATAAATTCAAAATGGTTATTCTAACATTGCACTGAATTCACAGTTATTGCAGGAACCTTGAAATTCATGTGAATTTTTACTGGGTATACTACAACAATTTGTAGTGTAGATCTCTTATGTGCTGCAGTTTATTATATAAAATCAATTAGAAGCAGTTGTTCATTTTTTCTTAATGTTTCTCTGATGTTTACTTTTTTGTAAACACAAACAGATTAGTATCATCACAGGGATGTTTATTTTACAAAATAATTCTGTGGTAAGCTTGTCCTGTGTCCTTTTCATATTTTCTTATTGATGTTGTAACCACTGGTTTGCATGTCCTTGGTTTCCTACTTATTGGACAATTTTTACCTGATCGTAATCCAAATTGGCAGTCTCAACACCAAAGGGGAGCTGCAAGTGGCCTTGCTCTGGCCTCACAATCTATTTTTAAGGCAATAGCTCCAGCATGTGCGGGTATCATGTAAGCATTTTTTCCCTAGAACTGAATTCTTGTTACAGAGAAGACAAAGCACATCTTATGTTCTCCGTATGCAATTTTCTTATTTAAGATTCTTATTAACATGCTCCCTCTATTTCAATGTGTAGTAATTCAATTGTTTATTTTCTTACAAATTTATGTATCATTGGACCATTGAATTGGCTTTTATCAGCTGCTTTCGACTAACCTAGTTTCATTATGTTGGCTCAAAATTCTCAAATTTTCAAAGTTATCTTGTGTTGGAGGATCATTTACAGACGAACATTTTGAGATTCAGAGGGTTGGATATTTTCTCTTTACGTTACAATATTCCCTTGTCTCAGATTGATGTATCCGTGCATCAAATGAAAAGCACTTCTTTCGCCCAGCTGTAGCTCTTTTTGTAACATACAGTATTTTCTGTCATTATCTTGCTTAGTACAAGCTTTACATCACAAGTATTTTAGCAAATGCTGGATAAAAAACCAGAAAGTTGACATGGGTGGGACAAAGAAGTGATCTGTCTAAGGAGATATTGGAAGAAGGGAGATATTCTTGAGTTCAGTATATAAATGATAAGTACACCACATGGCTGTCCTGCTGAAATTACAGCACTATTATCTACCAAAAACAATTACAGGCACTATTATATATTACACATCAACTAGCTGTTGACAAAAAAACTATGCATGTTTTTATCTTAACATCTCAATAATCTCACCAAAAAATTATAATAACCTAACAATTTTAAAAATTAACATGCATCTAATGGCATTATCTTTTTTTCAAATGAAATGATGGCCATCACCTTGTCATTTTAATATTGTTGCACTATCTAAAACCTAAAGATGCTCTATATAAAGATTTTTATTGGGTAACACTATAAATAACTTCAACAATTATGAATAATTTCTATGTGCAGATTTTCATGGGCACAAAAGAGGCAAGATACTTCCTTCTTACCTGGTATGCCAACTCAGTCCCTACCATCAGAATAATTATATGTACTCTCAGTTTGGTTCTGTGCATTCATGGGACAATTATATCACTCGTGATATATTTCTGTTCGAACTGGATTAATTTTGTAACTGCTAAATGATGTCACTTGAATCATTTTCTTTTTTATATCATAACAGAAAAAAAACTTGAAACACATGTTTACAAATTAAGGGAATACTTACAAGATATGATAGTTAACATTTGGGAATAATTTTGGGAACTTGTGGTTCATTTTAGTATACCAAAAAAATTCTTCAAGAAGTTGAAGTTGGACGAAATAAATACAAAAAAAACCAGATAAATGCTGTTCTTTGGCATGAGTTGTGTCTGCTCCAGTGTGATATATCATTGTGTATTTTGATGAGCAGGTAACCAGTTGGTCTTTTTCTTTGTGAACGTGGTCATCTTCATAGGTTTCATCATGACATTCAGACCATTTCTAGTTCCACCAAGCCAACTTTCCTTAAGATCAGTATAGTGCACACATGCCCTGTGAAAAACAAGAAACAACAGTTAGTTCAACAACCAAAACAGGACGGAAGCAATTCCTCTATATTTTGTCATCGGCCCTGAATATGAAATTGATGTCTGGGCAGCTAGTGGAATTAGTCATTGATTAAATCAATATTGTATCTGTTGGTTGAAGGCTTCTTGCCCGAGAAAGAAGGAAAGAAGGTGAACATGATACTTCCTGATTGCAAGTTCAATGTTTATTCTAGATTTTTGAAGAGTCCTTTTCATATATTATGTATTGTATTAGTCAGATATCAAGTGGGACTCAACATTTATATCAACAAAATATCAGATACTTGTGTGGAATATTCTTTGTAAACTACCTCGTCCACCTAGCTTGTGGAAAATGACTGCAATCCAAATGCAATGTTCTGTATCAGATGTGGATGTGTTTCGTGTGCGAAAATCATTGTTGAGTGGCCATGCTGCATAGGTGATTGAAGTACAGTATTGTTGTCTTCACTTCCCTCTTATGCATGTCAATTATTAGCTGAAAATTAGCAATTGCTGAGCAGTTTGTGATTCTAACAGTGCAGCTTTGTCTGCGAAATTATCTCATAGCAGTTCAGATTTTGGTGAGGCTTTGGACAGAAAGCCCCTTTTTAGCAGAATGTTATTTAAGAGCACAAGCATTATATATTTTTCATTGTTTGTTGCAAATTTTGCCTTTATAAGGTTTTAAACCTCAGCCAAAGCTAAAATGTTTCAGCTAGTGTTCAGCCAAAACTGGCTGTACTCCACTATTTGTCTTAGCTGCTGACGGCCGGTTGGGCAGCCAAAACCAGCTGGTTCAACCATCCATCAGCTGTTTTTTGTTGTCCACTATTGACTAAAACTAGCCAAAATGTCTCGGTTCCAGTCCCCCTTCGAACCGAAACCAACTTTCTGCTTGATCATTTCTCACCCGAAACAGACTTTTTGCCTGATCATTTCTGAACAATTATTAAGCTTGTTGATATATTTTGGCCAGATAATTTCATCTTAACCTATGGCCACCCAAATATTTCAATTTAATTTGCTCATCTTGTGGTTGTAACTGCTAATTTTTATTCACATCGTTTTGTTCCCACAATTCATTTCCATCAGGATCTGTGGCATCCCATATTTCTGAGCTGAATTAATAGAAACAGAACTAATCACAACAGAGATGTCTCATGGCAAGGAAAAATTGTTGCCAATCTTTTTATATCACAATGGAGTATATCCACAACAAAGAAAAAAATACATCAATTTCCATTACAAGATTTTGCACTTTACAACAGATTCAACTCAAGAACTCTACATGCTAATCTCG
Organism: Trichopus zeylanicus subsp. travancoricus; assembly: GCA_005019695.1. Classification (NCBI taxonomy): domain Eukaryota; kingdom Viridiplantae; phylum Streptophyta; class Magnoliopsida; order Dioscoreales; family Dioscoreaceae; genus Trichopus; species Trichopus zeylanicus. The sequence continues at coordinate 512,570 of RXID01022475.1, forward strand.
AGCTCCCATTGATCCAAGCTAAACTTCAGTCTCGATAAACTGGCAAAGCTAGGATCCCTCTTTGACAGCCCATCAGATGAACAGTCAGCAAGAACTGGGTAAGCAATTTGGCTTTTACACAGCTTTTGGTTGCACCTGCTCAAAGTCAAACACCTCAAACATTAAGCGCCTGACATCCGGCTTCCCATAAACAGTGTATGCCAAGCCATGGATGGCTTGCTGCACTGCAGTTGTGATGGGATTTCTGAGCCTCCGGTTGTGTTCATATTTCTCCTGGACTGACTCGCTGTATATGATGAAACGGTGGAGGTGCTTGTCCCTAAGGTAACGTCCGCATAGCTTGTTCAACAAAAGGCGGCGGTGCCTCTCTTGTAACCATCTCCCCGGTGCATCCAGATGTTTCATCAACAATCTTTCAGCCATCACAAGGTCCTGAAAAGAAAATTAACAATAATAGTTGAAGTGCATTAGATAACACATGTAGTTCCTCTTCAAGAAGTGCCACAAAGCATTAGAATCCATTGAAAAGATAACCTGGATCTTCTGACCAACATATTCCAGTCTCTCAAGACAAAATCGAGGATGCTCAAACTTGTACATTGATGGATGCAGGAAACACAACTGCCACCAGACATTAACACATCAATCTCTGGTGCTAACAATGAACTTCAAAGAAAGTAAATTAAGAGAAGTCAATAAAACACATGCTGATTAAACCATGATATGCAATAGCACTAACAAATAGAGCAAAAGAAATGATGATTTCTGGGAATTTTTATATAGAAACATGCCTCCTATAGCTAACTCAGAACTTGGAAACTTGGCTTAGATGAAAGTTCTGCAGAGATGGGGTTCGACAATAAGAAAATAAATGAGAATTTGTAACCAGAACTTAAACCCATAAGATTAATTATTCAAAGACAACAATCTGATCTTGCTCGTAACCAATCCTCTGGGAAAGAAGCATCATGCATATATGGCTGTTGGCCCCTATTCTGTTGCTTAAAGAATGTTGGTATTTCATTTCAAGGTATAGGATACTACAGAAACTTCATTTTCTTCCACATTTATCAATGTGTCATCATGTTCTATTTCCTTTAAATATAATTAATTTGTTGCTCTTGAATTCTATGGTCTCATATAGTTTTCCTTTTTGCCAATTTTCTTTTGATCAGGAAAATGACAACACTTTCCAAAAGTGATGACAAAAGGAAGTCATAAGTACATGCCATCACATTGTGTGTCTATCCCATATCTTTGCCACATAATTTTCTAATCCAACAAGGCAATGTATTTTGCCACCTCTTTAATTTCATTGACAGTTAAAAATTGAACTTCACAAATATTGAAGGATCAACTTGCGACATTTATGCTGAACATTAATCACAAATCCATGCAAAAACCTAGCCAGACATATGGATACTCACCATTCAAGCAATTAATGTATCTCGAAACAGAATCTTTTGAATACCTTGGAAGCATCCATGGAACAAACTAATACAAGTGTAAAAACTATGAACAGCTGCATGATTGGGACAGATGGCAACTAAATTTCTATGCTTAATCGCTTTGATTATGAAGTTTAGAATAATTGCTAACAACTTATCATCAAGCTTAACTAGAAAAAGGCACAACAAGCATATTTATTACGATATTACCTGAAGCCCAAGCCCAAGCTCAATGTTTCTTGCGTCTGTCATCTCAGGAATTCTGTCATTCATTGGCAATGGATATCCTAATACTTGCATAACTTGTGGCCGACTGTCATAATCCCAAATGTTGCCTCGAAACCGATGCATCCCTGGTGGAACACATGCCCTAAAAAGCCTGGGATGCGCAAAAAGGGCATCTTCTGGAGGCTACAGGGAAGAAGAATATCTTAAACCATCAAAAGAAAAAAAATACCTTGGAGGAGTATCAGCACAAGGAAAAAATTGAAAACTATGATAAACCAAAATGAAAAAATCATCATCTTGCCTTATAGGCAGCAACTTCTTGCCAGCTAAGCTGTCTGCCTTCAAATTCAACTGAAACATAATCAACATCTTCCAGTTGCCGCCTCAATTTTGGCTGACAACATTCATCTTCTGGGTCCATTCCAAATGCCTCAAACAGTACACGATAAACTTCAGGCATCCCAAAGCAAAGATATATTGCTCCAAATATCGCCCAGAATACAGATCTAGAACCATAACAAAGAAAGGTAAACAAAAAACAGGTTCCTAGCAATTAGCGTGCATGCAAATTCAAGAAAAATTCTATGCACCACTGTACAATGTCAACTTTGTCTTCTCTAGAAACTTAAGACATGCTCATTACTAAAGAGTTCAAGTAAAAACTACAAATATCTAACCAAATGCTCCAAAAGATGAGATGTAACAAAGGCCATGACAACCAGAAGCAACTCATAACAGAAGCCTAATATCAAATACACATACTAAGACAGCAAGGCCATTTCAGCTCCCTGATCAATGTATTGCACCTACTGATATCTACAAAAGGTTGCTATTTGCCATTAGATTGCAGTAAACAAACACTCCATACTCATAGCTAATTAATCTTGCACAAATGACTATCTTTTTACCATATTCTCCATCAGTTCATTAACATTCCAATTGCATTTTAAACTTTTCGATCAGGATGAAAACAAAATTAACAAGCAAACAAGCAAAGAATAAAGCATTTACCATCAAAAACACATTTATGTAGCAAAACAACACAACACAACCAATCCAGAAGACTTACTTCACCGGCGGCTCCCTGTCCTTCCTGATCATCTTATCCATATCATCATAAGGAAACACCAGATTCTGCAAGCTTGCAACTTTAATCCATTTTGGCAAGAACCTCTTCCCAATCAACCCAAACACGCGCTCCCGCAGCGGCCCGGGCGCCTCCCGGGGGTATCTTTGCAGGAAAAACTCTGCAAACGCCATCTCCAGCACATACTGCCCGAGAAACCAGAGCCTGGAGTGCCCATTCCTCACATGCCGGGCCCTTGTCCGGTCACAACCCTCTTGCGCATGCTGGAAGGCAAGGTAGAGCAGCGTGTCGAAATGCTTGGCGGGGTTGTCGTCGGCGAGATTCTCCGAGGGCTCGAGCGGGTAGCCCAAGGCCTGCTTGGCCTCGAGGAGGTATTCGTCGATCCAGGTGCGGTCGGCAGCGTTGAGCTTGGCGGAGGGGAGGCAGGAGCTGAGGAGTGGGAAGGACTTGAGGGAGAGCTGGGGGCTGGAGAGGAAGCGGGCGGCGAGGCGAGCGTCGTCGAGGGGGGGCTTGAGTATGAAGCGGCGCGGAGGGAGCTTCTTTCTAGGGGAGGTGTAGCGCTTGCGCTCGGCCAGCTCCTTGAGGAGGCGGTGGGGGCTGTTGGCGGAGGAGGTGGCAGCTGGGTCCTCGGCTGCGGCGGGGGTGACCGCGGAGGCGCGGAGGGAGGGGAAAGGTGGGGCTTTTGAGTTGGGTTTGGGGAGGAGGAAGGGGAAGGGGGAAAGGGAGGAGGAGAAGGAGAGGTCGAGCTTGGGGTCGGCGGGGAAATGGCGGATTTGGAGCGCCATGGTTTTGGCTTAGGGTTTTGAGGGGGGTTTTAAGAGGAGGAGGAAGGAGATAAGGGGGATGGGGACGATGGTGGTGCTTTGAGATTTGTGTTGTGATAATTGGATCTGGACCGTTCGTTTTATCTTCTCTACAGTCCTATTCCAATTTCCCCAATTTTTTATTAGAAAACTTCCTTATAATTCCCTGCCAAATTTTTTCATCTGGTTCAGTCAGTCTTATCTTTTTCTTTCTTTTTGTTGTGAAAGTCTGAGTATACCGTCAATTTCAATTTGGGATATTTTTCGAGATCAAAATTATTTAAAAAATATAACTAAAAATTTTCAGTGGTGACTAATCTGACACCTATTTAAGTAGCTGAATAAAAATAAAAAATAAATATCGGTCTTTTACCTTACTAAATATTTTAATATTTATAGTATACTAAAGTGATTTGACTTATTCGAGATTCCTTAATATTAGTCATGATACTCATCGGATTTTTGGTAATTGACTATTATAAATCCTAAATTTTTTAGGATCATTTTTTACGCATAAAATTAGGGTTGTGCATTTAGTTTATTCGCACAGCCCTAATTTTTTCAGTAGAAAATTCGAACTAAATAGACTAAATTGAAAATTTTGATTATAAGAATCCAAAAATTGAACAAATCGAAATATTACAAAAACTGAATAGAACCGAACTAAAATATTTCAATTTAATTCGGTTTAAATAAAAATTAAATTCAAACCAATTTACTTGTACATATAGCAAAATATTTTTTCAATTTGAATTCAAATTGAATTCAAATAGAAATAAAATCTATTTCAAACTTATGTTGGTGTGCATATTAAAAATGATAAATTACTTAATCATACAAATTGATTCAAACTTGTTTTAAATATAACATTAACAAGTTCAAGTTCATAACATTATCATCAATCCATCAACAAATTCAACATATCACAATACTAATTACGATATGATTACTTTAAATAAACTTAAGTAAAGATAATTAACAGCAACGAATAATTTATATCCCATCAAAACCAAATTCTCTCAAATATCATTTCTTGCTCTTGTTGGTGTAGAATTAACTTGCTCCATCAATGGCAAATTTCTCTCAAATCTCAAAACCACCTAAAAATAGACATTAGAGATGAGTTAAAATAATTTTGAGATAAGCAATATTAACATGAACATGAAATAAATATAAACAACTTGGACCTAAAATCAATAAGAGTTCTAGGTTTTGAAATAAGCAACTTGAACTTGAAAAGCAACGTAAACTAAACATGAACTGCAGCCTGAACATAAACAACTTGAACTGAATATGAACCTAGACATAAGCATCATGAATCTAAAATGAACTTGAACCTGAAATAGGCAAAATGAATATGAAAAATAAAGATATAAAATTAGGCCAAGAAAAATATGAAAAGAAATACATCAAAAAAGTTTAAACATATTTAAACCTTAAATACTTCATAGAGTCAAAAGACTCAAAATATTAAAAGATAACTTTTCAAAATTCAATGATTATGATATCCAGTTTCATTATTATCAACTCTAAAATAAAAAATTATTTAATGATTAATTGATCATAGTTTTAGAAAATATGTAGTCTAATAGCAAAATGTTAGTAATACAAATATTACCCTTTTGAATCTTTTTAAGTTCTTCCAAACTTTTCTCACTGCTAATTTCTATTTTTGATTTTCGAATCCAATCTTGAGTGTGAAGAAGAGTTTGTACTAACATAGGAGTCAAAGAGTTGTGAAAATAATTGAGTATATACCTTCTTGTGCTAAAAGCTGACTCAGAGGTTACTATAGAGATGGATACAATCAATATATCACGAGACATATATGATAGAATAGGAAACTTGTGGTTATTTACTTTTTAGAAGTTCAAAATATCAAAGTTTAGCTTATTTTTTTCAATATCCTCAAACAAATACTTGTCTAACTTAGATTTCATTTCACCACTAATGAAATAATTTCTATGCTCATCAAACATACCGCTTAAAATAAACTTTCCTAAATGCATTATCATACTTGATCATTCACCGTCTTACATCCCTCTATGTTGTAGCCACATCTTGTACTCCTTAAACAAATCATATATAACTTTATGTAATTTTTTCCTCATCATGACACCATTTTGACCTTCATACATTTTCTCAACTCCGAACTCAATATATTCTAACTTGTGTCTTGGATCAAAAACAACAGAAATGAAAAAGAGTATATTAATCTTCTCCAACTCACCTTAATACTTGTCATATTTTACTTTCATCATGGTAGTCATATCTTGAACTTTTGTATTGTTACTTGCTTTCCACATATTCAGAAGAAGGTTAACTTAACAAATTTTATCAAAAATAATTTGCTTGTAACATACAAAGAGCCAAAAACTCAAAGAGTCAATTCATATAAATGCTCCAAAAATATAATAAGTCACCTAATATTTTGCCAACCAAAATAAATAGGAATTCCATCTTCATTATTAAGCTCGTTATGAAAATTACTATCTTCCTTTTTAAATTTTTCAAAAGCCCACTCAAAAGTTTGAGCTGCTTCAAGCATTATGTAGGTGAAATTTTACCTTATGGATATAACTAAACAAAGACATTTTTTGCTTTTATTTTTTAAATTTTCATATATTTCTTGAATTTCTACTATCTTACTGGAGAGTATCTCACATATTTTACTACATATATAATCCGAGTAATGAAATCTATTATCCTATTCAAATCATCTTTCACCAAAAATGAATGATATGTGTTATATATCACATATGAAGATATTCTCTTTATGCTAAATAAGTGTCCCAATTTAAATTTTTTTTTCTTCAAATAAGAAATAACACTATCATTTAAGGAAGCATTATCAACAGTAACAGTCAAAACATTATCAATTGCCCATTCCGATAAACATTTTTCAATTACTTTTGCTATAACTTCACCTTTATGACTAGTAATTTTTCAAAAGTTTAAAAGTTTCTTCTTTAATTTCCAATCAATATCAATATAATGTGTTGTGATATACATATAGTTTATTTTTTTAATTGAGGTCCAAGTATCAATGGTCAAGCATAGCTCTTTATTTGGGCTCTTTGAAATATTATTTCAACATTACCTTCTCATTATGGTAGAGTTGATAACAATCTCTAGTCATAGTCTGACATGAAGAAATTCAAAATCTAGGACAAACTTGAGACATAAAGTATTGAAAGCCTTCATATTCCATAAAACTAAAAGGGAGTTCATCTATAATAATCATATATGCCAATGTTCTTCTAATATTTTCTTGATCAAAGTTCCAACTAGTTAGCATACAATAACTTTCTACTTCCTTTTAAATAGGTTGGATAGCAAGTTATGTTTGATGTGTACTAACACTATATAGATATTGTTTGCATTGATTTATGTGATTTCTAAGAGAAGAAACACCATTCCTTTTTGAATCACAAAAGAACTCATTACCACAATAGTTGCATTTAGCTTTGGTCAACTTGTTTGGTGTCATGAACTTTGTGAAATACTCTCATACAACCAATCGTACCGCCATTCTCTTTTTTTGGGATTGGAGGCTTCGTATACATGGATGCATTGCTCTCATTCAAAGCTCCCATGGCATAGGCGTTGTTTGAGAATTTTGAATTTGATGTTGGAATACTTAAATTTGTGTTTGGAAGCTCATGACTATCATCCTCATTTGACATCTACTAAACAACCCATAAAATATGACATAAGGGGATGGTTGATAAATAGAGGTTGTTTTGATGAAACTATTAATTTAGATCAAAGGCATACATGCATAAGTTCTGATAATGCTAAGCTAGAATCAAAACATAATCAAATATTTTGTGATGAATTAAATTTTCGTGATGGGTATCTATCTTCTATGGTTCTCACATTAGGAAAACAAGGCTAAAAAGAAGTGATGGATTGATGCGAGTTTGGATAGCTATGGATCAAAGAAAATGCCAAAAGAGAATAAGAGCAAATTTAACAAAAAAAAAAAAAAGGACAATAGAGAACATTATGGAACCTTTTCCATCCATCTCCTCTCTTATTTAGCTATAAGTGATTGTTTGGCACTTAACTTGAAGTGGCTTCCAAGTAGCGTGCTTACAGGCTTGACATTCTTTATGTTGAACTTCTTCAAGATTCTTTTAACATACTTTTCCTATGACAACCTAAGCTTCTTGTTTTTCCTATTCCACTTAATTGTCATTCCTAGCATATGTTGTGTGGCTCTCAAATCCTTCATCTCAAAGGATTTGTTTAGATCTTTTTTCAACATGTTAATATTTTTTGCATCTTTGCCAACAATTAGCATATTATGAACATAAAACAATAGGATAATAAAGTCATTCTTAGAAAAATATTTAATATAAATATAATAATCAAAAGTTGTTTTCTTGTACCTAGCTTAACATAAAAGAATCAAATTTCTTGCACCACTACTTTGGACCTTGTTTGAAACCATACAAACTTTTCTTCAACTTACAAACTGAGTGCTTCTTGCCCTTGACTTCAAAACCTTTTGGTTACTCCATGTAAATGTCTTCCTCTAAATCCCCATGCAGAAAAGTTATCTTGACATCTAATTATTTCAGTTCTCAATCTAGACTAGTAGTAAGAGCCAAAAACACACAAATGAAGCACAATTTCATAATGGGTGAGAAAATTTCATCAAAATTAATACCTTTTCTTTGTTAAAAACCTTTCACAACAAACTGAGCCTTGTAGCTCACTTGCTTTTCACCTTTAGTCTTTAATATGAAGACCAACTTGTTCTTCAGTGCCTTGCTGCACTTCAATAGCTACACCAAGTCATAGGTTCCATTTTTATGCAAGGAATTCAATTCTTCTTGCATAGCCTTCTACCACCTATCACTGCGTACATGTATCTGTGCTCCTTGAAAACTTTTAGGTTCACCATGTTCAATAATAATAATAAGTTGAAAGAAGGATACTTGCTTGATGTTGGACACAGTCTTTGTGATCTTCTCAATAATGGATGTTGCTCCTCACTCTTAGTCTCCCCCTACTTAGCACCATCTTCAAAGAAAGTATCACTAACTGTGTCTTCTCTATCATGTGTATTATTTATATTGCTAATTGACACAAGTGGAACAAAAGTTAAATCAATAGGAGTACTAACCTGAGTATGTGGCATTTTCACCTCTTTGAGCATTGATCTTCGAAGAACACCACACCTCAACTTCTGACAAGCTTTTTGGCTTCTAGATCCCATAACTTATAACCAAATTCTCCATTTGCATAGCCTAGAAAAATACAGTGTCTTATTTTTCTATCAACCATTAACCTTTGATCCTTCAGTACATGGACAAAACTCTATAGCCAAATACTCTTAAATGATTAAGAGAAATATCTTTACCAATCCATACCTTCTCTAGATATTCTTCTCCTAGTGACTTGAAGGAGATCTATCTATTACATAGCAAGTAGTCCTTAGTATCTCATGCTAAAAGGGTTTTGGGAACTTAGCATATGAAAGCATATACCTGATTTTTTTCCCCAATGATATGATTCATCCTTTCTACCATACAATTTTACTAAGAAATTTCAGGAATTATCAAATCATGCCTAATGTCATAGAGGTTCAATACTCTTTAAAAATTGTGAAAGTATATTCACCACCATTGTCTGTCCATAAGCATTTTACAAATCTACCAATCTCTCTCTCAACTTTGGCATGAAACATCTAAAATATCCCAAGAACTTGATCCTTGTCTTCATAGGGCATGCTCATACTTTTTATGGAAGTGACATCTATAAAAGTGACAAAATATAGAGTATCACTGAGAGATCTTTCTCTCATGTCACAAATATTAGAATGAACTAAATCTAGAATATTTCTTTTTTGGCTACTAGAAGAATTGAAAGAAACTTTATATTACTTGCCAAATAAGCAATGAACACACTTTACTAGTGTGTTCATTCCCTTTTCACTCATGTGTCCAAGTCTCTTGTGTCATGAGTTTGCTGAAGAGTCTTTCTCAATAGTGCTCAACTCACCCTTATACAATTTCACTTGCATCTTGTACAAGGTGCAACACTTTCTTCTTCTAGCTATCACTAGAGAACCCTTGGTAAGCTTCCAAACTCCATTACCAAAGTGATTTTGAAATCCCTCTTCATTCCTTATAGAAAATAAGTTATACCTAAGATTTGTAATGTACATAACATCTTTAAGAGCTAATTTGCATACAATGCTGGTTTCAATGCTGATGTCACCAATTCCCATAATCTTTGAAGTACCATTATTCCCCATTGTAACAAAGTTGAAGTCTCCATATTTGTAGTTGCTGAAGAAATCTCTACAAGGGATAGTGTAGTACGAAGCACTGCTGTTGACAACCCAACCACTATCTTAGCATGCCACACCAAGACAAGTCTACTCACAAGAAGATAGGATAGAAACATCTTCATCCAAGGTGACCATTGTAGTATTGTTGTGTTCTTTTTTTCTTCTCCTTAATCATGTTGTTAGTCTTTCTTATTTTTCCAACAATGTCTCTAAATATGTATAGCTTCCACAATAATAATACTTGACTGCTTTTCTAAACTTGGATTTTCCTCTTGAATTTCCACGAGTATAAGTTCTCTGCTCTCACTTCTTCATATTCTTTGTTCTATGATAAGTGCTTGAGATAATCCTAATGTGTTGGTTGGTTTTATTTTTACCTCCTCATTCAACAAACTACTAGTGACCAAACTCATAGTCAAAATTCTATTAGGCGTAGAGTTACTCAAAAAAACCACCAAGGTCTCCCAACTGTCAGACATTGAACTACACAGTAATAAAGCTTGCAGCTCATCTTCTAGAGTCATCTTCATGGAGGATAGCTAGTTGACGATGATTAGCATTTCATTTAGGTGTTCTGAAATAAAACCACTTGCATGAAATTTCAAGTTTGTAAGCTTTCTTATAAGAAAAGCTTTATCACTCGCCATCTTCTTCTCAAAGAGGTCCTCTTATTTCTTCTAAAAAGATTGGGCAAATGTTTCATTTGCCACCAAATGAAACATGCTATCATCTAGCCATTGTCTAATATAACCAATGGCTTTCTAATCTTATTGATGATACTCTGTATCTGATGTACTTTTTGGCTTGGCTTTGGTGCCTTCAATAGATCCATAAAGATCTTTACACAATAAAGGATCTTCCATTTTTGGCTTTCCATATAGCTAATTACCGCTACCATTTAGACTAATCATCCCTATGTACCTTCCACATTCAAAACACATAAAATCAAGCCAACCGGGCTCTGATACCACTTGTTAGGATTGAAGACTTCTCATGTGTGTGTTAGTCATAAAATAAACTAAATAAAAAATAAAAAGATAATAGTAGGCATAATATTTACATAGAAAATCTTCCAACAAGAAGGGAAAAACCATAGGACACAGGAATCCCCTAAACAATATAACAAGGATACAACACTACTTCTCTACAACAACATAAAATAGTTATATAGACTACCCAAATAACACAAGAGATAATACCCTATTAGTTAGAACAACATGCACTAACATTTGATCGTATATTAATGACAAGAACAATTTTCTTGTCCTTCTCTATAGCAGTCCCTCTTTGCTCTTTCTATCTCATTCTCTCTCTCTCTTTGCTTGTTGCTTGCCTAATGCCTTCTCCTTGCTCCCTTTGCTCCCCTTTTATAATCTCCCAAATGGAGCAAAGTCAAGGAGCTACAACATGTATCTCACATTTAGGGGGAAGAAAAACAAACACCAATTTTTCTCATGCAAATCACATTATTCAACAATTTTGGCTAAGTTAACAATTTTAGTTACTTTTCATCTAACCCTCTTATGTTTTATATTTTAATATTTTAGACCAAGAGGAGAAGATTTAGGATTTGATCATAAGGATAATAAATTCCCAACATACGCCACCTCCAAGCCGTCGGAGAGGGTGGCTTCATTGCCTATGCCAACCCCAAGCCATCAAAGAGGTTGGCTTTTGCCACTTGTGCCACCTCCAAGCAGTTGGAAAGGGTGGCTTCATTGCTTGTGCCACCTCCAAGCCACTGGAGAGGGTGGCTTTATTGCTTGTGCCACCTCCAAGCTATTGGAGAGGGTGGCTTCCCCTCTTGCATTACTTCTAAGCCATTAGAGAGGGCAATTTTGCTCCCTACGCTGCCCCAAGCCACTGAAGAGGGTGACTTCCTCACTTATGCCACCCCAAGGCCATTAGAGTAGGTGAACTTTGCTGCTTGTTGTATGTCATTGGCTAGATTCGGCCTTGAGGAAGAAGGAGAGGTGATGTGGGCTCGGTGAAGAAGATGAGGAAGAAGAAGCAAAGGTGTGGTGGAGAAGATGAGTGAAAAAAATATAAGGGAAAGAAAAGATAAAAAAAATGAGGAGAGTTGTTGTAGGGGAAAAAAAACCATAGAAAAAAAGGTATGGGTGGTTGTCAATTAGAGGGAGAAAAAAAGAAAGAGGAAAAAGCAGTCACAAGGAGGGAAGGAATAAAAGATTGAGTTGATCGTATTTTTTTGAGATAAGGGAATCCTTAAGGTCTCGATCGTCACTGGTCTAAAAGAATCTTTCTAGATCTTGACCAACACTCGGCCTGCAAAAAATTTTTGGGGTTCCAACCGCTACTTAGCATAAGAGAATTTTTTTAGGATCCCAATTGTAACTCATAAATTCAAGATAGCCATTATGTTCCAATTACTTGAGCAACCAAGTTGGTTTAATTGATTCGATCACCAAAGACCAAGCTAAGTTAGGATGACTCAATTAAATAAAATAAAAAATATTTGTTAATCGAATAAATTAAAGTTGTTGATTGAACACAAACAAAACCAACTAATCAATTTTGGATTAAAATGAGATTGAAATAAACTTGAATTAAGTTATGGGATCAATTTCAGTGGGCCAGGAGTGGCAGAAATGCCAAGAAGCAAACTTAATGCACAAATCAAAGTATATTTAATTTGAGTGTACTATTATATATTTTGAAAATATTAATTTCCAACAGATGCAAGCCCCGATTGTTAAATATTCCAATAATTATTGGAATATTTTAAAATGAGAAATCTAGCTAATAAAATAGAGACACAAAAAAATAAGAAAGTATTCTATTGATTTTAAAAAATGGTACATAGCTTAAATAAGGGTATACCCTCACTTTACAACTAGAAGATCATGAAAATAAAATAAAAGAAAGAGAGAAAAATAGGAAAGAAGCTCTAATATGTTCTACTATCCTAATCCCATACATTGGACTATGTGATGTCTGACTTAGAGGGTCTTGAATTGATCCTCAGCAGATGTTAATGGTATTATTTGGCGGGACATGGCTTTGAGTGTTGGTGATGATTTTTTTAGTTTGAAGTATTTTTGTAGCCCATAGGGTATAGGGGTTAAGTTCATTGGTCTTGAAGTGTTTTCGTAGCCTATGGAGTATAGATATTAACTTCATTAGTTTTGAAGTGTTTCTATAGCTCATGGGATATAAGCGTTCGCTCCTTTGATTTTGAAGTATTTTTCATAACCCATAGGGCGTAGCCATTGACTTCTTTAGTTTGAGGTATTCCATAGCCCGTGAGACATAGATGTCAAGGTCTTTAAGTTTAAAGTATTCCATAGCCCATGAGACGTAACTATTAGCTTCTTTTATTTGATATATTCTATAGACTATGGAGTATAGGTATTAACCTCTTTGAGTTTGAAGTATTCTATAGTATGTGAGGCATACGTATTAACTTCTTTGAATTGAGGTATTTATTTGTTACTTGTGGAGTTGGGTAAAGCCTTAGAATGCTACTAAAGTCTTGGCGGGACTTAGTTTTATCCTATTTAGCTCTATTTGAACTAATTTTAGTTTTAGTTTGAGTTCAATTTGATTTGGCTTGGATTCAATTCAATATTCATAATTTGATTTCGATTTGAGTTTGATTTGATTTAATTTGATGTTCAAAACTTGATTCAGGTCAAGTTTGATTTGATTCTGTTCAATGTTCAGGACTCAACTTGATTCAAGTCTGATTTAATTTAATTTCATATTCAAAATTTTGATTTGACTCAGTTTTAATATTCAAAACTCAACTTTGATTCTAATATGATTTGATTCAATTCAATATTCAAAACTCAATTTTGACTCGAGTCTAATTTTATTTGACTTAGGTCGAGTTTGACTTTGTGTTAGACCCTTATTAATTTGTTAACGGGTCCTTAATGAATATTAGACCCAAGTCCTTAGCAGGTTCTTATAGACCTTTAATGAATATTAGATTCGAGATCAATTCTTCTCAGATTTAACTTTAAATAGGTTCTTATTGGATCCTCAGTGGATGTTACATCAAACCCTTAATGAATTTCTATTTCAACCTTTTAATGGATTTGAGTTAAGCCCATGTTAGACCTTCATTAGGGTTCAAATTTGCATCTTAATGAACTTTGGTTCAAGTTTAAGTCAATTTGGCTTAGCTTTGTTTTAGTTCAAACTCAATCTAGTTTTGGTTTTACTTTGGATTCAATTTGATATGATTAACTTTTAGTTTGAATTTGATCTAACTCAATTAGCATTTGATTTAAGCTTAGTTTGACCCAAATAGGGTTTGATTTGAACTTGACTTGTTCTCCAATTGACCCAATTTAAACCTAGTTAAGGTTAGGTCTGAGCTAATTTAGTTTAGATTAACTCAATTTGGATTCTGGGTCTAATTCAATTTGAGTTTTGGCCCTCTATTTGATCAATTTAAATCTATTTGGTTGTCTATTTGAGTCAATTTAGTTTTTCTTATTCATTCTATTTGAGTTTAATGTAATTGAATCACTTTATATTAATCAATTTAATTCAAGATCCCTTGGGCTATCATGATAATTTTGGATGAGCTTGTGGGCTGGCCTTAACTGTGCAAGTCCAGTAGCTGGCTTAGAGGTGTGAGTCTGAGTGCTGACTTGGGTGCGAGTCCAAAAGCTAGCTTGATTTGGTGGCTCGAAGGTTGGCCTATGAGTGCGAGCTTAAGAGCTGACTTAATTTGGCGGGTCTGAAGGCTGATCTGATTTGGTAAGCTTGAAAGCTGGCCTATGAATGTAAGACTAAGAGCTGGCTTGATTTGGTTGACCCAAAGGTTGGCCTATGGTTGCAAGCCTGAAGGATAAGTTGATTCGGCAGACCTAAATACTGGCCTATGGTTGTGAGCCTGAGGGGTGGCTTGATTTGATAGATTTGAAGGTTAGCTTTATTTAACAAGACCGAAAGCTAGCCTATGGATGCAAGCTCAAGTGTTAGCTTAATTTGACAGACTCAAAGGCTGACATATAGGTACAAGCTTGAGGATTAGCTTAATTTAGTAGACCCAAAGGCCGGTCTGATTTAGCAGATTTGAGGGCTGGCCTATGGGTGTAAGCTCGAGAGTTGGCTTGATTTGGTAGGCCTGAAAGCTAGCCTAATTCGGTGGACTCGAAGGTTAACCTATGGGTGTGAGTTTGAGGGTTGATTTGATTCAATAGACTCAAAGGCTAGCCTATGGATACAAGCCCGAGGGTTAGCTGAGTGGTAAGCTTGAAGGCTAGCATGGTGGTGAGCATGAAAGCTAGTATAGAGATGAGGCCGAAGGTGGAGGATTTGCAAGCTGTTGGCCGGGGTGGGGGTGGTGTGTTCTTCTCTACTATCTGTCTTCTTCGATGAGTTGAAGAAGAGATGGAGATAGTGATAGGGAAGAATGAGTTGTGGTGGAGACCTAGCTAAGAGAGGAAAAGAAGCGAGAAAGTGGCAAAGAATAACGAGATAAGCTAAGCAATTTACTTTTGGTTTTTTTTCCTTGGCCTTTCATGTGCTCTATCTCTCGCTTAATTTATGTCTCTCTGATCTCCATGTTCTGTTCTCTCCTTCTGATCTTTTTTTTTCTAGGTGTCTCGTCATTTTATAGGCCTTAAGAAGATTTAACACTAAATTGAGAAAAATTGATACTAAATTTTTAATTAATTTAATTGTCAAATTCGGTTGAATGGTGATTGGCATTTTATGGTCATTATAATATTTGATTGAATTGTACTTCCATGTTTTGTGATCGGCTATGATTCACTTGATTAGAATTTATTTTTCCGATGAGAATATTCAAATTTTGTATCATTTTGGATGATGAATTTTCAAGGGGTTATTTGTAAAAGTTTTCGAAAAATTTGAACTAAAGTATAATTTCATAAGTTCCAGGGACTTTTTTGTAAAAAAATATATTTGTAAAAACTTTAAAATTTTCAGGATCTCTTTTGAATAAAATTTAGGCTTGTTTCTAAATAAAGATTTTTGAAGATCTTATTTATAAATTTCAAAAATTTCAGGGATTTATTTGTGAATATAAAATTATAAGCGGTTCATTCATAAACCCTTGATCCTACGAGGATCAATTTAAAATTTCAAAAGTTTCAAAGACTTTTTCGCAAAATTTTCTTTTCAAGAACTTATTCGTAAGAAAAACCCAACCAGGGACCCATTTATAAAAATTTTATAATTTTTATTTTGATCCAAATATTTGATAAATTTTAGTCCCAATTTTGGTCCAAGTATCTGGCCCAATCATTTCTTTTTAATTTAAGTCTAAATTTTTTAACAATTCAAATTTAAATTAAACCTAATTTTCGATCGAATTTAATTATGATTTTGGTCTAATTGATGCTCATGTTTCGATCACAATCCAGTAACATTCAATTTTATATTTTAATTAAAATTTAATTTAGTTTAATTTTTATTCAAAATTGACTCAAACAAATATGTCCTCGTCTAGATTTGGCACTCTTCCTTAGCTAGATTTGGCCGAATCTAGCTAGATATAGCCAAGGTCGTTGGTGGTACAATGCTAGAGCAAGTGGAGATGGTAGTACGTGGGTCCAGGTGGGTGCGGGGAAGATAATGGGTCGAGAAGATGGTGGAGAGAGGCGCGAGGCAAGGAAGGTGGCCATAGGAGGGACTTTGGCTGAGTAGGGTCCTACACGAGCATGGGCCAGCAAAGGAGAAGCCGGCGGTGGTTGGGGTGGCAGATGGAGGCTCTTTGGGTAGCGGCTAAGGTGCAAGGAAGGCCATAGAGATGGATGCTCGATAATGATGACACAGTGAGGGAGGCACGGCTGGGGTGGCCTTACGGTGCATAGGCGAGGTTGGTGATGGGAGCTCTAGCAATGGAGCTTCTTTGGCGATAATAGAACACAGGCTCCAGTGATTGCGACTACGATTCAAGTGAAGGGGTGGCGGCCGGATCTGGCCTCCATCTAGTGGTAGTAGTCGAGTTTGGCGATGAAGGTACGAATGGTGATCAACACAAGCAGAGGCAGCTGTGGATGGGCCTAGTCAAAGGAGTAGAGGAGCAGGATGTGGAACTGCTTCTTCGAAGGAGAAAGAAGAGTGAGAAGAAAGTTAGAGAGAAAAAAAAGAAACAGAAGAGAAAGTTACTTTATATGATGATTTTTTCTAATCTCTCCTCCTCTTCATGATAGTTTCTAACCATCTCTGTTCTCCTTTTTTCTGTTGTTGTAGGTTCTTGTTGATTTTATAGGCTGAGGAAGAATCGAGATCAAATTCGTGATTGGTTCGACTCTGGAAAGTTGCTGATTTTTAGAGGATTATTTACAAAATTTTCTAAGAAATTTATATTAAAATATAATTTTGCAAACTCTAGGGTTTTTTATAAAAAAATATATTTATAAAATTTTAAAGTTTTTGGGATCCTTTTTAAATAAAGTTTAGACTTATTTATAAATAAAAACTTTCAAAGGCTTATTTATGAATATTAGAAATTTTAGGACTTTATTTATGAATTTAAAATTTTGAGAAGCTTGTTTTCAAACCATAGATTTTGCTTAGATGGATTTAAAATTTCAAAATTTTTAAGAACGTTTTTCGCAATTTTTATTTTGGGGGCTTATTTGTAAAATTGATTTAGTCTAGGGACCTCTACAAAGATTTTGTATCTTCATTTCGATTTAGATACTTGATGAATTTTGGGCCTAGTTTTGATTCAAATATTCAATCCACTCAACTCTCTTTAGTTTGAGCCCCAATTTCTCAATAATTCAATCCAAATTGCACTCAATTTTCAATTGAATTTGATCGTGGTTTATATTCAATTGAGGACCACATTTGGATCATAATCCAATGACATTTAACTCTATATTTTAACTAAATTTTAATTAAATTTAATTTTTTTTAGCAAAATTGACTCAAACAACTGCAGTGATGATAGAATCCATCGATGTGCAAGGGATTGCGAGTAGCCACGGTAGTGATAGAATTTGTCAGTGTGCAAAATTGTGAGGTGGCCGCAATTGATAGAGTTCGTCAATGTGCAAGGCTATAGATGGTCATGGTGTCGATGGAGCAAAGAGAGCGCTCATGGTTAGGTTTTGGCACCCAAATGTAAGTGGCATCGTGTTCTATAGGGGCAGTAAGGCACGAGACAATGAGGGCTTGAGGTGATAAGAGTATGGGGCAATAGTGGTAGCGAGATTCTCATGGGAAATAAGAAGAAAGGAAGGATAAAAAAAAAGGAAAAGACGAAGAAGGGGAGAAGCCTTACATCTCTTCAATTCCTTTATGATGCCCTCTTAATTTCCTTTTCGGTGACAAGATCTCCTTTCCCTCACAATCTATCCAAAGTTCCTCCTTCAATTCGTGCAAAATTCCTCCAAAATCAAAAGTTCATCTTTTCTTTTACCTAGCCCTCTCTTTATAAGATTCAAGAGGATCTCCAAATCGAATAATTGATTGTTTGATCCAAAAATTTGAGAGATATATTTTTATTATAAACCTCGTACTTGAATATCTGATTGATAGATTATGAGATTTAAGAGATATGTTCTTATCATAAACTTCATATTTAAATATTTGATTGATAGATTTTGAGATTTGAGAGATATTTTTTTGCCAAAACCCCATATTTGAATCTCTGATCAATAGAGATATGTTCTTGATATAAATCTCATATTTGAATCTCTGATTGATATATTCTGATATTTGCGAAATATATCATTGTCATAAACCCAATATTTGAATCTTTGATGAATAGATTTTGAGATTTAATTTGGGAGATATGTTTTTACTATAAACTCCATATTTTAATATCTGATTGATAGCTTCTGGGATTACAATCTCTAATTAAAAATTTTATTGATCCTTAATAAATTCGGAGAAGGATTTATTTCCAAAAATGGATAGGGTGAAATTCAAATTTTGTACCCATTTGCAAAACTATACAATACGGGGGGTTATTTGTAAATTTTTCAAAAAATTTGGACCAAAATATAATTTTATAAAAGTTGAGGGGTTTTGTAAAAAAAAGAACCTATTTATGAAAATTTGAAAGTTACAAAGTTCCTTTTGTAAGAAAATTCTAGATAGGGGCTTATTCATAAAATTTATTTTATCTAGGGACCTATGTGCAATGATTTTATATTTTTTATTTCAATTCAAATATTTGATAAATTTTGGGCCCAAATATCCAACCCACTTAACCTTTTTTAGTTTGAGCCTAAATTTTTTAGCAATTTAAGTCCATATTAAACTTAAGTTTCAGTCAAATTTGACTATGATCTAAATCCATCTGAAATTCGCATTTAAGTGATAATTTAGTAGTAGTTAAATTTCAACTCAGATCGTATTTTGATTAAAATTTAATTTTGATAAAAATCACCTCAAAAATAAGCCTGACTAAAAATTAGACCAAATTCAGATGTGAACCCTAATTAGGTGTAATCAATCAAACCTAAACCAAATCAATTCATGCTCAAACCTTAGTCGAGTCCAATTGGGTCAAACCTAAACCCTGCTAGGTTGAACCAAAAATCAGATCGGGTCCGATTGGGTAAAATCCAAATCCTAAATAAACTTGACCCAAAACCCAATTAGGATTTAATAAGGTATCGTTTGGTAATAGACTAACAAAATGTTAGTTTGGCCAAGAATCTTTTTACTAAAAATTAAATATTATCCTATACTAATATTAAATTAAATTATTATAAAAAATTAATTAGCTTTTTGGAATTCAAATTATTGTAGGGTCAATTTTATTAAAAAAATACTAGTATATATAAATGGTTCACTAGACTTAATTTTAGCCTTAACCCATTACCAAACGCACCCTAAGGGATCAAATCCAATAAAGATCCAATAAAGATCAATTTAAATCTAATTAAGGATTCAATGAAAGTCAAACCCAAATCCAATTAATGATCTAATGAGGATTGAATTTGAGTCTAATTTAAAATCCAATAAGTGTCGAATTCGAATCCAATATGAATTCATTAAGGGTTGAATCTGAGTCCAATGAAGATCCAATTAGAATTGAACTTGAATCCAATAAGAATTCAATAAGGGATCAAATCGAATAAGAACCTAATAAGGGTTAAACTCAAGTGTAATAAAGATCAAATAAGAATCAAACTTGAAGAAAATAAGAATCCAATAATGGTTGATTCCAAACCTAATAAGGAATTGAATCCAAACCCAATAAGGATCCAACAAGTTTCGAATCCAAATCTTAATCGGGTTGGATCAAGTTTGAACTCAATCACCAAATGTGATCCCAATTTAAGTTCAAACTCTGATATGGCAGAACCCAGTTTGAACCCAAACACTAATCTAGTTGGATCAAATTCAAACCCAATCACCGAAGTGATCCAAGTCAAATTCAAAGTCTAATTAGGTTGAACCTAGTTCGAACCCTTATCCTAATCTGGTTGAATCAAGTTCAAACACAATCTCCAAAACAAGTTGAGCTAACTTCAAACCTAAATCGGGTTGAACTAAGTTCAAACCCAAATTGGCCCAATTTAGATTCCAACCCAATCCTCAAAGTAGGTTGAATCAAGTTCAAATACAATCCCCAAGATGCGTCCAATCAAGTTCAGGCCAAAACTAAGTTTAAATGGACCCAAGTTCAAATCAGAACCATATTTACACCAAAACCAAGTTTGAATTGAGCCAAGTTTGAATCAAGCTAGACTTGAACTAAAACTAAGTTTGAATTAAAAAAAAATTGAGCTAAATCGAAGTTGAATTACAATCAAGTCTACTGTAGAATTGAAGACTTAAATAAGGCTGAAATTAAATCAAGTCCTTACAAGAATGGCTAGCATAAGCCAAAATTGTTAATCATCCCTTTCGAGCTAAGATAGGCTTGCTTGTACATGATTAGACACTTGATTAAACACCAAGCTTGAATCAAAGTTAAAAGTTAACCGATAACAAGCAGAAACTTGTCGGCGATATTTCAATATCAAACATAGTTAATTGACATAAATCAAAGTAGCCAGTAACATTATGAAATTAAGTGAGATTATCAATATCCTTTCAAGATAAACTATTATTCAGTCTAGGCAAAATCAAGTCTCGCGAGTTTGTCTATCACGTCGTACTTGATCAAGCGTATTGGAGTGAAACATTGATGAGCATGAAGCCTTCACAGTTCTTTTCCACCACATCTTTTTTTTTTATGTTATAAATTTGAATGCTTTAAATTATAAAGTAAGGTATGCCATTGCTTAAATAATGAAATTCAAAAATTATTAAATAAAATCATTTTTTTTATCGCTTGTTTCTATCTTGAATTAACTAAGTTTATTATTTTAAGAAATTTTTGATAATTATCAAGAAATTAACAATAGAGATTTGATTAATCATTTATGTAAGTTGATGCTAATCGGTTGGATTTTGAAGTTACAAAATGAAATTCTTGTTTGGTTATGGAAAGGTGAACAAAAATATAA
This sequence comes from Trichopus zeylanicus subsp. travancoricus, assembly GCA_005019695.1. Lineage (NCBI taxonomy): Eukaryota > Viridiplantae > Streptophyta > Magnoliopsida > Dioscoreales > Dioscoreaceae > Trichopus > Trichopus zeylanicus. The sequence goes on from RXID01022475.1 coordinate 533,863, forward strand.
AAAAGTTATTTCCTTCAAATGATCCATTTCTGATGTTTATATGAACCAAAATATATTTTAAAATATAATTATTAATATATGAAATATTATTAATTTAAATTTTTAGAAATAAAAATTTTAAATAATTATTATTATATTATGCGGATTATTAATGCTATTATAATTTAAAATAAACACTAAAAATTATTATATGCACTTTCATAAATTATTTCGGACCAAAATAAGAAAATAAAATTTATTTTATTTTTTACTTTCAAATCGGATTGAAAATAAGTTTACTTTAAAAAATTTATTTTTTCATTTTAAATTACTTTTATCTGTTTTCAATCAATCAAACATATTCTAAATCACACCCTATAGATTCTTGATTATACCTTGAATGTTACATTAAGTTTATAATGGTATTTTGGAAGAACCCACAAAATATGCGCGCCATCCTCGGATCTGGGTTTCAGATCCTAACCCGACTTCAGCCTCGCAAAACCGGATACTGTTATCGGATCCGCAAAGGACTGGGCCCCACCCACCCGACATCCGCCGAACCCCGCCAAACCCCGCCGCCCCACCACCACCCCACGCCCGGCCTGCCCGCCCGGTCTGAGCACGTGCACAAATCACGTGCATAGAGCCTCGTCACCACCGTTCGGGGGCGAATTCCGCGGAGAACCGCCTCGTCTTCTTTTCCTCGCCCCCCTCTCTCTCCATTGATGGCGTCCCTCACGAAGAACTCCAAATCTGAGCGCTCGAACTCGCCGGCGTGACTGCGAGGAGGAGGAGGAGGTCTGGATCTGCTTCCGAGACGGTGGAGGGGCGAAGCGGGATGGGAAACGCCGGCGGGAGGGAGGAGAAGGAGGACGGCGGCCCCTCGGCTGGATCAGACGGTGAGCAGGGGTTCATTGTGGGATCCGATCACATCGTCAGCATTCAATCCGTAGATCCCGTCGTGCCCCCGCCACCACCACGGTCTCTCTCGCCGCTCATGTTCTCCCCGCAGGTAATCGTCGGATCCAAGAGTTGGAATCCTTTTCTTTTTCCTTTCTTGGTTTGATGGCGTGCTTTTGATGCTTTTAAATCGAAATGGTTCCGTTTCTTCTTGATTTGAATTGGTTAAGTTGTAATCTATGGAATAATTTGATGATTTTTGGCAAGGTGTAATCTGAATTTTGAGATAACAACTATGAAAAACTTATTTATAGATTGTAATTTTGCACTTTCAAGAATCATTGTATGATGATTCAGTGCATCTATTTACAGGTTTAGATAAGTACTGAATTTAAATGCAGTGAGTTTGATGGTGAACAAGCAACCATTGAGTGATGAGTCACTCTAGTATTTACTTGTTATTACCAAAATACAATGGACAGATGAAGGTCAGATTTTATATCTTACTGAATTGAAGGCTTCTAGGCTTTTTGGTGAGAATTCAATGACTTCTGAAGCCTCTGTTACCAAAGCATTTGCAAGAGTTTTAAGAGCTTAAACAAGGGACTGGTGGAGTCACGGCTATTTGAAATGAAAGTGATAAGGGAGGTTGTGCACCTTTGTTTTGTGCTTGCTTTTAAATATGTCTATTAGTGAAATTTTCTAATATATTTAGGTGAGTTCTGCATTCATTGAGTTTGGTGTTATTTTCATTCTGTTGTGATGCAACCATTTGTAATCAACTACTGCTTAAATATTGCTCTAGGGAACTAATCGTTATTCCTGTATGTTACCTTTACTGTTAATGTGTTTTGGTTTTTTTTTTTCCCTAATGAAGGAGGAAAGTTTTTAAGATTGCTTCAATACCATGCATGTGAAAAGAAAAAAATGTTTCCAAATGTAGAGATGCAGAATTTTAAAAGTTAATATAGTGTCATTTAGGCTCAAAGTCAGTGCATTCATGTGGTTCAATCAAGAAGCTAATGGTTTAAGACCTTCTGTTGACTGTCGAGTATTGACAACTAGAAAGTTTAGAAAGTGGCATTGCTGTTACTTTAACAGGGGAACTTTAAGTAGTAGTGAACATTCCTCGATAAATTACTGATATATTACGGCAACAAAGACTACAAATTTACAAGTTCATCAATTTGGAGTTGTGTTAGGTGTCATGATGAAGTTCTAAGGTAAGTTAGCAAATTCTGACAGGCTAGCAAAGTCTATTTTAGCTTAGATAATTCACTAGAAATTGGATGATGAGAAATGCACAAAAGGAGACATCCAATGGATGTCTTCTTCTTCTTGTTCTTTCTTTTTTCTTTCTTTGTTTTTGAGTCAAAAACTGAGCCATCCAATGAATGATTGAGACAAACATATGAAAGGGAATTCACTAATGCATTTGGTAACAGGATAACCCAAGGTTATCACCATCCTGTTATCAAAAAACCAATGGTATAGGGCTGGAATAGATCAAATCCTAATTCTTCTCAAATTTCTGTTTTATCCTTATATAATACAAGATAATTCGAAAAGTAGGGCCAAAAAGGTAATTTTATACTCAACACTTATCCCCATTCCAACCTTATTTTTATTCCATACAAGCTTGGAATAACCCTGTCTCTATTCCACACTATCCTGTTACCAAATGTACCCAATTAAGCAACAAGCAAAGATTGGTAGAAAAAAGGCACCTTTAGGCTGATATAGTATAGAGTCTACAGGCTTGTTCAAAAAAGTCATTTGATAATATAGGAGGTGATCAAACTCATTAGCAGCTTGATGAAAAGAACTTGCTTATCTGCTTTTCTTGCAATTCAATTAAGCTGATATTAAGCAAGAACTGGTTTCAATTTGAGATGTTTCTTTTTGTCACATTCCATACGCGGATTCAGTACCTGTTTCACTGATGTTGGATTTTAATTGGTTCTAATTTTTTATTTGTTGTTTCAAACCTATATCTTATCTGGGGACTCTGGTACAGTTTGGACTTCATATTAGGTATCAGCAATGGGGAAAGCTCTTTCAAGAGCCACTCTACATTCAGAATTACCTACTGCAGCACTGCTCCCCAACTTCTCTGACTTTTCTGGATATCCCCCAATTTTTTTTCATTTTCCTATTTTTATTGGCCTTTTCTTATTAAAGAAAGCTGATGTTGATATCTGATACTGAGCAATATCAGTATTGATAAGTATTGTTATCCATGCTAACTGGTACTCAGATGTAAACCTTTTAATGGCCTATATAAGGTCATATATTTTAATTTTTTGTCTCATATTTATGTTTTTTATGAATGCCTTGTTCTTTGTTGGTTTCTTTACAAATTTGAAGTTGATTCTCTAGAATCAATGGGTTTGAATGAGAAAGCTTAGACTGTGAAGGCCACCTTTTAGGATTCCATGTAGTCAGCTATTCAGGTCGTACAACTTGCCCAACTAGCCTGATGTTCTTAATTTTCTCAGCACATGATTTCCCTATTTTGAGCCTCAATTCTCATTTCCTAGTTGCTGTCTTTTATTCCATTTTGCTTGTAAAGTCCACTACTTAAATTTGCTACTTCAAGCTGACCTAAATCCATTCCTATTCAAGCTAGGATTTAACATGATCAACTCTTTGTCAAATTGAGGCTTAGTCAATTGCAATTCATGCAGTTGTTAAATCATTTTTAATCCGATTTTCTACATTTCTAAAACCATGCATTAGTTCCTTCTTGAAGTTGCGCTCTGCAGTGTTACATGATCATAACTCAATAGATGTATGTTTAACTCTTCCCTGATGTCTGCAGAATCATACTTGGCTCACTGTTAGGTGAAACTGTGAAGTGTAACATGTGTACGACAAACATTTTGTCAAGCACAAAAAGAATGACTTTGGCAAGGATCCAATCTTATGTATCTCTCTGTTTGTTTTGTGTGACTGAAATTACCCTTTAATTTGTGCTCTTAGTCATTTGTGTTCTATTTTGTTGGCTTCTGCAATCTTGTGGATTACACTCAACCTATTTCTTGTTAAATCTGAATCTAGTCTCAAGCTATTTGGCTAACTCCCAAGTGGTTGTTTACCTGTGTGCGGTTTGGAGTTCACATCTCCATGATGAACTCCTTGGAGGTTGATCAGAGGTTTATTTTATCATGTGATGGTTGGTGTTTGGTTCTTTTCTAAACTAAACTGACTGATCGCTTTTTGTTGCAGGTTCCTTTAGCTCCCATTCAGAGTACTGCTGAGGTCCCTACAGTTTTTAATCAGTTAGGGATGAACAGATACAGTGGACCTCTTGATGTCCCATTGGGAGATGGAATTCCCACATTGATCACATGGAACTATGGGGGAAACAAAGTTGCTGTTGAAGGTTCCTGGGACAACTGGACTTCGAGGTACTTCAAGAGGATGATCTTTCTTCAAGTTTCCAATTTCTAGATTACTCCTTGATCATAAAATGAAAATTTTATCTATATCTAGTATACATTTTCCAGGAAGCCATTATGGAGATCAGGCAAGGACCATGTGATCTTGTTGGTACTGCCATCTGGTGTCTATCAGTACAAGTTCATTGTAGATGGAGAATGGAGATATATTTCTGATCTTCCTTCAGTCACGGACGAAAAGGGAAATATTACCAACCTCCTTGATGTCCAGGTAAGTATTTGCCCTGGCTTGTTTTGTAATCCACAGGATGCAAGTTGTGGATTTTGGATAGGGCTGCATGCAGATTGACCCAGATAAAGTCCGTTAGAAAACAAGGTCATGCTTTCAAATATAAACCTATTCCATTTAGATTCTAGAATAGATTGGATTAGTTATGGTCATGTTAAAGGATGTGGGTATTGCATTAGATCAGTTTTCTTCCCAATTAGACCCAGTATAAGTGTGGTAGAATAGTCTGTTCCATGCATGATTCAAATCCAAATGGATATGATGTTTCAGGTTAATTTAATCCACTTGCAGCCTAATCTTGGATGCATAGGCATATTGTCACCTCTTGTCAACTGCTATAGCTCAACTATTTGTTTTCATAGTGCAAAAGTTATTGGTGTGAGTTCAGTTATCTCGAGCTTTATCATGCAAAAGTAGTTTCCTTAATTTATTTGCACTCAACTCTTTCACTGCTTGATTCTTGTATACCTTCAAACGCAGGATTATGTTCCAGAAAACACCCAAAGCATTTCCAAATTCGAGCCCCCACCTTCACCTGACTCAAGCTACAGTCAAGAGTTTCCCATTGGCGAGGACTTCTCAAAGGAGCCACCTTCCATTCCGCCCCAGCTTGGTATGCGAAACCCTGATGACTTGTCCTTGAGGCCCCATCACTCGGTTCTTGATCACCTTTTCCTTGAGAGAGGGTGGGGCCCCCAGTCTCTGGCTGCCCTCAGCCTCACTCACCGATTTAAATCCAAATATGTGACTGTTGTACTCTACAAGCCCACGAGGAAGTGAACAGAAGGAGCTCCTCTCACTCCATTTATCCGCGAATGTGCTATCACTGTTACCTCGTGCTTGAGTTCCTGACCTGACCAACGGATTTGGTGATTTCTTCAGCCTATCACCTGATATAGAATAATTTGTTTTTTTTTTCCTTTTCAGACCTTTTTTCCTGGAATGATGGAAAATTTTTGTTAAACTTTTTGAAGCAGGCGGTTAAGGACCTTTTTTAGAGAAAGGGGCTTAATGCTGCACTTGAAGTAGTTCTAACTTCATATTTGGTGTATTTTTTATTTTGTGTAACCGAGATTAGCAGCAACATAATTAGTTTTTCAATTGTGGTTCATTGTGTAGGTTTTTATCATTTTCAAATGTCAAGTTTTCCTTGTTATCAATGGCTAGCAGTTGAGAGCTTGAACTGGTACGCTTTCTATAGCTTGAATTGTATAAAAGTTTTTAACAAAGAATCATTTGTGTTGTGGTGAATTGTGAAAAATTAACTTCTTTACGTTTTACGGTAAAAATTTACAAACAACAATTTCTTGATAAATATTCTTTTTTATTAGATTTTTAACATTTAATTTTATTTGAAAAATGTTATTATACTTCGTTAAGTCTAAAAACTTGATTTCTTCGATTTTTTAAATTATTTTTTTCTTATAAAATTAATATTATTTGTTTTATATCATTATTAAATTAAATTATTATAAAAAATTAAATATTTTTTTAAAAATTTAAATTATTGTAACATTAATTTTGATAAAAAAAATTAGTTTATAAAAAAGATTCATTAATATTGATTTTAATTCTGATCCTGATTTTGAATCAAATGATGCCTTAAGAATTTCAATATTATCTTTTTTTCAATTTTGTTAGCTGGTGGCAAACAAACCTTATTAGAGAGAAGGAGAGAACTTCAAAAAAAAAATAAAATAAGTTTTTAGATTTAGATTAAAAAATTGGGGACATAATAGTTTTTTTAATTAAATTAAATGTTGAATAACACACTGAGCTATAACTGCAACAAGGACAACCACAAAGCTCGACAGGTCAACAACCCAAAAGGCACGGGTGCGATTCTAACTCTACGAACCCCTTATTCAGCATGGACGAATCCATTAAGGAGTCAGCAACTCAACAAATCATGGAAAGGTTATGTTCACTTAGGCTGGATATGGAGATCCATGGAGATCCTTCGCACTCTTTGCAACTGGTTGCTCCTGATGAAAACAGAAAGTTCTGAGTCAATGATGGTGAACTTTTTGAAGGTAATCACCCGTGTGGGAATGAATGCCTTAATTGGATATCTTGTTGGCAAGAGACCATATTACCTCGCTTTTGAAACAATAGTACTCATGACTCCATTTCAGCTAAACCAGACGTGGCTATGGGAAGTTCCTTGTGGCTGTCTTCTTACCTCAATATGGTGGCTAGATTCTTATACCCCGAAATTTCTGACCACTCTCCTATCTTGATAGCAGTACCTTAAGATTCTTTAGTCAATGATGTTGTGGCTAAGGCTCGGACAGAAGTGAAACATGAGCATCCTCTTATTGCCATCAGTATTGAGCTGAAGCTCCTTAAGCATTCGCTCATTGCCATTCAGAAATCAACTACATTTCATTCAATGTAGTATCGATTAAAACCCTCATAACACAACTGCTATTGAACTTTAAGCAGCCGTTTGAAAGCACTAAACAAGAAGCTCAGCACGGAACCGGCATCATCCAAACAAAAATCAAAAGCAATTTGGCTGACGGAAGAAGACGCAAACTCAAAATTTTTCTATGATACAACGAAAAGAAGGCAAACCAAAAATTCTATTGGCTGAATACAAGATGCTGATGGAAACCGTTCACATCTCAAAAATACATCAGTGAGGGAACTGTTAATTCTTATCATCAATGCTTTACAGAGCTTCAATTCCTTTTATTGAGAATATACTCTTTGAAAATGCTCTAGGAGTCGGTTCAGCATATGTTGTTCAGTCATATCATGAACAGATATTGGTTAAGTCTTATTCTAATTAAGAAACCAAAGCTGCCTTTTCCTCTTATTATCCAGAAAAATCACCAGGCCCAGATGGATTTTCTGCCACATTTTATCATAGTGCTTGGCCTAGTATTGAAAGTGATACAAGGCTGTTCAGTTCTTTCTGCAAATGCAGATTTCCTAGCTCATTCACTAATTACAGACCTATTTCACTTTGTAATGTTTCCTACAAAGCTTTATCCAAGGTGCTAGCTTCGAGAATACAACAAGTGCTCAGTGATATCATGAATCCAACACAGAAAGATCTATAGGGAGAAGAATTGAAGACAACATCCTTCTTGCTCTTGAAATGCTTAAAGGTTTTCGTCTTGCTTCATCTAAACCAGGCTTTTGATTAATGGTGGATTTATATAAAGCTTTTGATTCTCTTAGCAGAGATTTTATCTATGAGGTGCTGAAAGCTAAGGGGATTCCAACCTGCTGGATTAAACGGATAAAAGCTTGGATTGATAAACCCTAATTTTCAATTCTGGTGAATGGTTCTCCTTGTGTCAGCAATCAATTCCCCTATAATTGTGTAGTATAATCTCTACTATGATAACATCCCTTTGCCATTGTGAAGAAATGAAACACTGTTAAACTTATAAGCCACAGAATGTATACCAAGTGATAATTTGCATTATGACGTCAAGTTACTAATTTAATTATAAATGGTAAGTATTGAGGTAGATAAGAGTGTTTTTTCACTGCATAGTAACAACCATGTTTATTCAGTAGCATCTTGAATCACATATCTTAGTGAGATTATAAGAAATAGATGAACCTTCCATGCTCTGCTCCAGCTCTATTCTCTACCTAGTTCGAATCCCGATCTGCTGAAGTTCATTTCTAATAGCATACAGTTCCCTGGTGACCTCTCCAATTTGCATTCGCTCCATGGGTGATTCCTTGGAACACCTGGTGCCAACTGTGAGTAATGAAAGCAGACATCCCTTTGCGTTCCCTCCTGCACTACAGCTGATGTTTGAAGTGCTGACACTAGCTTCCCCATCTTCTTCTTGAAGGAGTAGGAAGGGATCGACAATATCGACAACTCGATTTGGTAGTGCCTTCTCAACAAAGTTGCGAAGGTTGGTGCCATCATGGAATGCATCATCAGTTGGTCTTCTACCAGTAAACATCTCTAAAAGAAGAATTCCAAAACTGTAGATATCACCAAGAGTAGAAACCATGCTGCCTATTCCATACTCTGCAGTCCATTTGAATCTCAAAAGCTAATCAGTATGATATGCAAAATTTTCTAAGTTATCTGAGAAAGTAATAGATAGTTAGAACCAAAGCTTTGCCACAAAAATGACGGCGAAGATACTGGAATGCAAAATGAAATGCATACCTGGAGCGACATATCCAATGGATCCTTTCAACTGTATGGAGCTGGAAGTGTTTCGGGATTCTCCGCTTTGAGTTTCAGAGAGGAATCTGGCTAATCCAAAGTCACCTACATGGGCAGTCATGTCGTCGTCGAGAAGAACATTGCTCGGCTTGAGATCACAATGGACGATCGGCATAGGATGATGATGGTGAAGGTACTCCACTGCAGAAGCCACATCAATGGCAATGTTGAGTCTCTGGCCCAGACTCAACTTCCTTCGGTCTCCTTCTAGATCAACATCAGGATGCAACCATTTCTCTAGGCTCCCATTTGGCAAGAACTCAAAAACCAAAGCTTTGAAATCGTTGCCTCGGAAATCAATGGTCGAGCATGAAGTCAAGATCTTGACAAGATTCCGATGGCGGATATTTCTCAGAGTTTCACATTCAGCAATGAAACTTCGAGAAGCTCCTGGCTGTTGGAGGTTAAGTACCTTGACTGCGATGCTTCGTTGCTCGGACTGTTCCAAAATGCCTTTGTAGACAGTGCCAAAGCTGCCGGTGCCGATTAAATTCACTGAAGAAAACCCATTAGTCGCTTTTACTAGTTCTGCATAAGAAAGCTTCATATGCTCTTTGATGCCTGCTGTAGCTGCAGACTCCCTTCTCGACTTGCATTTCCAGTGAATCAAAATACAAGAAATAAGCAACAAAATAGAAAAGAAGATTGCAACAACCACAACTATGGCGATGATTGTCTGTCTTGATGACCACTTTTTCTTCCCATAATCTCTGCCCTTGCATGGTGGTAGGTGTAGCTTCGGATTACCTCCACAAAGCTTGGTGTTGCCAAGGACTGAAATTGCACTAACATTTGCAAAGACTCCTTCCGCTGGAACTTCACCCTCAAGCTCGTTAAAAGATAGATTTAGATAAATGAGTGGTAAGCTCCCTAGGAATTCTGGGATTGGCCCGTCTAAATTGTTGTGTGAAAGGTCTAGTTGTTGAAGGCCTTTCAAGTCATACAAATCAGGAATGTGCCCATGGAACATATTGTCACCCATGAATAAGCTTTGAAGAGCCTGACACTCACTGAGGCTGTCAGGAATCACACCAGACAATTTGTTCTTTGAGATGTCCAGTGCTATGAGATTATGCAAATTCCCAACTTCTAGCGGTAGCGATCCTTCCAACAAGTTGTTTGCCAAATCAAGAGAAACAGATAGAGTTGGGATGCTAAAGATTTCTATGGGTATGGTACCTGTGAGTTCATTATTCTCCATTGTCAATTGTAACAGATCACGACAGTTAGCGAGTATTGCAGGTACACTTCCATTGAAATAATTGTTGCCCATCCCAAGTTGGATTAGTTTAGTTAAATTACCTAGTGATGGAGGTATTTCTCCGGAAAATTGATTGTAAGACAAATCTAAGACCCGTAGCTCCTTCAGCATTCCGATTGTTGCAGGTATAGGGCCATCAAAGAGATTGTCATTCAAAGCAAAATTCTCAAGGTTGACAAGTTGTCCTATACTTGTTGGCATGGCTCTAGATATATAGTTTCCACTTATATCTAGCCATTCTAGTGAGGTGGATAGATTGGCAATGGTCTTGGGAAAACTGCCTCCAAGCTTATTCCCATGCAAGTCCAAGACTTTCAAGCTAGTGTTGTTGGTCAAGGTTGTAAGAAAACTCCAATCTGTAGCTTCCCTTTCTCCCAGCTCATTATCAGTAAGAATAAGCTTTGATAGCTCTTGTAACTTGCCTAGACTTTCTGGGATGTTGCCACTGAATTTGTTGGAGTTTGCTTCAAACTTTTGCAAAGTAGAAGCGTTAGACAAAGACATGGGAATCAGTCCATGAAATTTGTTTTCATAGATTAGTAGTACATTGAGTTGGTTTAAAGTATATCCCATGTCGTGCGGAAGGGCCCCAAATAGATTGTTATGATAAATGCCAAATTTTTCAAGAGAAGAGAGATTCCATAGCGACGATGGAATGACCCCTGAAAGGAAATTGGTACCCAAACTGAGCTCAAGAAGATTGGAGAAGCTACCTAGTGATGGTGGGATTTCCCCCAAGAGATTGTTCTCATTTAGATAAAGAAAGTTCAAGGCTGAGAGGTTGCCTAAACAAGGAGGAATACTGCCCATAAGCTGATTTGCACTGAGAACAAGTACATTAAGAGAGTTCAAATTGCAAAAGTAAGTTGGAATTTTTCCAGTTAGACTATTGTTTGCCAGATTAAGCCAAGTAAGAGCAGAGAGGTTTGCTAATGATGGTGGAATGGGTCCTGACAATTGATTATCTGACCAGTCAAGAGTCTGTAAATTGAAGAGTTTTCCAATCCCCAAAGGAATGTTCCCAGATATCTGATTTAAATCCAGCTCGAGTGCTTCAAGTTGTGTCGAGAGATTTGCGACGGAGCTAGGCAACATGCCATAGAGCGTATTATTTTCAAGTGTCAGTATCCTCAAGTTGCTGCAGTTGATCAAAGCCGGAAGGAAAGACCAGTCTCCTGCTTCAAGCCGATTATTGTCGAGTCGCAAATGAGTCAGATCTCTTAGTATTCCAAGAGATCGAGGGACTATCCCCGTAAGGACATTGATACCCAAATCCAAGACACTAAGGCTCAAGCATTGGCCAAGATAGGATGGTATCTCACCTTGCAGCACATTGTAGCTTAGATTGAGCTCTTGCAGATGGGCAAGAAAGCCAATATCTCGAGGAATGGGGCCATGAAGCTCGTTCTGGGAGAGCACGAGTTTCTGAAGAAATGTGAGATTGGCTATGGATGGGGATATAGAGCCAGCTAGACTGAGTGAAGTGAGACTCAATGCTACGACTCTTTGTTGCTCGCCACGGCCCTCACAAACAATACCGTGCCATCGACAGAAATGGAGGCTGGTGTTCCACGAGGCAAGAGCATGAAAAGGATCATTTGAAATCATAGACTTGAAGGAGAGAAGAGTAAGCCGGTCGGTCTCGTTGTTGCCATAAGCGTGCTCGGAGGAATGAGTTGCAGGGACAAGGAAGAAGATTGCCTGCCATGACAACCATAATAATGAAGCAACATGCAAAAGAAAAGGCCTTCTTACATGCAGGCAGTGGCGTGCAATGATCCGAAGCTCCATGGATCAAGAGTAGAATACTTGGCTTTTTTTGGTTGAAGATATGAATGGAAGAAAGTATAATATTTAAAGCAAAATGATGTGTACTAAAATTGCTTTGTCGATCCCAACCATCACCATTTATATGCACTAATTTAATGGTCAAGTGCCTTGGGTACATTTGGTTTGAGACTAGTTAGTTCAACTAGCTAATTTTTAACTAAAATCACTACTATAAAATTATTTGGAAACTAATTAATCTGATTTAAAAAATAAAATTATTTTAAATTAATTGCGCACCCAAGAAAGTCAACTTTTAACTCATTCTCGAAGAAATCATTTTGGATTGACTTTTCCGTCAAAATCATATGTATCCATGCTAAGAGTCAACGCTTAAATAGTTAGATGGATCCATGATGGATCATAAATCCATATTGTCAACCCTTGTGGTGTTAGCTGCTAAGGACATAGCTAAGTGGCGTGAAGTTTTTGTCATGGCATAGCTCAGAATAAGGTACCATTTAGTTCGGATTCAGAATCAAAATCAAAATTAAAATTAGTGATCTACTTTTATAAATTAATATTTTTTTATCAAAATTAGCGTTTCAATAATTTAATATTCGAAAAATTATTTAATTTTTTATAATAATTTAATTTAATAACAGTGTAAAATAAGTAATATTAATTTTATAAAAAAAAAATAATTTTAAAATGGGTTAATCCTGATCTTGATCTCAAACGAAACGGGGCCTAAGTGTGTGTCTATTAGGTCATTTGTAATTTATAATAAGAGATTTTTGTTTGTACATTCTTAAAGACCATTAAGATTTTATATCTATCATTATACACATTGCAAATGCTCCTATGTATTTTAAATTTAAGAAAATTAAACAAATACTCTTATTATTTACTTTTATCAATCTTCGACCAAATTAAAGAAATCTTTTTCTTTTCAAAAAAATCAGTTTTATCAAGTTTGTTAAAAATCAATTTTACCTTTGTAATATTTTAACAACAAAAACTTTAGAATTTTGATTGTAATATTTTCAGGAGTATAACTATTGATAGCAATGTCTTTTTTATATTTATCGATTCAATATATACAATTAATTTTGGAGGAAGTTAATCACATGGGTATTTATGCATTTTCTTTTTTAAATTTGAAGGGTACACGGGTAAATTTTAATTTTATAGGATATATGTGTACTTTGGAGGTTTTTTATGGGTATTCAAAGAAAAATCATTTATAAAAAAACTCAATTGTTTTTAGAACTAGAGATCACTATAACATAAATAGGTATTAGCGGCATTAATAAACGGGCGCTAATTATACGCTCGATATTAGTTGTCCATTGATGGTGCTAAAGACTTAGCACGCACCAATAGATGGTTTTCACTGATAATACAATTAATGTCGATCATATACAAACACATAGCCGGTGCTGCTTATTTAATTCAGCTTCGCCTATGTTAGTACAATACTGGCGCTAAAAATTTAGCGCCAACATTGATTTTTTAGAAACCGTTTAGTTGAGGGTAAAGGTCAGGGTAAAGGTCAAGATCAAAGTCAAAATTAGTAAATTATTTTTGTAAATTAATATTTTTTATTAAAATTAAGGCTTCAATAATTTAAAACTCAAAAAATTATTTAATTTTTTATAATAATTTAATTTAATAATAGTATAAAATAATAAATATTAATTTTATAAGAAAAAAATTCTGAAACGAACTGATCCTGATCCTGATCCCAAAAACAAACGGGACCTTAAAATCCGAGCAATTTGAGCTCCACCAACTAAACCGAGAGCATATTCCCAGCTTCATCGGTGATTGATCACTTTGACTGCATCCGGTCTGCCATTGCGCCTTCTCCTTATGTCGCTACATCTTTCGCTATTGCCGCCGGATCTAGCGTCACCACTACTAGTTCTATCCCACTGCCGCCCCCAGTCCACCCTCAGATTCTGGTCATCATCATCTTCTCACAGCCTCCTCCTATAATGTTCGATAAGTGAAAATTTAGTTTACCTGTTTAGATTCAAAATTTTAGAGGTTGATTTTAGTTCCACACTTAATTATTGGTTTTTTTTTTACTTGGCGATGTGTTTGAACTTGATTCTTTGTTAGAATGGTGCACATCATTGGGTTGTTCCATTTTTTGGTTGTCAAAAGAGGTGAAGCTTTCAAATACTGGATGCTTGTTGAACTAGCATATAACTTGTATTTTACATTGTTTTGTAGATATTTAGCTCCATTTTGCTGCCTGGGTAGCAGCTTTATTTTGATGACCAGTTACATTGATTTTGTGGATTGATGGATAAGCACATTGCTCTGTTTGTTTGTTAGTCTTGAGATATTAGCCCTCTTTTCTTCCAGCATTGAAGTTTTTTTATCATGTTAGATTAAAATTTGTTATTTTATTAATTATTACTTATAATTATTTATTGTTATATTATTTATTTGGTTGATGTTATTTTTTATTTTATTACATTTCAGGTGATCTGATTAGTGTACTACTTTGTGCACCTAGACGTAATTTAGTCTCTTCATATTTGTAAATATCTTTTAAAAATTTATCTTCTATTTGTGATATATTTATATTATGATATTATTTCATTATTCAGAAAAATATATTCTCCATTTTATAGGTTGTCATGGATCGTAAAGAAAAGACACGATATATGGGAGACATGATGGATGGATATGCTGATATGATACATCCAGGGTTCGAGATGAGTAGAGATTTTGACGGGTACTTCACTAGTGAGAACATGGACTCACTCCTCTAGAATAAATAGATCAGGATATACATCTTGATAGTAATAACGCTATATAACTCATTACTAAATTTATCATTGTGGGATTGATTTCGATGGTCTGAGGTAGCGAAGACCCCATGAGCGATCTCAAATCACAAATCAAAATGTATTTAATTTGAAGTAAGCTATCAGATGTTATGAAAATATTAACTTTCAACATGCAAAAACCTCTATTGTTAATTACCCTGAAGATTGTCAGAAACCTTCTAAAATAAGAAACTTAGCTAATAAAATAGAGACATAAAAGAAAAAAAAAGCATGATATTGATTTTATTGAGAAATGGTACATGACCTAAATAAGGGCATGCCCTCATTTTACAACGAATTTTTAAATAGAATTATTGAAAGTAAGAAGATAATGAAAATAAAGAAAAGATAGGAAATGAGAAAGGGACTTTGGTATGCGCTGCTGTCCCACCTTGGAATGTTGAACCATGTGACGTCCAACTTGAATAGGTCTTGACTTTGTCTTTGGTGGATGTTTAATAACGTGTTATCAAGTGAGGCTGATTGCCTTGGCTTATGTCAATCAACCCTATTGGGATTTGAAGGCATATCATCAACTCCTTCTGGGATTGACTAGCTCGGAGGGTGTATCGTCAACTACTTCTAGGATTGACTAGCTTGAAGGTTGTATCATCAATTGCTTATGCGGTTAACTAGCTTGAAGGTTATATCGTCAATTACTTTCAAGATTGACTAGCTTGAATGGTGTATCATCAACTATTTCTGAAGTTGACTAGTTTGAAGGGCACATCGTCAACTGCTTCTGAGATTGACTAGCATTAAGGGTGCATCATCAATTACTTCTGGGGTTGACTAGCTTGAAGGGCACATTGTCAATGGCTTTTGGGGTTGGCTATCTCAAAGGATGCATTGCAACTGCTTCTGGGGTTGATCAGCTTGAAGAGTGCATCGTCAACAACTTCTGAGATTAACTAGTTTAAAGTAAGGTTTTAAATCTCGGTTTCGATTCCGGTTTCAGCACTTAGCGAAATCGATACGTTTCGATCGTTTCAGTTTCAATCAAAAGATTTTTTTAGTTATTAATTGTGTATTGACCAGATTTTAACTATATTTTGACTGTACTTTGATTTCAAATTAAAAATACGATAAAATTTTGAAAATTTTTTTATAAAAATTTAAAAATTATGAAAGAATTTATAATTAATTTTACCATAATATTAAATATTATTTTAATTAATTAAAATTAATTTTGATAGTTAACCAATAATATAGTCTATTTTTTAATATTACTATATAAAAAAATACAAGAAATAATATGAATATGATTAAAAGTTAAAAATTAACATAAACAAATTTAACTTATTATTAAAATATACTTGATAGATACATAATTTATTAATTATAACGTAATACAATTAATCATCATTATTATCATAATCATCATCAGTTGAATTTGAAATATCTGGATGTAGAATTATGAATTTAGTATCTGGACGATTCAGATGAATATTTATAGACATATGAGCCAGAACAATTAGCTTTGCGCACTTTCGTGGCAGTGATTCATATGGGGGTGAGACCGACACAATTTTTTTTTTGCTTTGCTTTCGGTGGAATGGTCATACACACATGTACGTAAACAGAAAAATTAACGTATTTCGGTCAAAACCATTTTCATTTCAGTTTCAACCAAAATATTTTTTTTATTTATTAATTATATTTTGACCAAAATTTAACTTTATTTTAATTATTTTTTAACTTTAAATTTTAAAAATATAATATGTTTAAAAATTTTTAAAATAATGAACTGTTACATGAACAGTCCCATGCACGTGAACAGTATCTAGTAGAGACCGGCGAGGGTACGAGTGCGCCGACAGGGGCCAGGCCGGCGAGGGCGCAGGAGCTGAGCTGGCGATGGCACTAGCGCAGGTGCAAGGCCAGCCCTAGCTCGCGGGAGCAAGGGCCAAGCCGACGAGTGCACGAGGCAAGCGAGGGAGCAGCGGCAGACTGGCGAGCGCGCTGGGGCCAGTCCCTCGAGGCCGCAGGCGCCCAGTTGGCGAGCCCGCTCGTGCAAGTGCGCAGGTGCGAGCGCTAGAGACCGACTTGAGGGCGCAAACTCGGGCACGAAGTTGGTGCGCTGGCACAAACCAGGCGACGGCATGAGCTGGCCCCGCGAGCTCCCCGCACAATCTCCTTGCACGCTGCGCTCACCCCACCCGCTCTGCGCTCTCCACAATCAAAAACCCTAAACCGCAATAATTTCAATCGATCCATTGCGGCACAGGTCGAAACTGTTCAGTTTCGATCGAGATTTAAAATATTGGTTTGAAAGGTGTATCATCAACTATTTCTGTAATTGACTAGCTTAAATGGTGCGTTGTTAATAGCTTCTGGGGTTGACTAGCTTGATGGGTGCGTCGTCATTGACTCCTAGGGTTGACTAGTTTGAAGGGTGTATCATCAATGGCTACTGGGATTAACTAGTTTGAAGGGAGCATTGTCAACTACTTCTGGCTTGAAGGGTGTATTGTCAACAATTTCTAAGGTTGACAAGCTTAAAAGGCATGTCATCAATGGCTTTTGGGGTTTATTAGCTTGAAGGGCCTTTCATCAAGTGCTTTTGAGGTTAACTAACTTGAAGCGTATGTTGTCAACGGCTTCTAGGGTTGAATAGTTTGAAGGACATATCATCAACTGTTTCTAAGGTTGACTAATTTGAAGGGTGCATTGTTAATGACTTCTAGGATTGACTAGTTTGAAGGGCACATTATCAATTGTTTTTGGGGTTAATTAACTTGAAAGATGTATATAGTATGGTCCCACCTCCTACTTTTTTAGATGGATTCATCAGAAAATATTTATAACTAATTTAGTATCATACATAAGTTATGAATTTTATGAGTCTAATAAGAACATTGAAATCCAACTTTCTCGCTGTGGAATATAGTGCAATGAGTATAAAATTTTATTTAAGAATAGATTTCAGTCCCATCATTTATTAAATTTTATGTATAATAAATAACAACTTTATATTGTACATTTCTCTAATAAATTCTCAAAGTTAGTCAACCTCTCATGTATATGAATTTTAAGAAGGGTTGGCCCCAATGTGATAGAGCATGTTCAAATAAGCTACATATAAATTGGTAATAGTCTCATACTTGTCAAATTTATCCTCTTTTTTGATATAAGAATTAATGAGGTTTAACTAATATTTTATTCCATCATTAATATATTTTGATAAAAGAATTTTTCATATGTTTGATATATACATTTTACCAAATATTTTATTCCTATATCATCACATCTCATTTTTAATGTAGCTTTGTGATTAGGTAGTGCACTTATCTATTGGTCGAATAAAAAAGTTCTTGATTAAAAGTGTTAAAATTAATGTGGTCAAATCAGACATAAAGAAAGATATTATTATAATATCGGGTGTGATGAATTAGTCCTACATCGGATATTTGATATATGGAATCCAATACATATAATAAAAAAGTTCATATCCCATAAGCTTAAGCTTTTGAGACGATTTGATTTTTGACCCACTATATTGATCTATTTTGACACTCTTTCGACTTCTCTAATAAGTGATATTAGAGTTTCAGTTTTAAAATTGTGTAAATTCTTAAAACCAAAATTACCGTGATGATACGACTAAATTGACTTGCATGCTAGTCTCTCTTAAAAAAAATCAAAAATTGAGACAAAAATCTATTACTATGGGTCATATGGTAGAATTGGTTAAATAAAAGAGTATCGTGATGATGGACTGAGTCGAATCGCATGTTAGTCTCTTTTAAAAAATTAAAAAAGTGACAAAAATTTATTAGTATGAGTCACACGGTGAAATTGATCGAGTAAAAGAGCTCCTGATTAAGAATGTTAAAATTGATATGGTCAAATCACATATGAAGGGAGAGATTATTATAATGTCAAGTGTGATGAATTAGTCCTACATCGAATATTAAATAGATATAATCCAATACATATAGTGAAAAATATCCATATCCCATGAACTTAAACTTTTGGGATTGTTGGTTTCCGGTTTACTATATTGATACCAAACCATTCCAAAAGTTTAAGTTCATTGGATATGGGTTTTTTCCACTATATGTATTGAATTTTATTTATCCAATATTTAATGTGAGACTAATTCATCACACCTGACATTATAACACTTATCTAATTTCCTAACATAAAAATTTTCATCTCTGCATTTCAAATAAATAAAAATGTAAGTAATAGCAATGGACATCATAAAAACTATTGCTATCCACAAATATAGCATTAAAGAGAGTAACTTAATTGCTATAGAAGTGTAAGTCCTCTTTAGGTATACTATGTTTATTTTACACCAAGTAAATTTTGATGGATTAAAATTTTGATAGTCTAAATGAATAATCTTGATTACTACAATCAAGAGATAGAAATAGATACTCAAAATAGATATAACACTTGAATAATATATTATAAGTAATATATAGATATCATTTATCTTTTTTCAATAAGCTTTGTCATTTTATGGGCTTTCGCTTGAATTTGTTACTAGTCCTACCATTTAGAATATATAATTTCCATATTTATCTTGTTTTCCATTTTGCTTTCCCATTGATGTGATGTAAGTTGATACATGTACCGTTTGATTTAGAATCAAGGTTAATCTCAAAATCAAAACTAAAGTACAAAAAGATAGTCTGACCAAATTTTTTATGTTTGAATGCTAATTTGACTAGTGAATGATTTAAATTCTTTTTGAAATTTTATACCCTTAGATATATTATTTATTGAGATTTAAATAAATAGATATAAGGGTAGTATGCTAATTTACTTTTTGAAGTAACGTAAAGATAATTTGATTATTTTTTTTGGTATTTAAATGATAAGATTATCGGGACCAAATTTATCAATCAATCAAGAGCTATCTAATTTTGTCCTAAATGTAACTTGGATTAGATTTATTAAACAATATGTTAATTAACAAAAGCCGGTGAGGTAATTTTCTATATTTCCAAGGAGGTATATACAATTCATCCAAGTAAATAATGCCTCTGTAGGCGCTATTCCATAACTTGGTGTTTCATGGAAAAAGCTAAGTAAAACAAAATTTCGTTGAAACTTGGACAATATGGTTAACAGCCACACGCTGTAACCAACTGAGCTAGCACAGTTCTTGAATTATTTTTCATAAATGTTCAATATTTTATGTGATACACAATTTTATCGTGCACTCCACTTAAAATAAATTTACGAAACTAGGCCCAAATAAATTATGTCTTTAAAAAAAAGGTAATTTCAAAAATAGGGTTTGCAGTGCAATACACTTAATCAATACACCCTACAATTTATGCCACATGACTAATGTATTAGCATTGATGCAGTAGTTAATATAAAGTGGCACAAATTAAAAAAAATAAACAAAATCTAAATTCCTTATATTTTTTTTGTCTTCAAGAATATATTCCTGGCGCTCCCTTGGAATCCTATTTGAACTCTTTGATCCATGGTTTTAAAAATATTTTGATCCAAACATATTAGTTTTGACAAAAGCGCAATAAAATAATATTCAAATCATCAAATGATTAAAACTAATTTTGATAAATATAAAAATTATCTCAAAAACAAAACTTAAAATATTATTTTAATTCTTCGAATCTCTGCTTCATATAATAGCTTGGGGTTATATCAAACCTTTTTTATAACCGAATTCAGTGACTTTACTATAAAATATTATGCACGCCTGTGTACCGTCTTACTTGTCTTCTACTAATCATACTCCTTCGAACAACTGGATCCGTGGCGCAATGGTAGCGCGTCTGACTCCAGATCAGAAGGTTGCGTGTTCGATTCACGTCGGGTTCAATTTCCCGAATTTAATTTTTCCAGTTTTAAATAAGATTATGCCATAAACCCCTGAAATATATCGTATTTATGCATCAATTCTAGACCCGATTCCATGGATTCCCTCAAACTTTATATATTTAATTTGATTATTTAATTATAATATTATAGTTGATATAATTTTTTATATTTAAATATTATTATATTAATTCATCATTTTAATACAAAACTTTTCAAAAATTATCTTAATATAAATTAATTATTTAATTTTTAAAATTTAAATTTAAGTCAAGCTCAGCCGAGCTCGAGACAATATTTGGGTGAATTTCGGCCCGGCTTGTTTACAGCTTTCTTCGTTTTCTGCTTTATTCCATCGTGATGAAAATATTTTTTAGTTTATGCTATGCGTAACTCGCAACACATTTTGTTCTAAAACCACGAATCAGCTGTCTGTTTCGATGCAGCAAACCGCGAATCAGGCCATGTAAGGATTGGACACGTGACTGGTCAGTAGGGAAGACCAATCGACAAAAGGCAAAAGCATAAACACGGCCGCCCACGTTGGATTCTCGACCGTTAAAAGCTACTGCGATAACTCCAACCACGTGTCCACGGTCATCCTTTTCCAAATTTTGCATATATACCCCTGAACATATGCGATTTGTCATAAAAACCTCTGCAAATAAAAAAATTTCTCATTTAACTTAAAAGGTGAAGGTAATCACCCATTTAACTTAAAAGGCTCATGATAGGACTATGTAGGTGAAATCCCATTTAATTTGGTTATTGCCATGTTACAATGAAGTTGATTCGTTTATAACCTGACATGTAAATTCAAATCCAAATATATTTTAATTTTATGTCAATATATATCATATTGTATCCTATTTATTTTATTTTTTTATATTATCATCTGTCGCCCAAAGAGAAATGGGGCTAGCAAGAGACCACCTTATTGAATCAATCTTTTGATGGTGATAGAAGAGATTTGATAAATTGACAAGCTTAACTCAGGTTATATTTGTCAATCATGCAATCTCACCTTATTACTAATTTAAATTTACTTAACCGAATTACCGTTTTACGCTTTAAATTTTTTAAAAAATTTGGAGTATAATATGTTATATTGATACGACTTAATATTTATAATTTTCTTTAATAAATTTGATTGAATTTTTTAAAAAAATTTGATTGAGTTGTTTTTCTAAAAGAAGATAACTCAATAAATAAGTTTGCCAAATAATTTATTTCGCAAATTATTTAAACGAATTGTTAACAGGTGATTTGGTAGATTTCGAGTTTTCATTCTGGTAGCCAACAAAATTTGCGAAAATATTTTTATAATTTTACAAATACCATCCCACTATTTGCCTTAATTACAAATAAGTAACGGATTTCAATTTAATTACATATGCCACTTGTGATCGAATATTTATTAACAAATAACCACTTAGCCTAATCATTGCTAATAAATTACAACATAAAGGAGAAATTTTCACCCAGGGCTGTGCATTCGGTTAAAACCGAACCGAACCGAACCGAATCAACCGAACCGAAATTTCTGAAATTTTCAAAAACCAAAACCGAACCGAACCGAACCGAATAGTATAAAAACCGAATTGCAAACCGAATTTTTACAGGACTGACGAATCTGGTCATTTGCATAAGGAAAAAAAAAATTAGTACAAGATATACATTATACTAAGTTACTAACCCTAAATCTGGCCTGATAGGCTGATACCCAGTCCAATTGCAAGTTTGCAAATTGCCACCCAATAAATAATCAGTTAATCTCAGTATCTCACATGCCACAATGGCACAATCGCACAAGCAGGAGCAAGACAGTTCAAGACTTCAAGTGAATCAAGTATTCAAGTTGCAGGAGTAGCACAGTAGGAGGCTAGGAGCAGCAGAAGCAGGACAATGTATAGTAGCAGAATAACAGTCTAGCAGAAGCGGGCAAGCTGCAAAATACTTCAATAGCTCAACTTCATGTAACAAGACAGTTCAAGATTTCAAGTAAATCAAGTCTTCAAGTTGCAGGAGCAACACAGCAGGAGAAACACAGCAGGAGCAGCAGGAGGCTAGGAGCAGCAGCAGCAGGACAATGTATAGTAGCAGACTAACAGTCTAGCAGAAGCGGACAAGTTGCAAAACACTTCAACAGCTCAACTTCATGTAACAAGACACTTCAAGACTTCAAGTGAATCAAGTCTTCAAGTTGCAGGAGCAGCACAGGAGCAGCATTGCAGGAGTAGCACAGGAGGAGCAGCAGAAGGCTAGGAGTAGAAGCAGTAGGACAATGTATAGTAGCATACTAGCATTCTAGCAGAAGCGGGTAAGCTGCAAAATACTTCAACAGCTCAAATTCATGTAACAAGACACTTCAAGACTTCAAGTGAATCAAGTCTTCAAGTTGCAGGAGCAGCACAGCAGCAGGAGCAGCACAGCAGTGGGAGCATGTATAGTAGCAGTCTAGCAGAAGCGGGCAAGCTACAAAACACTTCAACAGCTCAAATTCATGTAACAAGACACTTCAAGACTTCAAGAGTTCAAGTGAATCAAGTATTCAAGTTGCAGAAGTAGCACAGCAGGAGCAGCACAGTAGTAGGAGCAGCAGGAGCAGCAAGACAATGTATAGTAGAAGTCTAGCAGAAGCGGGCACACTGCAAAACACTTCAACAGTTCAGCAGTTCAACTTCATGTAGTAAGACACTTCAAGACTTTCAAGTTCCAAGTCTTCAACAGTTCAACACTTCAACTTTATACTTGCAGGAGCAAGCGAGCAATAAGACAATGTATATTGTATAGTAGCAGAAGCTGACAAGCTGCACTGCTGCAGAACACTTCAACAGTTATGTGGTTCAGAATAAATATGATCAACTATAATTATGTGGTTCAGAATAAATAACTGTAATTATGTGGTTCAGAATAAATATGATCAATTCAGTAATCAGTTAGCATTTTAACTTTGAAGGATTATATCATGCCAAATGGTCCATTAAGAAAAGCTTGAGAAATCTCCTGTAGTCCCGTGTACAGAAGTAACAGAACAGAAGCCAAAACCAGAAGTTCCAACTTCTAAGCAGCATAACATTACTAGGGTGAAGGCAAAGAAGGAGACAATCGTCCAATCAGTCACTTGCCCACATGCGAGCATAACATATGGCAATGAGCTAATGATTCAACATCTTCATCGCCTGAAACAGTTTATGAAAAATTCAACAAATATCATTAAAAAAAATCATAAAACAATTCCAAGAGGGTCATACCGTCATATTCGCCTTATACCATCATGCCCAGCATCCCTCTTTGGTTGTCCCCGTGAGCGAATGGTAGGTAGTGGTTGCCTTCACAGGCCATCCAAACAACCATGCCATTGCTACAAGCCTACAAAGTGAAGAGGACGAAGCCAGAGTAGGGGACCATTGGAACACCTCCACATCAAAACACCAAAGACAAAAAAACCTCAAATAAAAGAAAAAATTCAAGAGGCTCAGATGGCTTTGATGCATCATCAAAAACGAAGATGTCTCCCCTTAGGCATCAACCTGCTTGGCTGCTCCTACAAAATAATAGTTGGAAACATACCTGCCCCTGGATAGTTGGATCATACTGTTAAACCTAAAAAACATAGTAAAATATCATCACAGTAAAAGCAATTAAGAAAATATCAGGTAAGTAGGTAATTGGGTAAGGAACTAAGGACTGTAAGATCATAACTTCACACATGCACTGATGCTGTGATGCACATGAATGATAAGGATATATAAGAATGAATCTGCAAGAGATGACCATAGAAAGTTAGAAACATAAACAGAAATGCATAAAAAATAAGTAAGCATATTCAAACCTTAAGATGACTTCTCAAAATTCAATGGTTGCGACATCCAATTTCATCTTTATCAACTCTGAAATAAAAAAACCATTCAATGATTATTTGATCATAATAAAGAAATATACAATGCAATAATAAAAATATTAGCAATGCAAATCTTACCCTCTTGAATCTTTTTAAGTTCTTCCAAACTTTCCTCAACATTGATTTCTGTTTTTGAATTTTTAATCCAATCTTGAGTGCAAACGAGAGCTTGTACTAATGTAGGAGTCAAAGAGCTACGAAAATGATCAAGTATGCGCCCTCCTGTGCTAAAAGCTGATTCAGAGGCCACTGTAGAGATAGGTATAGCTAACATATCACGAGTCATATGTGACAGAATAGGAAATCTGCAGCTATTCACTTTCCAGAAGCCCAGAACATCAAAGTTTGGCTCATTTTTTTCAAGATCCTCTGATAAATACTTGTCTAGCTCAGACTTCTTTTTATCACCCATGAAACTTTTTCTATGCTCAGCAAATAGACTGCTTAAGATGTATTTACCTGATTGCTTTCGCATACTTGACCTTCACCAGATGGCATTCCTCCCGACTATAGTCGCATTCTGTACTCTTTAAACAAATCATATACAACTTCATGCAACTTTCTCCTCATCATAACACCTCTTTCACCTTCATATATTTTTTCAACTCCAAACTCAACATATTCTAACTTGCGTCTTGGATCAAAGACAACAGGCACAAAGAGAAGCATATTAATCTTCTCTAGCTCACCCCAATATTTGTCATATTTGTCTTTCATCACAGCAGCCATATTTTGGACTTTTGTATCACCGCTGACTTTCCACAGATTCAAAAGAAGGTTAACTTGACAAATTTCATCAAAAAATAAATTACTTGTAACATACATAGAGCCAGAAACTCTAAGAGTCAACTCATAAAAATGCTCTAAGAATGTAATAAGTCGCCTAACATTCTGCCAGTCAAAAGACAGAGAAATTCCATCTTCATCATTAAGCTCATGACGGAAATTACTATCTTCCTCTTCAAATTTTTCAAAAGCCCTCTCAAAAGTTTGAGCTGCTTCAAGCATCATATAGGTGGAATTCCACCTTGTGGATACATCCAAACAAAGACATTTCCTGCTTTCAATTTTTTCAATTTTCACACATTCTTTGAACCTCTGCCATCTTGCTGGAGAATATCTCATATATTTAACAGCAGATCTAACCCGAGCAATGGAATCTGCCATCTCTTTCAAACCATCTTTCACCACAAGATTAATGATATCTGCTATGCAACGCATATGAATATATTTTTCTTGTGCCAAACAAGTGCCCCAATTCAAAATTTTTTTCTTCAAATAGGAAATAGCAGTATCATTTGAAGAGGCATTATCAACAGTAACAGTCAAAACACTATCAATTCCCCATTCAGAGAGACATTTTTCAATTAGTTTTCCTATAACTTCACCCTTATGACTTGTAATCTTGCAAAAATTCAAAAGCTTTTTCTTCAAGTTCCAATCAATATCAATATAATGTGCTGTGATACACATATAGTTTATGTTTTGAATTGAGGTCCAAGTATCAATGGTCAAACAAACTCTCTATTTGGACTCTCTGAAATAATGTTTCAACTTTACCTTTTCATCATGGTAGAGTTGAAAATAGTCTCTAGTCATAGTCCAACATGAAGGCATTCGAAATCTAGGACAAGCTTGAGATATAAAGTATTGAAAGCCTTCATGTTGCACAAAACTAAAAGGCAGTTCATCTACAACAATCATGTGTGCCAGTGTTTTTCTAATTTTTTCTTGATCAAACTTCCAGCTAGTTAGCACTGACTCATTTGCTACTTCTTTCTGAATAGGTTGCATAGCAAGTTGTGTTTGATATGTATCAACATTATATGGATATTGCTTGCATTGATTCATGTGATATCTAAGAGAAGAAGTACCATTTTTTTTTGAATCACAAAAGAATTCATTACCACAGTAGTTGCATCTAGCTTTGGTTGACTTGCCCGAGTCTGTGAACTTTGTGTAATGCTCCCATACAGCTGATCGTGCTGCCATTCTTTTTCTCGGCATTGGAGGCTTTGTACTGCACGTAGATGCATTGCCCTCGTTTGAAACTTCGATAGCCATAGGCGTAGAACTTTCGTGAGAAGCAGAAATTGGCATTGGATTTGGAATAACTGGATTTGTGTTTGAAAGCTGCTAACTGTCATCCTCGTTCAACATCTGTCAATAGAAAAATACAGAATTACAGATTAAATCGTATGAAATTAAAAAATCCTAATTTAATTTCACAAAATTCAACCCTAACATTGCAATTTGATCCCGATGATGCCGTTGTAGAAAATGAGATATTGAAGCTCAGAGCCTCGAAGGCTAGTCACAGAGAGATATTGAGGCGTCGGGAGTAAGAGTCTCAGAGGATGAGGGGGGTCCGAGGGTGGACGAAAATGATGCCACCAGGGATGAAGGAGAAGAAAAATCGGGAGTTCGAAACTGAGGATTTACTGATCTAACAATAAAATCGTATGAAATCAAAAAATCCTAATTTAATTTCACAAAAAATCAACCCTAAATTTCATAATTTTCGAAATACTCTCAACTTGCAGCTTAATCCGTTGTAGAAAAATGAGAGATTGAAGCTCAAAGCGTCGACCAGAGAGATATTGAGGCATCGGGACTCAGAGAATCAGAGCCTCAGAGGAGAGGAGGGGGGGTTTGGGAGTGGACCGTGGACGAAAAGGTTAACAATAAAATCGTATAAAATCAAAAAATCCTAATTTAATTTCACAAAAAATCAATCCTAAATACCCTCACCTTGCAGCTTAATCCGTTGAAAAAAAATGAGAGATTAAAGCTCAGAGCGTCAATCAGAGAGATATTGAGGCGTCAGGACTCAGAGCTTCAGAGGAGGAGGGGGGTCCGGGGGTGGACGAAAGCGATGTCACCAACACGGCGTAGCACCACAGCTGCAGGGATGAAGGAGAAGAAAAATCGTCAGTTCGGAACTGAGGATTTACTGATCTAACAATAAAATCATATGAATTAAAAAAACCCCAATTTAATTTCACAAAAAATCAACCCTAAATTTCATAATTTCCTAAATACGCTCACCTTGCAGCTTAATCCGTCGTAGAAAAATGAGAGATTGAAACTCAAAGCGTCGACCAGAGAGAGGCGTCGGGACTTAAAGCCTCAGCGGAGGAGAGGGGTCTGGGGGTAGACGAAAGCGATGTCGCCGACACGGCGCAGCACCGCAGCTACAGGGATGAAGGCACAGCACCGCAGGTCCGCAGCGGCGAGACCGAGAGCGGCGAGAGCGAGAGCACCGACAGCGAGAGGGATTAGGGTTAGGGCTGAAGAGAGAGGCGAGAGCAGCGAACCGCTCTGAGAAAACGCAGGCATATATACACCATAGGGTTCGACCCAGTTGTTTAAGCCGATTAGCCCAAAACCGAAACCTAACCGCAGTATATAGGTATATATATAATTCGGCTCGATTCGATTTTTATGGTTTTCGAAAATTAGAAACCGAAATCGAACCAAATTTTCAAATTTTTTTTTCAAAACCAAAACCGAACCGAAAACCGAATAACCCGAACCGAATTGGTTATTCGGTTTCGGTCGGTCGGTTAATTCAATTTTGACCGAATAATGCACAGCTCTACCCATGAATAAACAAAGGGAGTTAGTTCTTAATAAATTTAGAAGTTTTTGCATGTTGTGCCCTTGAACCTTTTGGGAATTGCATTTATACTCTCAAAAGTTGAATTTATTAATATACCCCTAAAAATTGACAATATAATTTGTCAACATTCTCTATGTTCATCGTCATTAAGAAACGTTTAAGGGGTTTATTCGAAAACACCAATCCAGCTAAAGGGGTAATTTGGTAAACAAGCCGCGATTCCTCCGCCGCGTATAAAGCCCAGCACTCTGATTTCGCATGGAGCGGCGAGTCGACAATTCCCCTTCGCCGTCTTGCTCCCTCTCCCTCTCGTCTCTCCGACTTCATCTTTCACTCTCTCTCCGATGGCGGACCAGCTCACCGGCGAGCAAATCTCCGAGTTCAAGGAGGCCTTCAGCCTCTTCGACAAGGACGGCGACGGTCTGATCCCATCGATCCCCGCTTTTCCCTCATTTTCCGCTTCAGATCTGTGCTTTTCAAGAGATTTCCTGCATTTGCCTTTTTTTTCGCACGTTTTCATCCGATTTGGAGTTTGACCGGCTGGAGTTTGTGTTGACGCTGGTTGATGTAGATTACTCGTGTTTATTTGGTTGTTTTTCTGATATTTCTTCCTCTGTTGAGGATTTTGAACGCGAATCAGATTTGGTTGATGAGATGGATATCTTGGATTTTTTTGGTGATAATGATCTAGGATTTAATATTCTTGATCTGAGATGCGGAAAATGCGAATCTTCGTTTGTTGCTGGATGATTTGAATAGCTATGATGTACTTAGGTGTAGGAGTTCTCGTGATTCTTTTTTGCTCTTTTTTAAGCTTGCAAATCAATAGTTCATATTTTGGATAGAATGATATTGATGTTGATTTGGAATATATAGCGAAATGATTTGAGTGAGTTCCAGTTTTGTGCTCTGAGTTGAGGAAATAGCTTCTATGGCATTGGTGGCAGTGATGATATGATGGCCTTCTGTTTATAATTTGTTGGTATTTTCGCTATGGTTTGGTAATGAGACTAACAAAAAGTTAGTCTGGCTAACTTTTTTTTTACTAAAAAAATTAATATTAATTATTTACACTACCATTAAATTAAATTATTATACAAAATTAATTAGTTTTTCGGATTTCAAATTATTATGGGTCAATTTTGATAAAAAAAAAAATTAGTTTAGATAAGTGATTCACTAGACTTAGTTCTAATCTTGACCCTAGCCTTATCCCATTACCAAACGCACCCTTCTTGTTTAAATGCTAATTATGGACAGTATGAGAGTATTGCCTTACTCGAAGTAGGGTCACCTTTCTTGTTTAAATGTTAGTTATGGACATTATGAGAGTATTGCGTTATGTATGAAGGACCCTGTGTTTCTTTTCATTTTAGTTGCTTTGCTGTAGATTAGAAAGCTAGCACTAAGTAACAGCTTTCTATGTGAGACTTGATTTCTAGAACAAATTGTACAAACAACAGTTTTTGAAAAATTTTGATTGAGGCACTACGGATGGAATTATGTTTTCGTTAGCATGACCATGATGCCCTATTAGTACCAATGACTTATTTGTCTCTTATAATCATCAGAATCTAAGTTTTGGTTCCTGCTTATCATTTCAATCCTATTGGGAAAAGGTTTTCGAGTTGGGAGATGAAAGAAACACTCAAAGATGGGGCTTTCAAGATAAATTCCTTGATTGGAAAGCTCAATGGCATGTCCATGTAATTTTATCCACCTACTAATGAATTACATGTAGAAAAAGCCTCACCATTGGCAAGTCACAAGACACATGTAGTTCGATTGGTTTGTTTGCATTGCTTATTTTTTCCTGGATAGGGCTGTTTTCATTATCTTAAATCCTCATATGCCATGATAATGTTTATTGTAGACATGGGGATGACTTCTCATAGAGTTCTATAATTCTATTGGAGCTTTCAGTATTGTCTGCAATCACATGCTTATGTTTTGTTCCTCTTTATTTCTGTCTTGATTGTCCTCTGTTTATTTTACATGGTGCATATGCTTTGTGTATTCATGATATATTCCAGATCCATAACATGTTTGCTTTGCTGTCTTCCATGTGAAATACTTTACTATGTTGGTTATGTAACCTTCGTTTCAATGATAAGGTTTTGCTGCTTTCTGTTAGTCTCTATTTGTATTTTTCCAGCAACAGAACTTCCTATTGTCTATAACTCAATCTTCATACAACACAAAAAACAGCTATTTTGAATGGTTCCGTTTATTTACTTATTCCTTTTTAGGGTATTGATTCTTCCACCCATGTAAATTAATTCTTCCACCTAATTTTGGGAAGAGTCAAAACTGTAGGTGGAAGAATCCATTACCTTGTGCTTTTGATTCTTCTACCATGCAAAAATTGTTGCTTCCAGCCTTTATTTTGGGTGGAAGCACCAATAGTAGGTGGAAGAATCAGCACCCTTATTTATCCAGTATTGTAGATGATCAATGCAAGTTGATTTTGTTGACTATTTGATTCTGTTTTTTATGGTTCCAATTACTTTTTCAAGACAAACTGTGGATAGAAATATCTTCGTGATGCATTGCATAGGATGTTAATGAGTACTTGAAATAGGAAATCATCTGATCTGATGTTAAATGTTATGGGATGGTAAACAGGTTGCATCACTACCAAGGAGCTGGGAACTGTTATGCGATCACTTGGACAGAACCCAACAGAGGCAGAACTCCAGGATATGATCAATGAGGTGGATGTTGATGGCAATGGGACTATTGATTTTCCAGAGTTCCTCAACCTGATGGCTCGCAAGATGAAGGACACTGACTCTGAGGAGGAGCTCAAGGAGGCATTCAGAGTCTTCGACAAGGACCAGAATGGCTTCATCTCGGCTGCTGAGCTTCGCCATGTCATGACCAACCTCGGCGAGAAGCTGACAGATGAGGAGGTGGACGAGATGATCCGTGAGGCTGATGTTGATGGTGATGGCCAGATCAACTATGAGGAGTTTGTTAAAGTCATGATGGCCAAGTGAGGCAATCTCCCTCTCTCTGAATGTTTATTTTAAAAATGCTGAAATTTCTTGGCGGATAAGTAGTGCTACTCAATGCGACTTCCACTCCCTTCTTTCTAGGTAGTAGCTGTTGTTTGGATAGCATTTAGCTGTGGAAAGGGAAAGAGTCCTTTGAACTTCTGCTATATTTGTTGGTCGTCTGCTTGAGTATCAGTTACTTTTTGTACTCTAGGGTTTGGACTTGATTTGTTCTTTCATTGACCATTTTGAATCATGATCCTTTTTTCTGATAAAGATTTTTGTTTCTTGCTTCCTTCTTCCTTGAAAGATGTCTCTTTTATGGTTGCTTAGGGGTCTGAAGGGTATGGACCATTCATCCGCGCATCGATTACTAGCCCTGAAGATGAGATGATCACCGGAATGTGTAGCTACTGCACAAGTGGCTTAAGATTCATGAGCATATATTTGTGCAATTGCTATTTTAAATTTAAACATACAAAAGTATACTTATTATTTTGGAAATAAACTAGATATATATAATCTCTAGGAGTTTGGGCAGGAATCTTGACTGCCGTTAGGCTAGAACATTGAAATCAAGCTGACAGATGGAAAGAAAAACGAAGAGGAAAAAGAAAGAAACACTACCAGTTAAATCAAGCTGACAGATGGAAAGAAAAACGAAGGGGAAAAAGAAAGAGACACTACCAGTTGTCCGAGAATAAATTCCTTTGTGTTATTGAGCGAATAAACCTGTTTGCAGCGAAAAGGAAAAGGGAAAAGCCAGCCTTATGAGACTAGGATTATCAATTCTAGTTGGGTATAGTTGTCCTTTGGAAGATGAACCGGGATTCTCTGCTGATCTTGCTGTTCATCCATGGTGTAAGGATGTGTGGCACTCCAAATGTCCAATTGCTAGCTAGGATGTAAAGATGTGATCCTCTGACTGGTTGAATTGTCATTGCCATGCCTGAGTTTTATGAAGACAAGGATTGACTCTTCTCTTCAAAAAGGAAAGAGGTCGGCATAAAATCCGAAAAGAGTTGCGCTGCTGAGGAATAATTTTCGTACCAACAGTCAATAGGAAATCAAGAAAGCATTTTGAGTCTAATAGGTAGTGTTTGAAATGTTTGTGCAGAAAAATGCAGAAGATGAGGGAGGATAGGGTGAGCAAAACGGCAGCGGACTCCGTTGGTGGCAAAAAGAGTGGTCTGCGTCGCTCTCGCTCCTGGAGATGCTGCATTCTCTGAGATTTTTACATATAGATCCGGGATCCACTGCAACCACATCACCAATTCGCCACATATAAAGGCGTGACACTCCTCCAACCATTGAATTGTCACGCCTTCGTATCGTGCTGCGTCGGAGTTCGGCGTGCAATTGCATGCACGATGGGATCCTGGTTCCTATGTATAATGACTTATTTGCTGTTGGATTGTGTTCGACCTATTCATAATATAAGACATGAGAAATAAAGAGCATGAGAGAGTGGGAGTGAGAGAAATGAGTCTGTTTTTTAACTCCTGTTTGTGCAATTAATTGAATTGTACGTGATGGTAAACATCTTCATGTTTATCCGTCCGTGCCGAGTCAATCTAACAGTTTCATTTTTATTTTTTATAATTTTATAATTAAGTCTTTTAAAATTTTTAATTTCTCATTCTCTGCTATTTTTTTTAAATTTTACAAATAAATTCTCAATTAAATTTTAAATTATAATTTATATATTTATATTTTTAAAATATCTCTTGAATATTTTAATTTATAAATAAGCCCAAATTGTAATATTTTTCAAATAAAAATTTATAAAGAGAACCTTAAATGTTTATAATATTTTTCAAATAAACCCTCCATAAAAATTTGAATTATAAGTTTAATATTTATACATATACAAATAAATCCCTTCAATATTTATATTTATAAATAAGTTCAAATTTCTTTTTGTATAAAAATTTTACAATATTAAAGGTTTCAAAACCTACAATTTTAAATTACAAGTTTAATATTTATAAATTTATAAATAGGCTCCTCAAATATTTTTATTTATAAATAAGTCTAAATTTTGTTATTTTTTAATGAAATTTCAAAATATTGAAAGTTTTAAAACTTAAAATTTTAAATTACAAGTTTAATATTTGTACATTTACAAATAAATGCCTTGAATATTTTTATTTATAAATAAGTCCAACTTTTATTATTTTCGAATTAAATTTTACAAAAAAATTGAAGGTTTTAAAACTCAAAAATCTTAAATTACAAGTTTAATATTTGTAAATTTATAAATAGGCTCCTCAAATATTTTTATTTATAAATAAGTCTAAATTTTATTATTTTAAATGAAATCTCAAAATATCGAAAGTTTTAAAACTTAAAATTTTAAATTACAAGTTTAATATTTGTACATTTACAAATAAACGCCTTGAATATTTTTATTTATACATAAGTCCAACTTCTATTATTTTCGAATTAAATTTTACAAAAAAAATTGAACGTTTTAAAACTCAAAATCTTAAATTACAAGTTTAATATTTGTAAATTTATAGATAGGCACCTCAAATATTTTTATTTATAAATAAGTCTAAATTTTATTATATTTTAATGAAATTTCAAAATATTGAAAGTTTTAAATTTTAAATTACAAGTTTAATATTTGTACATTTACAAATAAACGCCTTGAATATTTTTATTTATACATAAGTCCAACTTCTATTATTTTCGAATTAAATTTTACAAAAAAAATTGAACGTTTTAAAACTCAAAATCTTAAATTACAAGTTTAATATTTGTAAATTTATAGATAGGCACCTCAAATATTTTTATTTATAAATAAGTCTAAATTTTATTATATTTTAATGAAATTTCAAAATATTGAAAGTTTTAAAACTTAAAATTTTAAATTACAAGTTTAATATTTGTACATTTACAAATAAACGCCTTGAATATTTTTATTTATACATAAGTCCAACTTCTATTATTTTCGAATTAAATTTTACAAAAAAAATTGAACGTTTTAAAACTCAAAATCTTAAATTACAAGTTTAATATTTGTACATTTTTAAATGACCCCAAAAGTATGTTCTATTTATACATAAATTCCAATTTTATCTTTTCTCATAGAATTTTACAATATTTGACGATTTTAAAACTTAAAATTTGTGAAATTATAAGGGTAATATTTGTACATACAACTAGACCCTTGAATATATGTATGTATAAATAAGTCCAATTGGTTATCTTTTCAATAAAATTTTACAAAATATTGAAGGTTTTAAAACTCAACAATTTATAATCACAAGTTTAATATTTTTATATTTTTAATTAGACCCTTCAAATTTTTTTATTTATAAATAAGTCCAAATTTTATCATTTTTAAATAAAATTTTACTAAAAGATATTGAAGGTTTTAAAATTTAAAATTAAAATTTTAGTATTTGTACATTTACAAATAAGTCCCTTGAATATTATTATTTATAATTTAGACTTATTTAAATAAAAATATTCAAGATTCAATGTCTTTTTCTATAAAATTTTATTAAAAAAAGAGAAAAAATTTGGATCTTATTTATACATAAAAATATTGAACAGGTCTATTTGACATTACAAATATTAACTTGACAATTGCAAATTTTATAATTTTAAAATTTAAAATTTTTTTTGTTAAAATTCTATTTTTAAAAAATGATCTTTTCTTTAAAAAATTGGAATTATTTTATGAAAAATATTCAAAGGATTATTGTAAATATACCAAATATTAACCTTGTACTTTGAAATTCTAAGTATTAAAAACTCAACATCATTTTTGTAACATTCCTGCCCCTCTTTCCTCCTCCTTCTTTCTTTCTTTTATTTCAAATGCTAAAGTTTGGTCTTATTATACAATCAACAATTAATTCAAGAGGTCATTTGTAAATATCCAAATATTAAACTATAATTTGAAATTTTAAGTTTTAAAACCTGTAATATCTTTTTGAAAATGTTTATTAAAAAAATAATAACGTTTAGACTTATTTATAAATAAGAATATTTAAGGGATCTATTTGTAAATATATAAATATTAAACTTGCAATCTAAAATTTTAAATTTTAAGACCTTAAATATCTTTTTTGTAAATTTTATTTGACAATCATAAAATTTGGACTTCTTTATAAAAAAAATATTGAAGTAGTCTATCTGAAAATGTACAAGTATTAAACTTGTAATTTGAAATTTTGAGTTTTAAAACCTTTAATGTATTTTTTGTACTTTTTTTAAAATGATAAATTTGGACTTATTTATAAATAAAAATATTCAAGGGATCTATTTATAAATGTACAAATATTAAATTTGTAATTTAAAATTTTAAGTTTTAAAACCTTAAATATTATAAATTTTTATTAAAAAATTGAAAAAATTTGGACTTATTTGTAAATAAAAATATGTCAAGAGTCTATTTGTAAATGTATGAATATTAAGTTTATAATTTAAATTTTTATGGAAAATTTATTTGTAAAAAATTTTAAACATTTTTTTGTTACAATCCTCTTTGTAAATTTATTTAAAAAAATTTTACAATTAGGCCTTATCTATAAATAAAAATATTGAGGAGTTCTATTATAATATAACACATATATTAAACTCTATTTACAATTTAATTGCTGGTTTTATTTGTAAACCTGAGAAAAGAGTAGAAAGTGAGAAATTAAGAATTTTAAGGAGTTTAATTATAAAACTATAGAAGGTAAAAGTAAAATTTTTATAAAATATTTTGATTAAATAATAATCAGGGTTTGTAGGTAATGGATTTCAAAAAGAAGGGAGTATAACTAAATACTGAAATTGTAGAAGGTTTTTAGTAAATAAAGCAAATCTTGGGGGTTATAAGTAAATAGTCCAAAAATTTTTAACACTAACAAAAATAAAAAATAAAAATAACTGAATGATTCAATATTGAATAATAAGCCCAAAACCATTGACTTTTCGTTGAATAATAAGCCCAAAACCGTTGACTTTCTATTGAATAATAAGCCCAAAACCATTGACTTTCTATTGAATATTATATAAATATGAGAGATAAATTCTATTACCGTAAACTGAAACTATAATTAACTTATGTTGATATTTTCAGTTTTTTTTTCAAATTCTTACAATTTAAGTTATAATTTTTGGTATTTATTTGGTTAATTTTCATATTTTTTATTTTTAGTTTATTTAGTTTATTTTTTTGGTTTTAGTAGTTTGCATACTGAAATGTAAGTTTACTTTTAGTTTCATTTTTTGATATTTATCATTTACATAAATATATATTATTATCGTAACCTTCAATGATTTTAGGATTAAAATTCAATATTAAATAATTTAATTATCTTTACTTTTTTGTTTCTTGATAGGGTTAAAGATCTTTTTATTTTTGCAAATCACTTTAATAACTCCATGATTGTGGCATCTCAACTTTTCCTTCAAAATCTTTTTTCTTTTGGTTTTATCATTTAAGATGGAAAATAAATGATGTTGTTGATGGTGAATAAAAATTAGAAGAAGAAGATGGTTATATCAAATGGTGGTAATACAAATAATGTTATCAAGGATGGTGATGATGATGATGACATTAATGGTAAGGTGGCGAAACCTAGTGGGAGAGGGCAACAAATATTAAGTTATATTGATAGGCAAATTAAAACTAAAATTATAATTACCTTAGATTGAATAATGAACAATACTAAACAAAAAAATTAGGTTTAAATAAACTAAAAAAAATGGTAAATGTAAGTTGATAAATGCTAAAAATTGAAACTTTAATCTAGAATAATTTGAAATGAAATCTAAAGACTAGAAAGTTAGAAAAAATAAAATATTAAAAATATTAAAACTACTATCTTTATCATTTTTAATATGGCGATGAGGTTAATGACATTGATAGTGATGATAATGACAAGAATAGTGGTGACAAGTGGTGAATAAAGGAGGTAGATGGTGAGAATGATGGTTATGATCAATGTGACAAAAATAATAGTGATGATATTAGTTTTTATTTTCTTTGTTATATTTTATTGTTTAAATTTTTTTAAGTTATTATAAATTGAGTTTAAGTTCTTGGTGTTTATTCACATAAATTTTTCCTATTTTTGTTTTGGTTTAAACTTTGGTTTATATTTGTTTTACTAGTGGTCAAACTTATGCATAAATTATCATAGATTGATGTTCAATTTTTGACATTTTCTATTTACAATTGGATATTATTCATCCTGATCTAGAATAGTCTTGGGCTCAATATTGAATGTTCATTTATATAGTTTTCTTTTATTCTTGTTTTTGTTGGAGTTAAAAATTTATTATTTTTGTAAATCACTTTGATAATTTTGCAAGCGAGAAAATAATGATATTAGTGGTGTGTAATTCTTTTCTTCATCTTCCCTTTATGCATTACTCAGCAAAGGTATGAAAATGATAATCCTGATTATTTTTTAAAAAAAATTCTTCATCTTCATCTTCATTTTTTTTCTTTTTAGCATTTAAAAGAAGAACAAAATGGTAGTGTTGATAGTGAATAATAATAAAAAAAAAATATATGGTGATGATGGTATATTACAAGAGAAATAACTATTAGTGGTTTTTACGTAGTGCCACCAATAATGAAAAAATATATGTAGTACTTTCTTAGTATTTACCAACAATTTTTTTGACGGTAAGAAAAGCCGGCTAGAAAATATTATAAATTTTTTTGTATTTTAAAAACACCACTAATAATTTTTATCAATATTTTTTGCGGTGATTTATGAGTGTCCGAAATAGAAGATTTTCAATAAAATACCAAGATTATTCCCAATGTTTTTCACTAAGATACCTAAAATTTTCTACCGTTCTAGAGGGAAGACGCCGAAAATTCTTGGTATTTTTTTTGGAAAATGTCAGATAATCCTTAGCTACTTTTTTTCACATAATCCATGTATACTTACTCTGCATTTATAAATATGATAAATTACATACAAAATTTGTAACACATCACATACTTCCAAAATCATATTACCAAGCAATAGTTTCACAACAACAAACTATATACAAAGTTTCATATTCCAAATAAACGTTAGTTAGAGAAAAAAAATACAAATTTCCAATGTTTCCAAAACATGTCATCAGTCTTAGTTGTAGCTTCGTGAACACTCACCCATCCTCAGTTCTTGTCTCAGCACGTGGTTGAAAATTTCGAGCGGTTTTGATCCCCTTATAGAAAAAATGAAAATATGAATAGTAATGACAAACCACGAGATAAAATGACACTATAAATCATATTTTTATGAAATACTTGAGGTGTTGAAAAAGTGGACAGAGTTCCTCCCAAGCTCACCTATGTACCGAATCTCTTAGTTCCAAGTTGGTTTATATTTTTCAAAATTTGTTTAATTTTATAATTTGTATAGTCATGCAAACTAACAATATATGAAAAAAAAGGTATAAAACATAAAGAATATATACTGTAGGATTGATAGTGGGTTGACTAATGATACAAGCTTGTAAAGACTAAAGAGCACTATGGAGTTGGGCAATCATCTCTTCATATTTTTTAGGACACTAAGAAATGCATTGTTTACTACCTCTCTCTTGCAGATAGAGTGTCTTTCTTATTCCAATGTCCCTAAGATCTAGCTATACATTCAGATTATCTTTTGATTTTAGAGTACCCAACAATGTCCATAACAGATTATTGAGAAAATTTTTCTTAATATGCATGATATCAAGATTGTGGCCAATATGCAATGTATTCCAATACGGCAAGTCAAAGAACATTCTTTTCCCTTTTTAGTTACTCTTGAGCTTTAACATGTCATCTATATTCCTTTCGGTCCTTCTCCTTTTCTTAGATGAGAGCAATTCTAAATGTGTTTCCATATCATTTAGTATGCTAATAATTTTATTCAAAGTATCCTCCCAAAAGGTTAAGAGGGAAGAAGACTATGCTCACATGTCTCATCAAATGACATCTTCTCTAGGTGAAACTTGTGACCTATAGGTAAGAATTGATGATGACACATAAAGCAGAACTTTTGATCATACTTCAACTAACAAGATTGTATGTTCTTCTCACATACTAGACAAGTCTTCTGACCTCTCATCATATACCCAAACAAATATGCATAGATAGGAAAATTATTAATGGTCCACATATCTTACTCATTTTTTTCCTGCATCTTCCTATATTCGCCTTGTGTTCTCACCATGTCCAACCCATCAATTCCGTATCCTATCTGTGTTTATCCCGTATTCACCCATGTTCTCACTATGTCTGATCCATGTTCTCATATGTTCTCCCTATGTTCTCTTGTATCCTACCCTTATTCTCTAATATTCATCCCATATTCTATTTGTATTCTCCTCGTGTTCACCTGTGTTCTCACTGCTTCCAACCTATATTCTCTTATGTTCTGCTTGTGTTCTCCCATGTCCTTATCGTAGCTTGCCTTTGTTCTCCCTATGTTCGTCCATATTCTCTTATGTTCTCCCAGTGTTCTTCCATGCCCTACCTATGTTCTACCTGTAATTTTCTATGTCCACCTTGCTTTGTATCTATGTTCACTTGTGTTCTCATCATGTCCAACTCATACTCTCCTATGTTCTCCTAGTTTTCTCCCATGTTTTCTCATATCCAAAAAACCTAATTCTTCTAAAAAAGAGTTTTAGAAAATCCTAACCTTCTCCAACAACAATTAGAGACGAGAAAAATAAAAAAAATTACAAACTTTAGAAAATAAAAGAAAATCAATCATTGATGCCAAAATTCTACAACTAGCTCTATGATCTATAGAAATAGATATATTCAAGCACATTTACTTAGAAATGGAGATATTCTTCAAGAAAAAGAAGAATGGAGAAATCTACCACCAAGAGAAGAAGAAAAAGAAGAAAGAGAAAAATTGCCAATAAAAAAAAAAGCATTTGAAGGAGGGAGAAAGATCTAGGGTATACCACAAGTAAGAAGGAGTAGAGCTTAGCATGCAAGGAAGAAGAAAACAAATTGTAGAGGAGAAATTGGAGCAGTTATAAGAAAGAAGAAGTAGGTGGCTCACTTCTGGAGTTGGAGATGAGGGAAGAAGAGAGATATCAGTTCCATAGTAAAATTTTTTAATTGGATGAATGTTTATTTTTACATCTCAAACATTGGGTTAGTAGTGGTACTCATGTTTCATATGTGAAATATCATGAATTTGAGTTTTGATAGCCTTATTATTCTCAAGAAATCATCTATTGTTTATTTTTAAGAGTATTTATCTACAACCTCCTGAGATTTATCTTATTTATCAAAAAATTTCTAAGATTTGAATAATTACTTACACCATCCTCCTTTTCAAATTTATTACCCACAACTCCCTAATTGTTATTTAATAAAAAAATTTCAAAAATTTCACTTTTACCTCCGTAATTTTACAACTAAATCCCTAAAAAATATAACTTCTCACCCTCCACTC